>CM040405.1:41128729-41495729 GCA_022702515.1 Ilyophis sp. 1 JC-2022 | reverse complement strand
AAAATCTCCTCCACTACATCCGACAGGGACATATATTTTTTCGCCATCATATATATATATATATATACACAAGTTTGAATTAAAAATAAATAAAAATTTACTCGAATCTCAATGTAATAACGATGACCCACTGTGCGCGCATAAAGCAGGCTGAATTGCGAGCTAAAATGGCTTCCGGATGTGTGCAACCAAGCCTGTGTTACGCTTGGATATCGAACAGCTAGTTAAATCTACCTATGGCAATGCCATACCATTTCAGAAAGCTTAGGATGTACTCTATTGGACGATATAAGTGTCAATTAAAATCAAGTTTGTGTGAAGGAGGAGGCAGTGGATTTTTCCTTTACCGGATGCTGGGAGGATCATTGAATGGTTGTTGCGCGTTTTTTGAGAATTTTTTTTTTGCTGTTTGTTTTGTTTGTTTTGTTTTGGTGGAAATAAAAATTAGAGAAGCACTTGCGCATCCTGGCTTGGGTTTTCCGGCCGGGGTTAGCAGTGTAGAAATAAAAATAAGAATAGGAAAAGCTATAGCGCACTGGTGGTTTGGCATAATCTGATTTGTGACTGGATCGGAATGGCAAGTATTAGCGATATTTCGGATGAGGAAGGAATGGAGAAAGACGGGGTGCGAATGGTGGATAAAGGAGGAGGAGGAAAAGAAAGGGTAAAGGAGATAAACGAGAACGGACATTGGAAGAGGGTGAGGAAAGTCGAAGTGTAAAGAAAAAGGTTGTGGTGGAAGAGTTTAAAGTTATCAAGTTTAAGGAAGGGAAGGAGATAGCGTCGGTTAGTCCAATGGCTTTAACAAAGGGATTGAGGAAGGATATTGGGGAAATAGAAATGGCGAAGGTATTCCGTGATGGCAGTTTGTTGGTAAAATGCAAAAATGTTGAACAGAGAGATAAAGCAATGAGTTTACGGACAGTATGTAAAAAAGAAATAGCGGAAAAAAAGATAGTTGGTGAGAGGAGTAAGGGGAGTGATAGCAGGAGTTGGAGAAAACCTGCAAGAAATGATGAAACTAATAAAAGGAGGAACAATCACAGAAATTAGACGGCTCCAGGCATTTAGAAACGGGGAAAAAGTTGACAGTGAATCAGTGCTGCTATATTTCGACAGTGAGGTACTTCCTTGGAAAGTAATGATAGGGTTCATGAGTTTTAGTGTAAGAGAATATGTTCCTCCTCCGGTCAGATGCTACAAATGTCAGAGGTATGGACATATTGCTATTGTATGCAGAGGAAAACAAAGATGCGGAAGGTGTGGAGGAGAACATGCGTATGGAGAATGTGGTAGTAATGTTGCAGTTAAATGTTGTAATTGCGGAGGAAACCATACAGCAGCTTATGGTGGGTGTATAGTGAGGAAGAAGGAGGTGGAGATTCAACAAGTAAAGACAGAACGGAAAATATCATATGCAGAGGCCGTAAGGATGCATAAAATGGACAATACTCCACTATTGACTGTGCTGTAGATGGTATTCCAGCAAAGCCCCCATCCGTTGACATTGTTCCTCCCCCTCCTCATCCCACAACCCCTCCCCCCCCTCTAATTACTCCCTCATCCCCCTCTCCGTACCAAGAGCTACCCAAAATTATTCTGTCCCACCTGCCAAATACATTAGAGACCCTGCTCTCTACTTCATTTCTGGCAGGTCAAAATAATTCTCTATCCCACCCTCCAGCTAATCCAAACCTCATTTCTCCCTCTTACACTACATCTCCCCATCCTGAAAAGCCCCCCCACCCCCCCCCCACCCCCCCCCCCCTCAGTTGCCAGTCTAATCGGCACTCAGAATAGCTCCGCCGTCACAAAGGCCCCTATCAGAAACCTGCGACCTCGAAATTAAGCTGTGGTAGGTACAGTTTACTCCAACCTCAAAAGGAAAGGCCGAAAAGCCTTACGCCACTGATATTCTTTGGGTCCCAGCAAGAATAGCTCAAAAAGTGTTGTTACTCATGAATGTTCTAAAAGTGTTGTGTCTACTCAGGAATGTCCTATGCTGGAACCCCATGTACCGATACTGTGTGATAGGACCTATGACTCTGGTTTTAACTTAGAATCTATATCTCCAAGTCCTATTCCGACTTTGGTCTCTACCCAGCGTAAATTGAAAAGCAGAGCCAAAAACTATAATACCAGAAACCTAACAAATATCTCTAAAATACCTAGCCATACTCCATCTCTAAATACACCTATGACAAACATGGCTCTGCTCAACGTAGGATCTCTCACCACAAAAACATTTACAATCAATGATCTTATCACTGAAAAGCGATTAGACTTATTTCTTACAGAGACGTGGCTCAGCTCTGATGGTGCTGCTGTCCTTGTTGAAGCTTGTCCCTCAGATTACAATTCCTTCCACTCTATTAGGCAAAATAGAAGAGGTGGCGGAATTGCTGTTATATTCTCAAATAAATTTAACTGTACTAGGATCAGTTTTCGCGAGTTCTCTTCATTTGAGTATATTGCCTTCACTATTAAAGCCGAACCGACCGCACTCATCATAACAATATACCGCCCCCCTAAACTATGGACAAGATTTTTCTCTGAGTTCTCTGAACTTGTGTCACTTATCATCACTAACTATGATCGAATAGTTATAAATGGCGATTTCAACATCCATGTTAATAACACGTCTGATGCTAAAGCAACTAAGTTCCTAAATATCCTAGATAGCCTAGAATTAAACCAGCATGTTACAGAGCCTACCCACTACCTTGGTAACACTCTTGATTTAGTCATCTCAAAAGGGATTACTGTCCCCTACCTACAGGTATCAGATATCAATGTATCTGATCACTACTCTGTATTTTTCAATGTTCTACTGGATACAATAAGGAAAAATTCTGTAATCACAATTAAAAAACGTCATCTAGACACGGCAGCAGAACAACAGTTTGCTGAACTCACAAGTTCCCTAGATCAAGATATTTTTAACTATCCTCTAGATGAAATGGTGGATGCCTTCAATAGTGAACTAAGTGCCATGCTTGACAAAGTGGCTCCATTAAAAACCAAAATAAGGTCACGCGTTAAGGCAACACCGTGGATGAACAAAACTACTTGTGACCTAAAGCGATCCTGCAGAAAAGCTGAAAGAACATGGAGAAAAACTAAACTTGAGATCCACCGCAGCATTCTGAAAGATAGCATTACGACCTACAATAAAGCCGTTCGCACTGAGAGACAGATCCATTTTTCTAAAGTCATCACTGAAAATAGCAGAAACTCTAGGGTTCTATTCTCTACCATTGACAGGCTACTAAATCCAACCCCCCCTGACCCAATCAGTCAAACCTCTGCTCTGAAATGTGATGAATTTGCAAGCTTTTTCAAAAACAAAGTTAACTTGATTAGGACAGGCATTGTCAGAACAAGTAATAAGCCTGACTTGCCTCAACAAAACCCACCGACTCTTACATGCTTTAAAAATATTACACAAACTGAACTCTGCAAGACGGTAACTCAAACAAACTCCTCAACCTGTGCTCTTGATCCAATCCCTAGCAAATTTCTCAAGAATATCTACGGTAGTTTGTCTCCTTCCATTTTAAAGATAATTAACACTTCATTAGAAACTGGTATCTTTCCAAATGCCTTCAAAACAGCAGCAGTAAAGCCTCTACTAAAAAAGCCTAATCTAGATAATAACATTCTTAATAATTATAGGCCTATATCCAATCTACCATTCATGAGCAAAGTTTTAGAAAAAGTTGTCTTTAATCAACTTAATATTTATTTAAACGAAAACAATATCCTAGAAAAATTCCAGTCAGGTTTCAGATCAAATCACAGCACAGAAACGGCTCTAGTCAAAATAATAAATGATCTTAGACTTGCTACTGACTCGAATAAAGTGTCAATCCTCATCCTCTTAGATTTAAGTGCAGCATTTGATACCATTGATCATAACATTCTAATCGACCGTCTCTCAAACTGGGTCGGTCTCTCTGAATATGCTTTAAACTGGTTTCGAACCTATATAACTGGCAGAAAATTTTTTGTTAGCTTGGGCGACCACGTATCTACAAAACATGATTTACCCTTTGGCATAGCTCAGGGAAGTTGTCTGGGTCCCCTGCTATTCTCACTATATATGCTTCCATTAGGCCACATCATCAGCCAGTACAATGTAAACTTTCATAGCTATGCAGATGACACCCAATTATACATCTCTGTTGAACCTACGCTCAACAGAGCACCATCTGGGCCAGACCCGGATGGCCTATGCTCGCTAACTACCTGTCTGGCATTTTTAACACAAGAGGATGCAGAGAAATTAGTTCACGCTTTTATTACTAGCAGACTGGACTATTGCAACGCCCTATTCACTGGACTGCCCAAAAAATCAATAGAGAAACTTCAGCTCATTCAGAATTCGGCCGCTAGACTTTTAACTAAGACCAAAAAGAGAGAGCATATCACTCCTGTCCTAGCCACCTTGCACTGGCTCCCTGTTTCATTTAGAATTGACTTCAAGGTACTTTTACTCACCTTCAAAGCTCTAAATGGCACAGCACCCACATACATTTCTGACTTTCTAACTTCATATCAGCCAACAAGAGCTGGTGGGGAAGCCGCTTTTAGCTATTATTCTCCAAAACTGTGGAACACCTTACCCAGACACATCAGAGATGCAAGCTCTGTGAACATTTTTTAAAAAACTGCTCAAAACGTACCTGTTCGAACAGGCTTTTAATTAAATATCTGCTCCACAGCCTCTGGACCAACAATTAGTACTTTTAAATGTATTCTTTGTATTTTTTTAATGTATTTTATTTCTATGAACTTTAAATGCTTTTAATTATGCACTTTTCTTTTCATATACCTTATATATGCATTTTACTATCTAAATTGACTTTCTATTACCTTTTAGGCTTTTTATCTATGCATTTGTACTATCTTAATTGTTTTTTATTATTATTATTATTTATTTTATTATTTTTATTTTATTGTATTTTATTTACAATGTGAAGCACTTTGGGTTGCATTTCATGTATGAAAGGTGCTATACAAATAAAGCTTATTATTATTATTATTATTATTATAAAAGCGAAGGAAGAGAGGAAGGAGACAAACAAAACATGACTGAAGCAAGAGTAGGATCGGAAACGGTACAGGAACATAAATGCAACTCAGGAATACCAATGGACAAGTTAGTGCTGTTTATAACCTATGCCATCAATTGTACAGAGCAAGTACATTCCAAGACAGAAAAAATCTAAATTATAGCTAAGGCAGCAGCTAAGTATCTAAATATGACCAAGTTATCATGGGAAAAGATACAAGCAGAGCTTAGTCAAGGAGAAGTAGGGGCAACTTCTCAGGATATATCTTAATGTTAATACTGCAATGGAACGCCAGAAGTCTGATAGCAAATGGACAGGAATTTAAAGGCTATATTGACAAGTTACAAAAAAAAACAGATATCATATGCATTCAAGAAACATGGCTCAAACCAACACTGTATTTCACTATTAAAGGATATGCTACCATACGCAAAGATAGAGGCGATGGAAATGGAGGAGGGTGTGCAATATTCATTAAAGAAGGAATAAATTATAGACGGTTAAGGACGATGCAAGAATTGGAATTAGTCGCTATTGAAATATGGATCAAGAAAGAGAGATGGAAGATAATTAATTTTTATAACCTGTGCGAAAGGTTAGAGAAAGGAAGACTAGAGACAGTATTAGAAAGTTGGGGAGGTAATGTTGTTTGGTGTGGAGATTTCAATGCACACAGCACAATATGGGGTGAACAAGATGATGCAAATGGAGAAATTTTAGAGTTAATGGATGAAAAGGAGTTGGTGTGTTTGAATGATGGATCAGGCACAAGGGTGAATTTAGCAAAGGGTACAGAATCTGCAATAGATCTCACTTTGGTATCACAGTCTATGGCTGGAAAAACTAGTTGGGAAGTGGATAAAGGAAGCACTATAGGCAGTGATCACTACCCAATATTAATAGACATAGGAGTAGAAAGGGAAATAGAGCAGGGTGAGAGAGATGGGAGATGGAAATTTTAAGTAGCAGATTGGGGCAGGTATAGAATGATAACTGAAGGGAAATTAAAGAAGGTAAATATAGATCAGGACATTGATATCCTAAATGCAGAAATAAGCAGTATTATTCTAGAAGCAGCAAAAGAATCAATACCAAAAATAAAAGGTAATAAAAGGAAAAAGATAGTTCCATGGTGGACGGAAGAATGCACCACAGCAATTAAAAATCGAAATAAGGCATTTAAAGTCTTGAAGAAGACGCATAACTTTCAAAATCTAATTGAGTATAAAAGAAAACAGGCAAAGTTAGGAAAATAGTAAAGACAGTTAAAAGAGATTTTTGGAGGAAGTATTGTGATTCGCTAGGCAGGACTACGCCATTAGACCGAGTATGGGGTATGATTAAGAAGATGTCCGGTAACAGGAGAGAATATGGGTATCCTATAATGAAAGATGGGGAAAGTGTAATAATAGAAGGTAAGGATAAAGCAGAACTGTTGGCAAAGAACTTTGTTAAGGTACATAGCACTGCAAATTTGAGTGACGAGGAAAAGAGACAGAGAGAGAACAATAGCAAGAAACATAGAAATAGTGCAGGATGAGAATGAATATGGAAGCCTAATAAATATGATGTTTGCAATAACAGAACTAAACAATGCACTAAACAAAGCTGGGAAAACAACACCAGGAAAAGACCAAGTAAGCTATTGTATGTTAAACAACTTAAGTGAAGTGAGTAAGAGAGTATTATTAAGAGTGTATAATAAGGTATGGGAAGTGGGATGTCTACCTAATCAGTGGAAAGAAGCAGTTATTGTCCCCATATGTAAGCCAGGTAAGGACCCAAGTCTAGCAGAAGGTTATAGACCGATTGCTTTGACTTCACATATAGGGAAAACTATGGAAAAAATGATAAATGAAAGATTACAGTATCAAATAGAGACAAAGAAAATAATAAAGAATTACCAAAGTGGATTTAGAAAAGGAAGAAACACAATTGATCCAGCTGTATGTCTAGAAAATGAGATTAGGAAAGCTCAAGTTAACAAAGAAAGTGTAGTCGCTATATTTTTTGATGTTGAGAAGGCGTATGACATGATGTGGAAACAAGGGTTAATGATCAAGTTGTGTCAAATGGGAATAAGGGGGAGAATGTATAGGTGGATTAAAGACTTCTTAACTGATAGATCAATATCAGTAAGAATAGGAAAATAATTTAGCACCAAGTATATAGTGGAGAATGGGACTCCTCAAGGAAGTGTAATTAGTCCAGTGCTGTTTACAATCATGATAAATGACATATTTAGTAATGTAGATAGCTCTATTGGTGTTGCATTATTCGCGGATGATGGGATTATGTGGAAAAGGGGAAGGAATATAGATTTCATTGTTAGGAAGGTACAAGAGGCTGTTAGAAAAGTAGAGACATGGGCACAGGAGTGGGGGTTTAGATTTTCAGTGGCGAAAACAAAGGCAGCTTTTTTCACAAAAAGGAAAATCCAGGAACAGATTGAATTTAAACTTTATGGAGAAAATGTAGAACGAGTAGAATGTTTCAAGTATTTAGGTATCTGGTTCGACAAGAGGCTTACTTGGGCAATTCATATTGGGAAAATAGTGGAAAAATGTAAAAAAGTATTGAATATTGTTAGATGTTTGAGGGGTAGAGAGTGGGGAGCAAATAGGATTTCTTTGAAGACCTTATATATTGGTTTGGTCAGGGCTGCTATAGACTATGGCTCCATAGTCTATCAGTCTGCATCAAATACTTTGTTAAAGAAGTTGGATGTGATTCAATATCAGGCCTTGAGACTCTGCTGTGGTGCTATAAAAACAACTCCAGTATCAGCCTTGCAGGTGGAAATGAATGAAATGCCCTTGGAAAGCCGAAGAATTCAGTTAGCACTAACATATTGGGCAAACCTAAAGGGTCATGAGGAGAATCATCCTACTCAGACAGTATTACAGCCCTGTCAAGAGAAAGAAAAACGACAATTCAAGAGCTTTGGTTGGACAATAGGAGACATAGTTAATGGACTAGGGATAGGGGATATAATTTTAAGCCCCACTGTACTGTTCTCTGTTGTCCCACCTTGGTTGTTTGAGGAGGTTATGGTTGACCTACACCTTCTGGAATTGAGTAGGAAGAAAGAAGAGGAAAAGCTGGATAACAGTCAAGTCAACAGATATATAGAAGGACGTTATGCTGACCATATTAAAATATATACTGATGCTTCAAAAACAAACCAGTAATAGAGTAGGGGTAGCATTCATAAGTCCAGAGTTAAATGTAATGATGAGTAAGAGAGTGAATAATAACTTGTCAGTATTTACAGGGGAATTGTTGGCTATTCTCTTAGCACTCAGTTGGACAGAAACAGTCAAACCAAACAAAGTTTTAATATGTTCGGACTCCAGAAGTGCATTAATTAGTATCAAGGGGGTACAATCAGAAGCAAGACAAGATATTGTTCTGGAAATATCACAAGCAATTTTCAGAATTGGCAAAGCAGGAACAACTGTGGAATTCATATGGATTCCAGCACACATAGGGGTGGAGGGGAATGAATTGGCAGACAAATATGCAAAAGATGCAACTAATAAACTAGAAATAAATATGGTAGTAAGTTATAGTAAGGCTGAAGTTAAAAGCATAATCAAAGGAGAAATGAAAAAGAAATGGCAGGAAGAGTGGAATAGAGAAGCTAAAGGTAGATATTATTACAGCATCCAAAAGAAAGTAGGAAAAATGAGAGAGGCTAGCAGAACAAAAAAAGAAGAAGATATCATCTCAAGGATGAGATTTGGGCACACTGGCCTTAACAGTGCACTGGTGATCATGGGTAAACATGCGACTGGTATGTGTGAGTATTGCAATATACAGGAAACGGTACAACATGTAGTCATAGATTGTCCTTACTACCAACAGGAAAGACAGAGTCTCAAGAGCAGAATGGAAAAAGATCACATCAAGCTAGAATTAAAAGAAATATTACAACTGAATTCAGGGCATGTGGGGTACAGGGCTTTATTTGTATTTTTGGAGAAGACCGGACTTAATATAAGAATATAGTTAGAAGACCATTCTGATCCACACTCAATTTCAGAAGGTGGCGGTAATGCACCTATAAGCTGTTTGCAAACCGCCATAAAACACCAGAAGAAGAAGAAGAAGTTTGTGTGAAGGATTTACAAGTGCATCTTTTGAATGCGGTTATTTACGCACGGCCATTTTAGAGCATGGACACATGTTGAGAAAACGATTAAATATTAAAAACGGGTCAACCAAGGCAAAACATAACTTCAGATTCTTGCAGGGGACGTCTTAATCTTTATAACCATAGGTAAGGTTACGACTTTATTTCATATTTTACCAGAGCTTTTTATAGCAAAAGAAACAAGCAAACATCACTCGTTTTTTTTCCTGTGGAGTGAGTAGGCATGTTGAGTTTTACTTGTATGTATTCAGGATCTTGGAAGGTGTTTCTTGCTGCTGTGATAGTAAACGATTTTTTGGTGATAAAATAAGAACTTTAACTCTCAAATGTGTTTAAATGTCTGCTATCTTACATGTGGTCGGGTCCATTGTAGATAACAGTGTAGCAGCATAGCATGCTACGTTCATGAATTACAAGCTAATGGTGGCAGATAGAAACGTGATATTTTGCACGCTGATAGGATATTAAGTACTGATTATGATGATATGCGGGTTATGGTGATAAAATCCATATTTTCGGAGAACTAGCAATGTATTTGTGATGCGTTTAATTTGAAGACGCAGGCGTCTCTACCACTAGGGGCAGGCACAAACAGGAAACTAAAAACATGGGTTTGGGCTGTTTTTCAAATGTCCCATGCCTCAATATACAACATTATTTACTATATTAATTTAACTACTTCGATACAATGGTGCTGGTAAAGAATGTGGATCGGTTTTAATTGTATAGTGCCTGTGTGTCACAACATTGTGAAACAGGAGGGTACTGCATGATAAAAATCTATTCACAATTTCCTTTAACCCTCCTATCATATTTGGGGTCAATCTAAGCACATTCAGTGTTTAAAACCAGCATGCTATAAAACAGCATATAGCATTTCTGAAAGCTAAAATTGATGTTTTAGAAAAGGTCTCAATTCTCCACCTATATTATGATGAAAAATAAATTACTAATACATAATTATCAGTGTCACTATTATTGTAACTATTATTGACACTTGATAATATTGTTAGCTCCATTATAAAGATAGAAATACTGTATCTCTTTTTGTTCTGCCATAGTACTATAGCCTATTGTTTCTTACTATGTAGATCTTTCTTCCTAGAGAGAAAAAAAGGTCATATGACAGATTATAATAGTGCTCTTGTAAAATATTAATATTCATGTAAATTTCCAAGTAAAAGGAGTTTAAATACCAAAAATACCATTTAATTTTTCAGTGAATGGATGCAACATCCCACAAACCCATGAGTACTTAATCTGCCTCAAGCAATACCTTACACATGATGCCACATCATGCACAGGTGAATTGAGTGGCTATCCCATTACATGCTAGTTTAGTCCCATGCAATTTAAGTAGAACAAATGCAATTCCAAGAAAGCTAGTAAAAAGTGTTTCAATATTGATTCATAAAAACATTCTATATAATAACTAAATAACCATTGGTTACTTTAATAGAACTAGCAGGTACAATTAAATGCTTTTCTCTGACCATGTGTCATGATGAGAAGGGCAGTACTGTGTCATGTAAGCCAGTTACTTTATTAAAAGTAAATATATACACAGAATATTATGGAACACATTATATACACATATTTGATGTAGTTTTTTTGGTAGTTAATATTGTTCACTGATATTTCAAATATACGATATACTATAAACTATTTTTTATTTTTTATTTCCTGCCCTTTTTGCATAGCCATGTTTTCTGTTATAAAATACAGTAAATAGTATTGAAAATACCTAAATGGGATGGATGTGTTTTTCGTAAGTCTCTTAATCTGGAATAAAAATGTGGTATTTTGCACCAGTCAAAAAAAGATCATGTTCTGATATCATTAAACTATACTGCTACCAAGGTAATGTACTGTAAGTGGAAGTGAAATTTTGGTCACTGGCTCATGGTCAATATATACAGCAGAATATGTACAGCATCAAGACAATACAGTTAACAATATAGCATATATAGTTACCAATACTGATCTGTCGGGAAAAACACTGGTGTTACTACTTTAGTAGTTTGCAAGTGGAGTGCACCAGGAAGTGGAGCTGACATTTTTTAATGGAGCACAGATCAGCACGGGTGACACATAAAACACGTAGTGGCACGGTTTAGAGTGATGAGCAACATTTACACCCGCTCAACCCCACTTAGGGGAGACTAGGGCATCTCGTCACATGGGTAACTTGTCACACTGTTCATAACTCCAACACCAGAGGGCGCAACTTCAAAAATGTGACAGTACTATATGTGCCCTCTTGTCCTGAGGCCAATTGCCTTTTGAGAAGAGATCAAGGTCACAGTAATCTGAGGTGAGATCAATGTTCTCATTTTTCACCCTTAAACAGAAATATATGAGAATGTACATTTTATGTTAGAAAACTGTGATAAGTATGAATGTTCAATTGTATTATTTTTACACAGAACAGAGGAGAGAGTAAGGTGTCTTTTGATATCTTGGCTGCAGTCCTGCACGTTAGCCAGCGCTATAGCTAGATTTAGCACCAAAGTCAGTTTGAGGCAACTTGTCTCAATGCTGTCGGGGCAAGCCGTCACATGTGACAACTTGCCTCAATATCAATATAAACTAATAGGTAGAGTTGCTTCCAGCTACAGTTGGTGCTCAGCAACATGTAAACAAATCAACGTGTGTTGATATGCTGTATCCAGATTGTAGCCTATAGGAACTGGAGAGAGTGGGAGGGGCCAGGCAGTGAAGCACCTGGAAATATGCTTGCTCAGCACAAAAGCGCTTTCTGCCCATTGAAATCAATGGAGAAAACCAAGCTGATTTGACAACCAAAGAAAACCTAATCGGTCATTTTTTTGTGATTATAGCATTCATTATGTGTAGCAGTTTGTGAAACAATGATTGTTTCAGCACAGATTATTTAAATGACATTTCCACAAATGTCACAAACACAGTGGGCATATAAGGCTTGCACCCCTGGCCTCCCAGTTTATGTGTGCCAGAATTGTGACAATGAGGATGACACAGACTAAGCAAAAAGGAGAGTAAGAAAAAGATTAATGTAAAATAGTTACTATGTATATATATTGCCCAGTCAATAATTTAAAAACATTTTTTACATACATTTTTTATGTAAACGATAAAAGCCTGTTCTGTTTTTATCGGTTTTATGAATTAGGTAGGCTTGTTCATGAACATCAGAATTAATTGGTTGTGTTCTTATTTGTTGAAAAATACAATGTGACAATTTACCCAACATAATGTGACAACTTACCCCGTGATGATTTATTTGATCATTGATATCTCAATATTAAAGTGAGGATTAAAAATTTAATCTTTTGCATCTTTGCTTCAGAATATAATACTTGCTTTGATATGAAAAACAAGTACCTGCGATGTACTGTGACTGAGAAATGTAAGCGAGAGCAAAAAGTGTGACAAGATGCCCCGGTCTCCCCTACATGCTATGTACAGAAGGACGCTGCTTGGATTAAAACAAAATGTCAGCAGGTAGAAAGTGTTCAGAGATGGTGGTTAAAACTCGCTCTCCTCCAGTATTTCCTCCATTGTTTCTCCCAGAGTCATCTCCCCTTCACTGCTTGAGAGGCTTCCGCGGGCATAGCGTGCCACGCCACTCGGTCGGCAGTGCTGTGACTCCCCTCTGGACCTGATGGTCACCTGCAGGAGCTGCACATTGGAGGGGCCACTGGCCTTCTCACATGGCCGGCCACTCTGGTTGGACCCATGGACCGGCTGTTTCCTCGAGCACTTCCACAAGTATTTGAATCGTGTCCCTTGGAAGCAGTCATCCATGTCTAAGTGGTTGGCAAAGATGAAGAGCTGCCATCGCTTTTTGAGTTCTGCTTGGACCTTAATATAAAGAACAATACTATTGAAAAATAAGTTCAGAAATATACTATTTAGAAATATATTGTAGATGTTTAACACAAACCACATTTAGAGTTGTCCGGACCATAATAAAAAAAAGTTCTATTGTGCGCTCCAAAATGTTTTGTCAAATTATTGTTATATTGAAAAAGTTTCCCAAGTGAAACGCATACAACTTTTCACAACTACTAATGATACTGAAGCAAAGTGGCAATCAACATTCAGGTAATTTTAACATGGGAGGTTCCTTGATTATGTGCTTTGCAACTTTGAATAATAAAAAAATAAACTTCATATTCTCTTTCTATTGTTTTAAAATTAATAGCTTTTCATGTATTGTATGTTTATACAAATTAAACCTCTAAACTCAATTGTGGCTTTGAAAGCAGAAGAACTGTCTTACCTCTCCATTCGCAAAACAGTATAAGATGGCAACAATGAGGCCCTAAAATGAGACATATCACATAGATGAATAACGTGTGCAATGTACTGAGGAAAAGTGTGAAATAAACAAATGTCCACTCCTGTCCATGGAAAAAGATCTAGTTTATCTCACCTGGAAGGAGCTCATTGTCAAATTGATGAAATTGCGGATGTAGCGTGTTTGTCCCTCCACAAATTCATCCAGGATAAACGTGAACACCATCTCATGAATCCCCAACAATGGAATTAACACCAGTGTTGCTTTGGCTAAACTGTCAACGATAATCATCAAGGTAATCATCAGGAATATGAATCCACAATTGTTGGTCCAACGCACTGTAAACACTCACTCATGAGACTTACCTATACCTGTAGTCAGTGAATTTCCCCTGGTCTGCTTTTAACTTGGAAAGCAGCAATTTCATAATTTTGATGAATATGTAAAAAACAACCTGTAATAAAGTCAAACAGATGAAAACAAATGTTTGAGACATTGTGCATCAACTATATAACTCTTGGATTTATATAAAGAGCTCAAACTTTTAAAAAAAGAAAAGATAATGGATTTTTGTGGGATATACTTAGCACAAAATAAAAGCTTTACAACACTGCAGATATTGTGTCCGGCTTCTTTCTGCACAGCAAAAATGCCAGTGTAAATCTAATACTGCTGATGTATATAACACCCTAGGGTGTTAAATATACACCATCATTTTTGCTGTGTAGTCTGCAGTACTGTTTGAGTGTGCATGTTATTGTGCCGAATGTATGATTGTATAGTTTTGGATGTTCAAATTTGCAGTCATGGCTTCACGACATTCAGACACTCAGCAGCATGTTTCCAGTCTAAAAACCATTTTAAATAAATTAAATGCTAAAAGTGACACTTGATATTTGTATGTTATGTGGACAAATATTTTTATGATACTGTACATAAGGGGGGAAATAAAGCGATGCGCTGTACTGTTCTTACTGCAACAGATAAAGTTATGGGTCCTTTGATTATCCACCAGATCCATTTGTTTTTATTGGACCAGCATCTAAGAAAAAGGAAAATGTTGTTCGAAATATATTATCAAATTGGTCTGCTTTAAAGAGCCATTTGAAAAAAGAAAAATTGTTTGCATAACTTTTTGACACAATGCACCAAATAAAAGTAACAGATTATAGTTCTCTAATCTCTGATAATGATCAAAATCAATCTAGATTTTGAAAGTTGTAGTTTTCTTTTTTCCTTATACATTTCTTGTTATTTCTTAATGTCAAACTAATAATGTGTAATAAAAAGTGTTTTAATACATGAAGATACCAGTAGTATGAATTAATTTAAGAAATTACCTTTTTAATATCGTAAGTACTGTACTCACCCTTGGTTTTTATACAAGTACATACTCACCCTTGGTTTTCATACAGGATTTTGGTCACTGTCCAGGGCACCACAAACACAAAAGGAGTTCCTAACAGAAGAAAACACACATCTAATTAAATGTATCAATAATACCAAAACACCTGAAGATTCAACAGAGCATAAGAATTAAATGTGTGGGCACTGCTATGATCATACTGCATTTACAGACATACTGTACATAGTGTGTTTTGAGAGGTATACCCCAGCCGATGAATATGTATTTCTTCAGTAACCTTCTCTTGGTGAGCACTGCAGTGAACAACAGAGTGTTGAGGAATATCCCCTCCACTAAGAGCCAGAAGTAATTCCCTCCCACAAAGTAGTGCATGAACACTTGAGTCGCCTTGCAGATTACAGAGATCTGGGCAAAAGAAATGTACATGTTACTGACTCATGACACACAATGGCGTATATAATATAACGTGAGTGTGCTATACAAATGATTACCCCTCACTTAGTACCTATGAAAAAAACGTTTTTTTTGTCACCGGTTCTTCCTACGTCATTAACTTAATTTTGGGTAATTTCCTCAGACAATGTCTGACTTTCAGAAAGTTTGTTCATGCTTTGATTTGGAATTGAATGTGTAATGTTTCTACTACATTTGAAATATGAAAATAAAAGCTATTTAAAGCACTTTATTCAATTTTTTAATGCACTGCTATTTATTTGAACACCACTGTACATATATTGATTTATAACAGTAAAATTGCACCATTATTGTAATAATATCTCCATTATACAGTCAATAAAAAATAAAAATGCACTCTAGTAAGCCTATATACTACAAGAACATGCACAACAATATCATGAAATGCAAACAAGGAAGAAAACACATAAGTATTTAAAATACTTTAAGATAATACCATTGAGTTGGAATATCCATTCCACCCAGTTTCGTCATTGGGTAGGTTAGTGTACATAACATGTAGGATGATTTCTTTTAGAATGATGGCTGCTGCACGTAATATAAATGACACAAACAAATTCATGTGGATGTAATTTCTTGTGCAGTGAAGCTTCCTGTTGAACAAACAACCAAAAAAAAGGTTTGTACTCTATACATACATTTCTGATAGATTTGCTTCAAATGTCTGCTTCTACAAAACAAATGAATAGGCTTTGTCAAATAAATAAAGCAGGTCATGTCACTGTAAAATATCCTACTAAATATATTCTTGGGGCCACATGTATAAACGTTAAACGTCTCTGTTTATTGCCAAATGAATGCTAAACCGGGACACTTGGAAAATAACTGTCCAAATTCAGGTTTAATAACCCAGATAGTGTTATAAAACTAAGAAGGGTTGCATGAACCATTCCAGGTGCCACATGTATAAAGCTCTGAGTAAAATAATGTGTAAACGAATGCTCAGGGAGAAAGTCGGAAATCTGTTTACGCAATGAGCACGTTTACATGCACTCAATATTCCGATAACTGGGAGTAATCCGAACATGGCAATAATACGATAAATGCGTTTACATGCACTTAAGTAATGCGATAATGGGAAAAATCCAGGTTTACATGATTCTGTCAATATTCCGATTTCTTTCCCTGAACGCGATGTGTAACTCAAACGTAAATTAGAAACATATATTAGCCTAACGTTATATATTATAAATGACATATTTTAACGTTTATACATAACGTGACTATACTTCCTGTTGGGTTGCTAGAAACAGCACGCGGGTTGGTATGCGTAACCGTAAGTTAGTAAACACGTTAACTATAGCCTACACGCACATGCACAGATTTACATGTTCTCAATAATCAATAATCCGATCATATTCGGAATATGGCTGTTATCCGATTATTCAAATTGTCATGTAAACGCAATATTCCGAAAAGCTTTTTCGGAAAAAAGCAGTTATCGGAATATGAGAAATCCGATAACTACACCTGGATTTCTGCCGTGTTTTTCTTTTTATTGGTTGCACGTAAACGCTTATTCCGATCTAAACTCCTCAAAAAACGTTTGGAAACGTTATTTCGGTCGATTATTCCTCCCCTTTAATAATACCAATTGGTATTGTCTTTTATATCGTTGGAAAGCCTGATTAGTCACCTTTACAACGAGGTACAACTTGTAAGGATCATGCATTCGTGGAATGAGCAACACAGCTAACCGTGTGGGTAGCGGCCCAAAAAAATTTGCCAAAATCCCCTGCAATATTCTTCTGTTGGTATTCACTCTCGTTTTGAGCTTCAAGTGCTGGCAGGTGTATGCCAGTGGGATGGAATGGGATGCCATCCCACAGCAGTGTGTGACCAGGCTGGTGACCAGCATGAGGAGGAGGTGCCAAGCTGTTGTGGCTGCGTATGGATCTTCCACACGCTACTGAGGTCCCTGACGGTGTAAAATGAATAAAGTGTAAAAATTGCCAATATGTGTTGTTTTTTCCTTATTACTGTGGGAGAGTGCAATCATCCAGTCCACCAAGCAACTCAAAACGAGAGTGAATACCAACAGAAGAATATTGCAGGGGATTTTGGCACATTTTTTTGGGCCGCTACCCACACGGTTAGCTGTGTTGCTCATTCCACGAATGCACAATCCTTACAAGTTGTACCTCGTTGTAAAGGTGACTAATCAGGCTTTCCAACGATATAAAATACAATACCAATTGGTATTATTAAAGGGGAGGAATAATCGACCGAAATAACGTTTCCGAACTTATAAATTACATATCATTTGATGTATTATAAAAGTATGAAAAACACCAGAAGTAAGTTTAAAAAACGTTTATTCATATGATCAACTGATCATTAATAATGGCACAATTTTAAGGAATTTCCTTAATCGATAGTTGTTAACCTTAACAAACAATCGTCGATTAATTGATAACATAAAACCTAAATGTAGCGTATGATAGACAGAATACAAAATGCATGTTATATTCCTCAATCAAAGATTTATTGTAACATTTGAGAAACAGGCATTATTGTAGCATAACAAAAATAGAATATGAAGGCGTGTATAGGCTACTTTAACAGAAAAGAAATTGCGCTCCGTCTCATCTGTTGCAAGCGAAACCGTTGCACCGCTAGGCACTTGCAGCATGAACATAATCGCTCTTGAAATTGAAAGGCGACAGTTAAACTAGACCTAGCCTAGAACAGTCAACTTAAAACATCGGCTATTATGTTTTGAATAGGCTCTTCATATGCATACTAGATAGACCTACTTATTTTTATTCAAGAACATTTAAGCATATCTACGTGGTCGGGAGTGAGTCGTGTGCGCAGCCTGTTTATTAGCTCTCGAAATCCCTCACCGTCAACGGTGCTTATTGCCATCATGTCCTTTTCAACCATGTTGCATACCCTCTGAGTAATAGCCTACAGTCATTAAAGAGTCAATACTTCTTTCCTGGTTGTAGTGGTGTGTTGCGTTCCCCATCCTGAGAACCGAGAATGTGGAAAGGCCGACGGTTATATAGGCACTTTGTCACGTGATAGCGGTACGCTGGACATGCGCAGTTCATACGCTACTCATACGCTAGCCATACGCACATTACGCTAGCCATACGCTGGCGATCCGCTTCTCATACGGTAAGTATCCGAAAAATTCTGTATTTTCAACGGCTTTTTGTGCGTATGAAAATTATTTTATGAATTTACATACACAACTCATACGTTTCTCTCATACCCTATAGTGTGACAGGGCCCTAAGCAACACTCTCTCCCACCAGTTCTTGCTCTTAACGCGCATCCAGCACGACCGGGTCCTTAACAGTGCTGGAGGAAGGCCTATTCTGGGTCCAATAATCAGCGCTTGTTGTAACGTTAAAGCTCTTCGTCGTCTTCTACTCATAACACAGAACGCTTGAAAGACAGTGTTAGTTGCCAACCGCAACCATAACATCTGCCATATGACGACGAAACCCATAAGAGCATTCCTGTCTAACATTGCCATGTTTAACGTTACTTTATTATACGTTAGGGCCCTGTCACACAATAGCGTATGAGAGAAACGTATGAGTTGCGTATGTAAATTCAGAAAATAATTTTCATACGCACAAAAAGCCGTTGAAAATACAGAATTTTTCGGATACTTACCGTATTGAACCTATGAGTAGCGTGTGAGTAGCGGATCGCCAGCGTATGGCTAGCGTAATGTGCGTATGGCTAGCGTATGAACTGCGCATGTCCAGCGTACCGCTATCACGTGACAAAGTGCCTATATAATCGTCGGCCTTTCCACATTCTCGGTTCTCGGGATGGGGAACGCAACACACCACCACAACCAGGAAAGAAGTATTGACTCTTTAATGACTGTAGGCTATTACTCAGAGGGTATGCAACATGGTTGAAAAGAACATGATGGCAATAAGCACCGTTGACGGTGAGGGATTTCGAGAGCTAATAAACAGGCTGCGCACACGACTCACTCCCAACCACGTAGATATGCTTAAATGTTCTTGAATAAAAATAAGTAGGTCTATCTAGTATGCATATGAGGAGCCTATTCAAAACATAATAGCCTATGTTTTAAGTTGACTGTTCTAGGCTAGGTCTCCTAGTTTAACTGTCGCCTTTCAATTTCAAGAGCGATTATGTTCATGCTGCAAGTGCCTAGCGGAGCAACGGTTTCGCTTGCAACAGATGAGACGGAGCGCAATTTCTTTTCTGTTAAAGTAGCCTATACACGCCTTCATATTCTATTTGTGTTATGCTACAATAATGCCTGTTTCTCAAATGTTACAATAAATCTTTGATTGAGGAATATAACATGCATTTTGTATTCTGTCTATCATAAGCTATATTTAGCTTTTATGTTATCAATTAATCAACGATTGTTATTCCTTAAAATTTGCATCCCTACTATGTACCATTATTACCATGTGCCATTATGAATGATCAGTTGATCATATGAATAAACGTTTTTTAAACTTACTTCTGGTGTTTTTCATACTTTTATAATACATCAAATGATATGTAATTTATAAGTACCCCTGACCCCTAGAATAATATACTGCACTTTACACTTGACTTTAAACTATACAATTGTTCTAAATCATCCTGTCTTGCCTCTGCTTCTTTCAATCGTCAGGCATATGCCAAGATGTCTATATATGTTGCAGATACATCAGACATACGTTAGAAGTACGTTACTCATGCGCTATCAATGCGCTATCAATACGATAGCTGTACGGTACACCTTCTTGTCAGCGTATGTCAGCGTATGACCAGCCTACTCGACCTATGAGTAACGTACCTCTAGCATAATTCAGCGTATGCCTAGCGTATGCTTAGTGTATAAACCATACGTCCGAACACGCACAAAGTTTTTAAGCATGCTTAAAAAACTTTTTGTGCCTCGCCGTATGCCAGTGTATACCACCGAATGCGACCGTGCCTGAAACGTATACAACCTATGCCTAACGTACCCCTAGCGTATGTCAGCATATATCAGCGTATGAGTGATATTTTTCAAACGCTGGCATACACTAGTACGATACGCAATAGTGTGACAGGGCCCTTATAGGCTACTGTTCTTTCTTATTTAACTAACTATAGTTAACGTGTTTACTAACTTACGGTTACGCATACCAACCCGCATGCTGTTTCTAGCAACCCAACAGGAAGTATAGTCACATTATGTATAAACGTTAAAATATGTAATTTCTAATATATAACGTTAGGCTAATATATGTTTCTAATTTACGTTTGAGTTACACATCGCGTTCAGGGAAAGAAATCGGAATATTGACGGAATCATGTAAACCTGGATTTTTCCCATTATCGCATTACTTAAGTGCATGTAAACGCATTTATCGTATTATTGCCATGTTCGGATTACTCCCAGTTATCGGAATATTGAGTGCATGTAAACGTGCTCATTGCGTAAGCAGATTTCCGACTTTCTCCCTGAGCATTCTTTTACACATTATGTTACTCAGAGCTTTATACATGTGGCACCTGGAATGGTTCATGCAACCCTTCTTAGTTTTATAACACTATCTGGGTTATTAAACCTGAATTTGGACAGTTATTTTCCAAGTGTCCCGGTTTAGCATTCATTTGGCAATAAACAGAGACACATGGCTAATTATACAATTACGCATCAATTACAAGGTGTTCCTCAGTGCAAAACAGTAAAATGGCATTGTTATGAATAAGTGTCCAGGAAATTAAATATGCATGCACAAACAAGGGCAACACCTCTGACAGACTAAAACTATTTATTTCCGGTACACTGCATGCCACCATATTTAATTTATTTTTAACATATTTCAACTTATTTTATAATGCAAAATAAAATAAAAACACAGTTATACGTTTGTAGACGGCTTACAGAAAAAGGTGAAAAAGCTATATATAGAGGGTTTTATCTGGTGCTATCTATGACCACCACAATGTATGCTACTATACTAAAGATAATTGGCAGAAATACCAATTTTTAGTTTTATTTTTGCATGCCCCACAGCTTACCTCAGCACACCCAGAATGAAGACAGCCAGTAACAGAGAAAAGAGAGACAGGGAGTATCCGACGATGGAGATTATGCGTAGGGCTGACTGGGGGAGCAGATCTTCTTCCTGTAAGGAAAAATACAAATCTTAGTTTACATACAGTCAGATATACCACCAAGGTTATTATAGTTTTAAGCTTTTAGTTTTAGTTTTTCAATCAATTTCAGTTTTAGTTTAGTTTTAGTTTTTAATGTAATTTAATTTTAAATTTTTAATTCAGTTAACTAAAATGTTTTTTTATTTTTATTTTAGTTTCAGTTTTAGTTTCAGTTTCAGTTAACTATAATAACCTTGAGATATACTACAAATATGTTTGTGAGACAGTGCTCAGTCATTAAGACAGAATTCTTCCCTTACAGCCAATCAGATATGCCACTGGCGTAGGGACGGGTGGGCCCGTCTCAATACTGTGTTTGAATACTCTGATACTGATAGTTTGAATACTGTGTTCATAATGTTCGTGGGGTTTTCCTATGCGAAACACTTCATTATGGTATGTTATGGGCTGTCTGTTGTAGTGCATATTAGATTTTTTTTTTTTTTAACCCACCAATTTTACACAGGCCCATCCGGAAATCAAATCACCTGGCTACGCCACTGAGATATACTGCAAATAAGTTTACAAGACAAAGGTGGTTTTTAAGTCAAAGCCAGTATCCAATCTCTTTGTTACAATAACAATGAATTAATCTGATCCAACTATCTCTGTTGTAATTAAATTGATTTGGTGTGACAAGAGTCACCCTCTTTATGAAGCACATGACCCACAGGGATTTCAAATGGCAATACAATCAACATCCTGTTGGGGTCCTCATAGGTATTAGATTAGCAAAATCACCTGACCAATCAATTAATGCTTAATTGTGACCCTCATGAATGCAATTCTTTTTTCAAATGCATGGAGAGGAAGGGAATTATACATAGACGGAATGTCAAACAAAAAAAAGTATTTGAGTGACTAAGTGCACGAGTATCCGCCTGGTACACTGAACATAGACTCGTTCAATATATTGTTTTCAAATGATCCATACACACACACAAAATAACAATAGATCAGCATTTACAATTCTAAAAGCTGTAAATTCTAAATTCTTGCTGTATCGAGAGCAAAAACAATAGGGAATCATTTGTCAGCAGGTCACAGGAGAGCTTTGAGCAGCAAATAGGCATCATCCACTATTTAATTGATGCACACATTCCACTAGAGAAATTGGATAACACCAAATTCCATGCGTCTCGCAATGTAATCAATTGTGTGGCAATCCCTTCTGAAAAAACATCTTAGGCAGAAGTATGTACTGCAGGCTTCCCACAAAGGACATATAGGAACTTGTCCAGTCAGCTGACAGCATTATTGTGGTCACAAATGAGTCAACAGATACAGACAATTACGTTTTGCGTGTTATATTTGTTTCGCAGATATCATCGGTACGTGGTAATTGGCTTATCATCATGGATGTCTAGGCAGGTGTAATGAAAGAAGGCTCTACTGACCTCGTGCTGAATGATGACTACAATACAGGTGGGAACACTGCTTTGCAGAAAATGGTGGCCCTCGATATGATGCATTAAGCACAAAAGACACTACAGTCCAATTTCATACACTTAGGGTGAATAAAAATCTTAAACTAATTGGCATGTAGTATTAAATAATACTTAACTTTTCTGAACAATCTAAAAAAGGTTTGGGGTAGCAGTGACTCTATTTATTTTCATTGGCCACCACTGTTGTACCCCTACCTGTTGTTTGAAGTAATGTGGGTTGAAACACTCTGACTGGTCCCGCCACACATCTGTGGAATTTCCAGTGGTCCGCCAGGTTCCTCCGGGGTTGCACTCCCTGTACACGTTCTCTGAACCTCCTGCAATCAGAGGGAAACATCAAATCTGCCCACCACACTCTTGCTTTACAAATGAAGAGTGTTTTTCCAAAACGCAATCAGTCCACTTTTTCAACTTTTCAGAAAATCAAAATTTTTGCTTATTTTAAATTGGTGGAGTTTTTGAAAACTCATTACAAATCTCATGTTTATACTTAAATCCCTACAAATAATAGTGTAAAAGTAAAACTGCAAATATCTAACAATTTATCAGAAAAATAATAACTACCTTGAAAAATATGGTTTATCAAAACTGGACAGGGTGAACACTCTTAAAATGCTAATGAGAAATATGCTGAAGCTGTCATTTATTAATGCAGTATTGTCTGCTGTCCTGTTTTAGCACAGTACTATTTGTCATTTGAACATGTGTTTTCTTTATTAAAAATAAATTTGAGCTGATGTGTTGAAGTAGCAGCATTGTATAGCTCCCTTGTGAGAGCTCAAAATCGTGAGTTACTGGAGTTAGGAGTATTTTCTCTCCCCAGTATCTATACTGTATTTGTCACAGCCTTTTAAACCAAACAATAAAATCAATAAAAAAAGTTAATAAAAAAATACAAAATATAAAATAATGCATTGTGTTCATGTCCTTCCCTATTTATTTTTTTCTGGAAAGAAATCTATTTCTGACCATATTTCTCAAGGCTTGGATCACACGGATGAATGTTTGAATGACTTGGACCTTTTCAGTTGTGCAATAGTAGTCTCATGACTCACTTTTCCCTGCTTTTTTGTGTGTGCTAATGTTCATTTTGTGTCCACAAGAACACTACGTATGATTCGCCATCTGTCTACCGTCTTCAGTGATAAATGTTACGTATTAAGTTTATTTTAAAATATATTTTTCCTGTTTTGTCTGAAGAACATGTGGTTAGAAAACTGTGGTACATAAGGGAGTGAGATAAATAGGATGTTTACCCTCATTAATCCAGGGTAGATATATGGGACAGGGCACAGACACGTTTCCAGGGGGTGAGTGTGGCCAACAGACAAACAGATCAAATGTCCCATTGCAATACATTCCTGAAAAGACAAAATGCTGTTCATGGGTAGCAATACAATGTTCCCCCCAAACTGTAAGAAAGACATTGGGCAGCCGTGGTTCATATTTAAACAAAACAGCTCAAGTGAATCTTCAAAAAGCAAGGATAACATTTTGCCAATGAATCATTGCAAGTTCAGAGTTCAACTACAAGCTATGCAAGAACAGTTTGCCTGTATTTTTACAGCCTATGCTCATCTTTGGGATCTTATTTCTTTCTTGATTTAGAGAGCAGTCAGTACTCACCAGTTCTTGTGAAATAGGTGACTGCTAAAGTCCTGGTGCAATTTTCTTGATATTCAGCTCGTTTACTCATGATATCCTCAAGTATTGAGCCCATTATCTTCAAAAAATATAGAAAATAAATTGTGAAAAGGGAAAGGGAAACGTGCAAGTGCTCTTTCCAAAATGTCTCAAGTTTTTACATCTAAGAGAATCTTTTTACGGGAATGTGACACTCATGCACTTCACTCCCTGTCTGCTGAGTACATGCTAAATATATCAGTAATATTTGTCCACATGATGGCAGTGTTTAGGCAAATGTCAACATAAAAATATATATTTTTTATTTTTGAACATTGTGATTGACAGATATATTTGTATGCTCCAGTGCTATACTACATACCCATTTACAGGGTTTATGATATAACACATTTTATTTGTACAAAAGTGGTCTAATACAGTGCCCACGAGAATTGTTGGCAACCCTGGGAAATATGAGCAAAAAGGCTATTAAAAATGGTCTTGTCATTTATTGGCATTACCTTACACTAAAACTATGAGAAACATATCATCTTTAATTTAGGTTAAATTATTCAAAGGAAAAACTTATTCATCTACAGTCAAGCCAGAAAGTCTGAATACCCCTTTCACCTTCTCCACGTTTTATTACATTACAGACATATTCTACAATAGATTTAGAAATTTTTTTGTCTCAAAATTCTACACAAAATAGCCCATAATGACAAAATGAAAACATGTTTTTAGAAATTTTTGCAAATGTATTAAAAATCGAAAACTGAAATCTTTCATTTACATAAGTATTTATACCCTTCATATTTAATATTTAATATTTATCATATTTAAGTATCATATTTAATATTTGGTCACATATCCTTTGCATGCTGTTACTTCCTGAAGTCTGTGACCCATCAACATCAAAAAACTCTCGATATCTTATTTCCAGGTACTGTTACAAGCGATACTATAAGCTCTCTGCATTTGAATGGATCTCTATGGGAATTGGGAGGTGAGACTAGATTCAGCTGTAAATTACACTGGTACAGTATGGAACACATGGCTGGCTAAATGGCTGTACATGTCATCAAGGGTCTGAGCTATCGAACGAGCCCCAAACCATCACTCTGCGGCCAGATATGGAGTAGATGTAGATGGATCCCTTTAAGGGTTGTTTCTCCTGACTTTTTTCTCAATAGAGTTCTATAGCAAAATGAGTCAGGAGAAATAACCCTTGCAGTGATCCATCCATATCTACTCCATATCTGGTAACAAAGTGGTGGTTTGGGGCTTGTTTGATACCTCAGACCCTTGATGACTTACAGCCATTTTACCAACCATGTATTCCATACTGTTCCAGCCTAATTTAAAGCTAAATCTAGTCCCACCCCTAATTCCCATAGAGATCCATTCAAATGCAGATACGTTATCGTATCGCTTGTAAGAGTACCAGAAAATAAGATATCAAAAGATAATCAAAAGTCAATTATTGGCAATGATAAAAAATAGTTACTATATAGTTACTACAAAGTAAACCTAATTGAAGTATATTCCAAGTCTTATTTTATTTTTTTAAACACACTGAGTCTTCAAGAACTATTATATGGTCATTCCTGTTTCACAGGGGGATGAGGTGACAGAGAGACCAAAACCCTTTAGTCATGGGGGAGATAAGAGAACACATAAATTAAATGAGACAAAAGGTGGTTGACCTTCATAAATCAGACAATGGCTATAGAAGAATATGACTGAAACGACCTATGTCCACCATTAGGGCATTAATTAAGACGTTTAAAGCGACTGCTGCTGCGATTAACCTGCCTGGAAGAGGATGGTTTGAGAGGGAAACATTTCTCCAAGGATCACAGTTTGACAATTGTAGAAGTTGGTTGCATCCTGGGGTCACTAAGTCTCCAAAAGTGCAATTTGACAGCTAAGTTTGCTAAATTATACTGGAATTTAGATTGGAACCGGGTGCTATGATCAGACGAGACGTAAATGTAGCTTTTTGGCAATAAATACCAAAGGTAGGTTTGGCGTAATAAGAGGCACAGAAAAAAAAGAGCCTCATCCCCTCTGTATAATGGAGGATTTGTGTGTTTTTTTTCCCAACGGGCCCTGGGAACCTTGTTAGGATACATGGCGCATGTGCTCCATCAAATACTAAGAGATTTTAGACCAAAATCTGACTGCCTCTGCCAGAAGGCTAAATTGGGTCATGTTTGAATCTTCCAGCATGGCAATGATTCAAAGCATACCTCAAAACCTATACAAATGCTTCACTGACCACAGAATCAAGGTTTTGCAATAGCTTCTGACCTGAACTCTCTTGAAAAACTTTGGGGTGAGCTGAAGAGGAAAGTCTACAAGCAAGAACCAAAGATTCAGAAAAATCTGTTGAGATTCTGTCTGGAGAAATGGTCTCAAATCCCTTGCTATGAGTTCTCCATCAAACATTACAAGCTCAATGCTGTTATTTTGGCAAAAACAAAATACTAAATACAGGGATGCCAATAATTGTGACACACATCTTTTTCAAGATAAAAATGATTTTGCATTAAATATGTTTTTTCTCTGATCAATGGTATCACAATTAAACAATATGAGTTTCTCATTTTTCGAGCTTTGAAGACATATACACGTTGATAAACAATGTTAAATTTGATAAACAATAAACTTGATTCAGGTCGCTAATAACTCATGTGTGCACTGCAATATACTCCTGAGGTTACGAGGGGGAGCAACAGTGTAGTATACATAAAGTATATCAATGTGATTGTAAAATAAAACTGAATTTATAGTCTTGGTTTTAAGTTATGATTAATGTATAGTATACTTGCATTCATTTAGATTTACACCAGCTGAACGCATTTTAGCTGTAGCGAGGCAGGATCTTAG
This sequence comes from Ilyophis sp. 1 JC-2022, assembly GCA_022702515.1. Classification (NCBI taxonomy): domain Eukaryota; kingdom Metazoa; phylum Chordata; class Actinopteri; order Anguilliformes; family Synaphobranchidae; genus Ilyophis; species Ilyophis sp. 1 JC-2022. The sequence goes on along the minus strand of CM040405.1, from coordinate 41,468,269 downwards.
GGTAGGTTGCTGGGAAATAAACAGCTCAGAGACTTTTATACCTTCTTATTGATTTAACTCTACAACTTGACAGGTCAATGTTACATTTTTCAAAAGAATAATATTCCAAAAATAAATCAGGGCCTCGTTTAAAACACTAGCAGTACTGATTCTCTGTCAAGTAAATACACTGACAATCAAAAAAAAAAAAAACCTACCATAACTCTCTATCAGTAAACATTTGAACTATTTTTATTAAATAAAAACTCAAAGAGCCTATGCACTGTAGTTGTCTGAACTGGTGGAAAGAAAAGATTGAGGACAAAAATTGTTTTGCCTATGGACAATGTTGTAGCTGAATAACGATATATTTGGTTAGATGTGCTTTCATGCACAATGAGCCACTCACATGGGTTTATAGTTTGTACATAAACTTATAACCAGCATGCATTGTCTCTTGTAACAAATTCCTATCAAATACTTTCAAGCAAAGAAGAAAACCTTGAACTGGTGACAAAGGTGGTTGACAAGAATATTCAGATAATCCTCTCTAATAATATTACCATTTCTGCTCGCATGATGGCAGGAATTAACACTGCAAATCTCCATATAGGGCATTATGCTATTGCTAGTTTATCTAGTTCTTTATCTGCTTTCTTTCAAATACAGACATTTCCAAACCTTTCGCAATCTGTGTGTGACAAAATACTACATTATACTATTCAATAAAGAATTTCACAAATTATCATCTGTTTTATATGGATTTCTTTTAGACAAATTACTCAAAAAGTCAAATAAATCTAAAATTTTTAAAATCATTCAATTTCAAAGTATTGCCCCATGACATAAATATGTACAGAACTTGGTGGAATTGCTTATCATAAGATTACTCATCCAAATGCATTCCATTTATACAGGGAAGCGCCTTATCTGAGATGACTAATAATGCATTACAAAAATTATACAATGGTCAAGCTTAAATTTCTCATTGAAATTTACACATATTCAAGTAAACGATATAAAACACATAATTTATAAGATATATAAAGAAAATGACGAATGCTAGTTACAAATGAACAACATTCAATTAATAACATTCAACACATAAATTTAATTTTATTAACATGTAACTAGCATTTCACTAACCATAGTGAGTGTTTATTTTATGTGCTTAATATGTACTTTCATATACTTAATATATAATAAAAATCACCTACACCATTGGTATTTTGATGCATTACATTTTTTTATTCTAAAATACTGACCAAGATTATTACAGTAATAATGCAGGCAATATTGTGGTGTAAATAATTACAGAAATTGAAATACAATGATGTTTTATGATTACTTATAATGAATTTGTTGAATTATTTTGGAGTTAATAATTCTTGTGTTAATAATCTTGTGTAGTTGTCATATTTCTCATGTATATTTTATTCATTATTGCATAAATGGCGCAGATTATTTGCACAAAACCGTTTTCAGCAAATCAAGTAAGTATGAACGCTATTTCTGAAACATACAATGCACATTAACTATCACTGCACAAATACATACATTAAAAAGAGTAAAATCCCTCTTTAATTCTGAACATCAATTTAAACTGCACATCTGAAAATTATGCTGAATTGTTGTTGTTCAACAGAAAGAAAAGGAATAACTCAATAAACCCAACGCAATTAAACCGATAAGTGTTTAATTATATCAAATGCTCTCGAAATGCAATCCAGGTTTTCCAAGCCAAAATCCTCACATCTCAAAGGTTTATTCATTATATTTATTTCACTAGCTTTTCCCAGGAACCCAAACTTGAAATGGTCATGTTGTAAATGTCGAGAACCACTTTTTAACCTTAATAGCAGAAGCCTTCAGTATTTAAATATAACAGTTGCCTTTGCGGTGATGTAGAAACACAGCGGTGTGAAGTGAAGTGTGTTAGACAGTCTGGCAGTAAAAGCAGTAGACAGTAGGACAGTGTTGGTGGTCTCTTACCTGTGGGCTGAAGAACAACAGGAGGAAAGCGGCCAGACTAGTACTCCCTGGTGCCAGGCACTGCTGTTGCCAGGCTGACGATGAAGTGGGCATAGTTCACGGTTTACAAGCACACTACTTTGAGGGTGCCTCGCGACCTCAAACTACACACGCTCATGAGGGCACCTGCCTCTCCGGCCCCTGCACTTTTTCCAGACATCTGACTGCACAATGCAATAGATGAAACACACACACACACACACACTCCTCACACAAAGATAATCACCAGAAACCTTTCTTCTTATGTAAAAATGTTAAGCAAATTAAATAACAGCCAGCAAGTGGCCGTTGGGGCCTTATAGATGTCTTCATCAGTTGTGTAGGGGACCTCTAGAATTTCCCCAGCTCTGCCTGCAGTGCCAAAACCACGACTGACAGTATCTGCATTGCCTCACTCCCCAGGAAGCTTCCCACTTGTGTTATTCAGCCAATCAAGATAAAACATTAGAACTGTAACAGACCAGGGTAACTTTTAGGTCCCAGAGAAGGAAAGAGATGTGACAAAACCCAGGTTGTTAAAAGTGGACCATTGACTAAAAACCTTGAAAAAAAACCATGGCAATTCTGTTTAGATAAACAGGGTACTGGCATGACATAACTGGTTTACTATATTTCACTGTTTGCGCTTTCCCCATGCAGAGCTCGTAGACAAAACTAAGCACATTGCAGTTATGTGAACTAAATGGACTCTTTAAATTTGCCGATCTACAAGAAAGGGGTTTGCCAGGAAAATTCAGAAATTGAACAAATCTACCTGCCCCATAAAAGCATTTGGTAAACTATTCAGCACTGTGTGATTCTGTATTTATTCATTTTATTTATATAGCTCTTTTGTATTCTAGACACATTAATAATTACACTCTTAAGAGGTCTGAGTCACTAAGCGACTGCCACCCACAGGTATTATTTGATTTGTGGATACAATTTATAAAGGGTTTCACACACAGAAAGAAAAACAAAGGAACCAAAAAAAAAGTCTCGATTACCCAGAAGGGAGAAAAAGGCCTTCATCTCCCACATAATTCCACGGAAATCTGATTTTACAGGCAGGAATCAAAAGGGTCGATAATGAGCCTTTTGTACTTATTGCATTGTGCCAGCACTAACTTTTAAGTTTATATTAATGCCCCAAAGCAAGCCTTTCATCTTTGCTGGTATTGGCGCTGACTGTTGTGGTGACAGGTCTGAACTCTCAGTAAACTGACTCTTAGCAGAGTGGTGTGATTACATTATCATTGCAGGCCATTCTCCCAATAAAACAAATACAAACCACCATATGTCTCTCCTCTGCATCACTGGAGAGTGCTCATAGTTTTTTAATAAGAAAAAAATATATATATTAAAAAGTATAATTGAATGCTCCTGCAGTCTCTTATCAAATCTTAAAATTAACTTCAATAAAATTTTATTCGAGATTTGGCAAGATAATTTAAGTGGGAATATAATACTATAATACTATATTTTTTCTCTAGCACCCATGCAACAAATAGCAGGTTTCTACAATTCTTTTAAAGGGTGAAATGTATTCTTGAGGAGTTCTCAAAAAACAAAATGGAATATTACAGGTTTAAGGTCACCTTGACCAGCTGAATGAATTAAACTCAACCGCATTTTGTTTATTAAAGTCAGGGAAAATGGCATGAGCTCACACTAATGAAACAGTTATTAGATTCCAGGGTACAGACAGTAGTAAAAAGGGTGAATGTCAATTATAAATCAAGCTAATGAAATTATTTATTTCATTAAACTTCACAAAATGTAAGAATGGACAGAAATACCAATATTGTACAGAAAAAAAATGAAGAAAAACATCAATCTCTCAGTAATTATTACAATCAATATTGAGTGTAAATGAGAGAGCATTGCTTTCAGTATGCATGTGGATGGGTTTTAGGGTTAGTAATGCATCCACTGGAGTAACTGTGTTTCATTTATCCAGTGATTTAGTGGCTCACTGCCTCTAGAGGAGGATTTGACAGAGTATAAATGTGCCATAATTTGGTATGGTATGCTGGCTATGAAGATACGAGAATTAAGATGTCGTTTTGGCCCATTCAAATTATTTGTGACTTGCCTAGTTTGTACAATGGGAAGCCATAATTGGCACATTCAATGTTTACTTAATAAACTGATCAATATCACTTTGATGGAACCATTCATATATGCTATATTCTAAAGGGAATTGATGTATTTGTGCATTGGTCTGAAGAGGTTGTTGTACTACTTTCATCACATTCAACCTATTAGCATCCTCCTCCACTATCACTCAATTATGCAAGAGCCCGATCATAAAAAATAAAGATAAACAAAACGTGGTACACACTCAGTATGCCTGTCTGAGTGTCTGACTACAGATGGAACCAATTTGAGAGTTCCCATGATCTTTCACTAAGGGTCAAGATATATATTTTATGACAGCAGCAGATACACACAACAGATACCATATAAAAACAGAGCTGTTTTCTTGTAAAAGCAATTAATTTCACAATATTCTTGTTAGTTAGTATGAATATGAACTGCAACGTTCACTGCATAAATTAGAGATATAGGTCCAGAAGGGCCCACAGACATACAGTAGATATGTTCAAATTATAGTGTTGCCTTTCCATATAAAAAGCATTCAAAACACAGACCACGTTTCAAAAATATTCCACAATTCATTAGAATAATCTAATATTTGTTAAACATTTAATAAGCCTGTTGTTTCTGTTTCAACTCCAGATTTATGTTTTCAGTTTGATAACACTTCTGTCCATTCAAGGCCTTACAGTAAAATTATAGCAAAATAAATGGCATTTACAAATACATGTTGCAACTATCTATATATATTGTAATATTTCAAATGGGACTTGATGAATGCTACTAAGTGCCTAAATAGAAAACACATTAATATCACTCCTTAATTCAAGTCATGAGTCACATAAGTCATATTATTTCAAAATGGCTGATGATGCTGTTACAATTAATGACGTCTTTTCACTTCTATGCCATAATAATTGGATATGAATCGCAATGAATAAAACAAACTAGTATGTAGCAAACGTACTGTCATCAATAATGTTACCAAAGATCCCTTTCATTGAATGTTTTTGTTATTACTTCTAATCGTTTATATTTAGATTTATGTTACCTGTTGAAAGAAAAGGTATAGTATGGCAGAAATTCTCTGAAAAATGTCAATAAATTCCAGCCACCCCTGATCTATGTTCTCCACAGACTAGGTAGAAGCCAAAAAACAAGTGAAACAGAAGAATTTTATGTACACAGTGCTGGCAGGTTAAGCAGCAGCAGATGCTAAAGCTAACAGTATCAAAGGATGAAAATACCATTTGCATAGTTCTCAGTCACAGCGAAACAGCCAATCATAACGCAGCCTCAGCATACCATGTCAGCATGCTGACCGAAAGCGGTAGATAGTCTAACATTCAATATTATTGTTATCATGATCTGAACATACACTCTACAGTACTGCTATGCTAGAATTCCGTTATTCGCATGAAAAATGGTGAAACCCTGGAATGTCTAAAGTGAGGTCAACTGTTCCTGTCAGAGAGTAGATAGAGGGGCAGACCGAGAAGGTGGTCGGCAGCTCAGTTATTGTTGGTACCAAAGCAGCACCTAGTTTTAAATAAAAGGGAGAATTCTACAAATATTTTGTATTTCATATATTTTATTTGCCAAATGAAAGTGCGAGTCTCACCAAACAGACAAAGTTTTACATATTTTAGCAGTCCTATAAGGTTTTAAGCAGTTATTTTCAACACAAGCCTTTCTGAGGCTGCATGAGAGATGTTTTTGTGTTGCTAGATATTTTTGACGACATAATCTCTCTTTAAAACTGCTACAAGGACACAAATGGATCAGGAATGGATTCTCTCACTGATCTTTAACAAATGATCTATCACAGCATTGAAATCTGCTTCTGCAACATATTGAACCAGGAATAAACCATTAAACCTAGCTGGGGAGATAATACTCTCCAAGGCAGCGAGGATATTGTTATGTGGATCATTGCCAACAACTCTCCATTCACATATACTATATATTTTTTATTAAACCAATATTTAACCAGTTAAGTAAATTGAGAACACATTCTAATTTACAATATCACTATGGCCAGGAGGCCAAAACACAGCAGTCAGATAAGACAGATACACAGAACAACGTGGTATCACCCGCACTCGTCACATAGCGACGCTTGGGCAGAAGGTAGCCTTGTGACGCCAAAGGTAGCCTTTTGCATCGTATATTGACACAGCCTTTTGCGTCATATATTGACGCTTGTGGCCACATAACTTTTTTTTGCTTGCGGCAGTTCAATATTATGCTTTTTTTTCTTCATCCGGTAGAGAGTTAGGTGAACTCCTGTGGTCGGGCTCGCCCACTTAACAGTTCGGGCATGAGCCCGAGTTACGTGACTCCTGTGAGGTTATGTTTAGAGGTTGGGAGTGGGTACGGGAATCACAAACTTACAAAAATCAACGCGCACACTGCGAAGAGTGAATATTCACGAGAATTCGTAAATTCGCGCCCGAGTGCATCAACATACTGACGCAAAAGGCCTCCTTCTGCGTCTAAAGGATGACGCCGTAGGCTGCTGCCAAAGTGTCATTTTATGACGCCTTGGGCATGAGACCAGCCTGCACAGAAAGACAAAGGCCTTAAAACATGGAACCTATAGAGGCCGTTTACCTTCATCACTGGCTGCTCTTATTCCTTTGTCTTGACCATCTTGCTATTTGGTAGCCAATAGGCTACTGTGGGTTCAGCTAAGCTGAGAGGATAAGTTCAATTTCAAAACTTTTTGGGACATTGTATAACATGCCAAAAAGTATAAGCAACATGTTTCAGTGTGAGCTCTGTCACAATCTTACTTATCTGTTGCTGATATCCATGAAAACCAAATGAGCTCCACAAATATCCTCTTCTGATCCTCTTCAGCCCAGTTTCACATGTTCTGTTCATTGTTATCTCTTCATCTTGCACTGTTTGTCAATACATGCATCAGTTATTGTCAATAAATTACTTTAATCACGTTTTACTGTGTGCAACACACTACCGTTGTTTAATTTTCCATTTAATAGTCACTTTACCCACTAATAATTTTTTGAGAATATCTTCTGAATATCACTGTTCAACTTCAGAAAAAAACAATATCTGTATAACTACAACACCAATTATCTGTGCATTTCAGAACGTGGTATTTGTGTTTGGATACACCCCTAGTTTTCTCATAAATACAAGAGAACCATAATCAAATAGACCTGTAACTTTTTCTGCGCTCAGCTACACCATCACTAAGTGTCAGTGGGGATTTACATGATTTGTAAACATTGAACATGGCGTGAAAGTAGAGGCTGCCTTTGGCGTGATATGTTTATGGTCCGCTGCAAATGGGTCAAAATATGTTTGGCGCTTCAGACAGGTGGTATCTGTGAAATTAAACGGGTTGCCCTTGCGGATACATAAATTGTTTGGAGCTCACCATCATTAAGGTCCTCTTCATGTGTTTTTGTGAGAGCTGCAGTCGTTATTCAGGTTAAAATATGCAAACATTTCCTCTGCAAAATGCAGTCCTCCTGAGTCTGTTCGTATCTTGATAATACCAAAGCGACCTCTCCAGCCCTGTTCAGAGTCTCATAACATTACATTTCCTGATAAATATGATGTTAAAAGCTTATTCTTGAAGGGTGGTGTAGAGATGAGCTGTGGACTGCATCTGCTTGGTATTAATGGTATGCAACAAATTTGGGCTCGCACGCATGGCCAAGCTTTTATATACTCTGTGTTTACAGCAAGCTAAAAGGCTGAGTGTCAGAAACCGCATATTAGACAGTCCTTTTTACATTAGACAAACAAGCTAATTAACTTTTAAGTATATATGCAGCTCCACATCAGCGCACTACAGTCTGCCGGGTCCACTTGCATGACTGTGTCGTTTGTTTACATTCTTTCTGAGGCAGAGGGGAGTTGCAAGGCCCCTCAAGAAGCTGATGATCACACAGAGTCGCAGTAGGAAAAACAAACAGGCCGCTGTACCGAACATCTGAGAACATCCTGTCCAACCCAGGTCAACAACACAAGGCTGGCCATCCCAGCTCGATAATCTAAATGAGGTAAAAATCAACATCATGGTATGGTGCAGCGCGTGTTCGGATCATCGTCACACTTGTTAACATTTCTAAAATAAAAAGAATATTAATTTAAAAAAAGAACAAAGCAAAATATGTTCATGGCAATCAGGAATATATAATCCAGTTAGATTTTTACAGCCCATATTGGGCATTGAGTGAGTCCCAATAAATCTCCCACAGTATGTGGTATAATATATGGTACCATTTAGCAAAGCATAGCATACTGAAAAGCATGATATACATCAAGAGGCATTCTCTTGCATTCACCCACTTATACTTTTCCTGTGCTCTGAAGTATTGCAATAAACAGTTAACATTCATTGTGAAAAATAGCTCATTTAAATTTATCTGATAGAATTTTTGTTATAAGCTTTCACTCAACATTCAGAATGACAACTTATGCAAATTGGCCTTCAAAATGTAAATAGCTGCCTGTCTAGGGAAACTGAATCACAAGCTCATTTATATGCTTATACCTAGAGTGGAGCTGATAGAAAATGCCGGCCAGGTACATTAAACTTTGACAAATAAGAAAAATAACCCTTTCTATTAACAAGTGACATTGTCATTGATGACGCATATTAATAATGTTTCTGGGGACCAGGTGTCAGCTATTCAGCTATGCGATTTACTCTGATGGGGATCAGGTTCACTTACCTTTTGTCCATAGAGGTTTCACATCTGGCTTTGGTGCAAAACAGTAGAAATAATTGAGAACAATAAAATTCTCTGCACACTGCACATCACCTCATATAAGTCAACCAAATGAACGTTATAACTGAACCCCACTAAAGTCTTTACTACATTTTCTGCCTCATTCCCAGGATGGCTTCAATGTGGAAATGCAGCAGATAATAGACGCCTGACACAGCTGTGACCTTTGTAATCCCTTTAAGAAAAAATATCCTCCTGTTATTCCTGCCCATGTTCAGTTGAGAACATCCACCATCCTTGTGCTTTGCTGACAATGTTGCCTTTGAATCATATGCCTAGAATCCATTACCCTTGGGGAATCTGTCATGAAACCTCTAATGTAAGGGAAACTGAAAAGGTTCCAATGAAAGTACCTTCACAACACTACACATAAATTGAGGGTTTCTGTAGAATGTTCTAGCCCAGTTTGGCAGATTCACAGTGGACTAATGGCAGTGCAATTGAGCTAAATATTCAACACTAAGGGGTGCAGATATATCCAGTATATCATAATACTGCACATTGATAATGCAGTATTTAAAACATTTAGTAAACTACAACGGTTAATTTAAAAGCAAATTCTACCATATGAAATCTCATGGGTAACATAAACTACAAAACAGTATGCTTATGGGAGCCTGCCTTATTTGCACACATGTTATTACCATTTGTAACCTTCTGTAACTACCTGTAGGGGGACATTTTAGGCAAATGACCAACATAATTTGCAACATAATTTGCACCCTTATCTGTGGACTCACTTCATATGTAGACATGAAAAATACCATCCGGGACACATGCTGCACAAAAAGTGTGTCACACAGCACACCGTTCAAATGTTCCTCCTTGCATATGACAAAAGCACTCATAATCAAACAGGAACATTGACAGGCATACAGTAAAGTTGTTGTCTGCCTGAAAAAGCAGACAACATTGTGAAAGCTGTTCAATAAAATGCTTATCATGAGACACACGGAACGGACATTATAGACTGCCTGCATTACATTAATTCCTATATATCCTCTAAATAAGGATGTTCTGATGTTCTGTCAGTGTTGTAGCCCATAACAATGGAAAGAAGAAAAAACAAATGTGAGCTTTGCAACAATAGGGAACTGTAAATTTAAATATACAAATTTAAACTGTAAAAACATATGATAAAACACCAGATACTTCAAATACGGTACAATAATCTTAACATAGCTGAGAAAAGGAAGTGAACATTTTATATTGGAAATGACTATGTGCATTCCATGTTCACTACTGCCATATGTGAAGGGAACAGTATGTGTTCATTACATTGGTAACCCGTTAGTTTGAACTGCCTTTGCCTATGAAATATTACCAATATGGCATGTACACCCAATGCACAGAGCCAAATAAGAAGCATAAAGTGTGAAACCAATTACATTTTCCTGGTCGCAATGTAGTTTTGGTCAAGTAGGTAAATACAAAATGTGTTTCTTTGATTGCGAAGAAGTGGAGTATCTGACTTGTAATGGTCATTCTGTGTAAGAAATGCTTCCAAAAACAACAGATACTGATTCATGAAAGCAGTCAAGGCTGGCCAGACATATGGTTAATGAAAAATAGGACTCTATTTGTAATAGGGCATAGGTGCAGTCAATGGCGCAGCGCATGGGGCACTGGGCGTGGCTATGGAATTTCGTTATTTTTCCATGACCAGAGGCGAGGAGCGCTCACAGCGCATTATGCAGGTGGAAAATGGGCTGGATTAGCCTGAATAATTATCAGTGAGTGTGAACAATCATAGCCAATGAAATTACTTACATAATACTTACAAATATAAATGTTTGTACTTCAAACGAGTAAATGATTCTCATTTTAACATTTGTTTGCGGCTAGATTTGAGAGTAAATATTTTTAAATAACCAACATTAGAGAGCGATTAGAGTACAGTATTTTACTCTTCCAAAGGTGACTCATTCCATATTCTTTGATGTCAAGTAGACTCCAATGTCATTACTTTGCCCACTGGCACTGGAACTTTGATGTGAGACACAGTACAAAACAAAGCCAATTTAAGCACAATATTAAAGATTGTCCACATCAGCGTCGCTTTTAATGCATTAGTCAACACAATCTCTTTCGTTTGCCATATAGGAATTCGCTAGCTAGTGCAGACATCAATTTAATTGAGTTAGAGTTTCTTATCACTATGCGACGGCGTACAACGAGATGGAATGTATGAGTTTATGCTTACTTTGCGCAAGTGCTGTACGTAGTTGACACTGCAGGCATAAACGGATTCAACCATCTCGATACTTTCCTCCTGTGTCACCAGGCAATTTGCATCACAGGTTACCTGGATGTTAATGGAGTGGACCCCCTTTTGATTCACATATTACTGTGTTTATTGTCATTTTTCTCATTACAGACGAGCGTAAGAAAAAGAAAAGAATACAGGACCACAGTGCAGTATAAAAACAGCCATAACATTTTTTAAACAGAAATAAAAACGGGAATTAACATTATAAAAAAGAAAAAGGACAATGAACAATCAATGCAAAATATATACATGTATATATATATTTTTTGCTTGGGAAAACTCCAAAGTTAGCAACTCGCCATACGCTGGACTGTGACTTGCGCCATATACCTGGTTTGAGCAGGCGCGTGCAAGAATCACAGACTAATCTGAGCTGACCCCAAAATTGCAATCCGCTGCCATAAAATTGCAGTGTGTAGCTCAATTTGTATTGACACTCCCCCATCAGTGGCTCTCCTCTCACTTTGGTACACGGTGAGTCACCAAATTACGAAATGGGTTCAGGAGCATTAAAAATCCATGATGAACTTTGTCAGTGCAACGGCTCACCACTGTCCATAATTTCTTCACAGATACCATCAAATAAAAGCCCACTGAATTAGTGATTTCTTTAGCAAGAGATTGTGATATAAATACAATTGCCCATAGAATCTATGTACACTACAGATTGCTATCAATTGTACAGTATTATGTTAATACACTACACTACACACGAAGGGCCAGATTCAGAGTTGAGATAAGCACACGCAAATGGGACTTACTCCCAAAATTCCGCGTCGCTTAAGCTATTTGTGATTCTGACATTTGACTTATCTATTGTTTTACGTGTCTATCCAGTTTATACACGGCATTACGCATGCGGGGTGGAGATGTGATGAAAATGAGGTATGTCTGCAAGTTGTACAAGATACGCGTATTCAGAGTTTTCACTTAATAATTTTTTTCAGCGCACCTTTGTTCGGGAAAAAACGTGGTTTATGTGTAGCACTGCAGCTAGATTATTATGAAAATACAGCATCTTTCACATAAATGGATATTAGAATGAGTGCATGTTATTGGAACATAATATTGGTCATATTTTACGTTGCATAGCTGACTTGCAATTATCAAAGAGCTGTCGTAAAAAAAAAATAATGTAAAAGTATGCTATACTGGCTGTCTGGTATGTAATACCAGACCAATATTAGATGGATTAATTGATAGGCAGTGTCTGGATCATATTCGCTTTGACAGAGAGACCATTTGTATCAGCACAGCTTCTCCAAAATGATTAAGTTGAAGACATTGCATATAGGCTATTGTGTTCAACCACCGTAGGCTACATGACTTTATTAGGTAGCCTAAATCGTTAAAAAAAAATTGGTTTTTAAATAATCACGCAAGAGCAACTACGATGCACAAAGGTAGAATTTTACAAAGGCAAATGCGGTTATTAAAGACAATGCCACTGACACATTGAAAATGTATCCACACACACATGTTTTTAGTTGAAAACTGGCAATCCAGGGGGCAGGTACAAGAAACAGGTCATTAGAATAGCATGCCCTGTGCCACCCACATTTTGAGAAACGCACACGCGTAGCGCAAGTTAGAATACGACGTATCTCATCCCGCGTTAAATCCGTGCAGGAGAGGTACTTAAGCGCATGACTTAAGTTGGCCATCTCTGAATCCGGCCCTATAAAAACAGGCAAATTAAGGATGATATAAGTATTTATTTTCTGGAACCCCAAAGCCAGTTTGTAAATACAAAACAAAAGAAAAACTTGGACAGAAATGCTGAAACATGAAATTTGTCAGCATGCTCTGAATGACTTATTTGTATTTATTCTTTCTCATACACACAATGCATCATAGTCTAAACATTAACCAAACTGGACCGAATGACCACACAAGCTCACATTCATGTCACACTCTGAAATAAACAATCTGATGGTGTTTGCAGATAAACTCTATAGGTCATTCATTTTTTTAACCTCACCATGCATCACCAATTAAATTTGGATGACAGACCTATTGTACTAATCATTTTCAACTGCCACTGAGAGACGGGTTTTGGGTTGAAATTTTCAGTTTTGGTTGACTTTTGTTGCAAACGCATATACATGGTATAGAGCTATTTCACGGTGAAACATACAGTATGTTACCAGTATTATAAAGTCAGGCTAAGAACAAAATATTGTTCACTGCACAGTATTGATACAGTATGGCATCTAGTAACATAAAGAATATACACAAATAATACATAAATAATAAATACATTATGGTTACATACAATTACAAGGGTGTTGGGTGAACTGCAAAAATCACCAATGGACTTTACAGTTAAGGAAATGTACAGGTGGTTTACATTACAAATAGTAAACAATAAGCCAATGTACATTAACCCCTTAACTAGCACCGGTCCATATTGGGGCTTGCAAGTGGTTTAGTATATTTACAAAAATAAAAATCCACGCAGCTTTCAATTTTAACACAAGCAGTCCTCCTTTGCATTTTGTTAGTTGATCACCTCAAACTATTTTTTGTGAGTGGTAACAGTTTTACATGTGATTTTGTACACCATTAGTAAATCGACCCCTATGTGTTCAAGGAAAATCCACAGATGACACGAATAACTGTAAAGTCTGTGTCCTTATTCCGGCAAAACAAATTTAAGAATAAAAAAACTTTTAAGGCAAGAAATAAACTTACACTTACACTTTATTTGAGCTTCTGTTATCTTGTTTCAGTAATACTTACTGATTCTGACTCTTAGAAATCAAACTCCCCAGGGTTAACTTACAGAAGAGACCAGGGTTATGCCTGTCGTCAAACGGGTTCAAGAACAATACCCTTTTTAATTCCGGGCTTGTGTTCTCAAAGGTGGTCCTAGAGAAGGGGTTAACACTAAAACAGATCATCAGAAACTTCAGAATTTACCTTTACTTCATCTATTGCTTCATTCTATTCCTCATGCTTACTTACACCATTCAATCAAAGCAATATGTCCCTTAGGTCCCATCAAGGGACAGAATATTGGTCATGATTTATTCATTAAAGTTTCTATCTGACAGTACTTGCATATAAACTAACTCTCAGTGCCATTTTGTAAACATAATGATTGCTGGCTCCTGTTTGAATAGACCCTGTGTGTCTGTCATCAAGGTGGTTACTATGGGAATAATATAATCCCTGCACAATGCAACCAAAATGTTTGCGTTAAATTAATGATTAGGTCGCCTCAGGTCTTGGTATGTGACATTCCCCAATGTTCATTCTGCACTGCTCTGTCTCTCTGTGCTGCACCCCTGGCGGAAACTTACTATACAATACTATACAATTTAGTTATAATGCAGACTCTGCATTTTTGTGACTGACATAAAATTTAACAATTCATGATAGAATAAATGTGTTGCATATTTTATAACTAAGCCATAGACACCAAGCTTACTTACTGTCTTTCAAGAGTTCTTATAAACCACTCACACTTATTGCTGTAGCAACCATCATGGCATGGCATCATGAATAACAATTCAAAACCAACAGAAGGATGGCTAGTTTCAATGACCTTTCTGTCAGCCATTCAAGTTCCAACCCACTTGGAAGGTTTCTTTGGCTATAAACTGTTAGATAGACACTTCTTATAGTGAAGGCTATATATGTCATGTTGCCTGCTTTAAAAAAAAAAACATTGTGTAGGTAACACCCACACCCAACCCCCCTCTAAGATTCTCTAAAAAGTTCATTGTTATCATATTTCAGAAAAAAAATGTAAAACAACTATTTTCATTGAGGTGGCTCTTTAATGAAAAGTGTGTGCTGTTGCAGCTGAAAACTAAATTTCTTGTGATAGGGAAATAATAGGTGGTAGGAATGTAGATGACTAGTATTCATTGGAAATTGAATACCTGCTTTTTATTACATTTTGACTTTTTAACCATAACTTCAAAATCACCTTTACTACCAGTAATTCTAAGAAAACGGTCAGTTGTCAATCTGTCTCCTGTAGTAGTATCTGGGAAAGGAGTTATTGCACCTCCTCATGTATATTTTTTGTTATTGATGTGAGTTTATTTGATATGTTGATATTGCATTCTAGTTCTGTGTGATATTATATGTTTTGTGATGGTCTCATTACCTCCAGCCCAATGTTCAGCAAAAGCTGAAAGACAGCTTATCTGGGACACTAAAACTTGCATAATGTGAAGAATATTCACTACATCTTTTTTGCCAATGATTTTATTGTTTGTCTATCCAGTTACATTTTGCTTGAAGCGGTCTCATTATATATCGCTTAAGAAAGTTTTTGGCTTCAGAATAGCAGAGCTCTTTGTTTTTTTTTATGCTTTCCTGATAACCATCAGATAATTCATATACAAAATATAAGGGAGTTTATCTGTTAGTCTGACAGTTTTGTATACAGATGAAGGAACTGGGAAAGCTTGGAATGAATTCTGCAAATCTTTTCTGAACAGCTGCTGAAGACAAACAAAACTTTCTTCAGGTTATTTGTTTGTTTTTTCTTGGGTTAAGAGTTCAAGGTGGGACTAACAGCCTAACCTACGTGGCATAAGAACTAGATTGGCAACCGAAGAATTAAAAATCTGATCCGATCCATCTAGACAAGGGGCCCAGGGTTAAGGCAGTAATAACCATTTATGTGAGTTTTGAGAATAAAATAAGGATAACATAAATATATATATATATATCTTTAGGTCAAGTCTGATGAATTACAAAATGAAACCTTCCATTTCTGCAATGCAGCCAATCGTTTCAGTGATGTAATTACAAATAAGGGCATGGTTTGTGTGAGCAATGGTAAAGCTTCTGTCTGACCTGTAGGTCCCACTGAAGGAAAGCAGGACTGCTTTCAAAACATAAAATCACTGAACAAGAACAGCTGCAAATTCCAGTGGTAGAACAGCCTTTGGAGTTATTTAGCACTCATTTTCTAGCAAAGTTATATCGTTCTATAGGTCTCTTGCTTTTATTTAGCAACAGCTGACCAAAATTCAGCTCATCACAATGGCATGAAATTAGTCCAGTAAATTAAACAGTTACATAAATTACTACTGTACATTACTTTATCAACTTTACTTGATCTAGTTACCTAGTGTAGTTACTATCACTTGTCTGATTGGATGTCACTACGTATTCGTACCATGACCGTACATTTGACGTGATTATGGCCGTGTTCTGTTTCACTTTCCGTTTGACTTACAAGGAACCATCAGTTGAATTCTTATTTTTTTACGTAATCTCAAAAAATCTTTGCCAAAAAATTGCAGTGTGTTAGAAAATGGACAGAGAGATGTGACAGAGTTTGTGTTTAAATGTAACTAAGTATATAACATTATAACAAATAAAATATATGGGTAAATGTTGCAGTTTTTTCTATTGAATTAGCGACATAGTGGCTAAAGAGTTAATTTGCTAGCTCCTGAACAAGCTAGCTAATCTGGCTAACTGCTGGCTTGTAAGGTTGTAAGGTTTCTTACTGTTAAATGTAATAAATCACAAGTCTATGGCAAAATGAATGGGGAAAATGTCTGCAGTCTGTAAACATAACAAACTGAGTTTCTGCCTTTGGATCGGCTCCCAGTTGTGGACAGACGGCTTTGTTTACTTCTTTCCTCTCATCTTGACCATATTGAGCCATCTTGACCAGACTTTCACTTGACTAACAAAAATACCTTTTTGGACCCCAAAATTACACCCTGGGAAGGTAGTAATACAAAATGTATTTTGCAACCATCATATGTCTCAACTTTTGGGCTGCCTGAAAATGAGGGCATGTACCTAATGAAACAGGGTAACAGTTCAAAGAAGGATTACTGTAACCCAAACAGTTGACTAAATAAGCTTTATATGCTTACAAAATGTAGGATACACATCGCCATTGCCACTTTCGCTTGTGGAATGTGAGGAGAACAATTACACAGAAACTGGTATGTGTGCCATGAAATTCCCCAGTCCAGCTGAAACAGCGAACATAATGTCCTGCACTATAACTTAAACTGTAAATTTGAACACCTTTTTAAGGGCACGATCCTTACTACATTTAGGGCCTGATTTACTGAGACCTCTAGTGTGTGCAAAACATTTTAGCACATTCAAAACTAATAACACAACCAATGATTGGTGCAAAACAATATACCATAACCAATAATTGGTCATGTTATTGGTTTTGTGTGTAATTTCATTTGTAGGATTGGAGGATTGCAATTTGCTTTAAAAAAATATTTCTAGGTTTGGCTAAAAAGGTTGATTCATCAATACAAAGTCACTTAATAGGATGCTGGGCCACCATACAACACCTTGTATCTACCATTGTCATGGTTTTGGGCTGCTTTCTTTCGTTTCTGCGGTCATTCTTTCTCGAGGCGGCTAGAGGGAGCTCTTGCCTTATTTTTCTATTGTCCATCCTGGGTTTTCGCTCTGTCGCGGTGCACATCCCTCACACCTGTCCTAGTTCCTGTTTAACTAATTATTTCCGTTTTCCGGTGCTTCGATATTGTCATTGTCACTTGACATAGAAGCCGGTA
This sequence comes from Ilyophis sp. 1 JC-2022, assembly GCA_022702515.1. NCBI lineage: Eukaryota > Metazoa > Chordata > Actinopteri > Anguilliformes > Synaphobranchidae > Ilyophis > Ilyophis sp. 1 JC-2022. The sequence continues at coordinate 41,450,615 of CM040405.1, read as the reverse complement.
AGGTATAGGTATTTTCAAGTGACCACTTCAATTTTAAGCTTGCTTAGGAGTTACACGGGACTTGCTTGTTAGCTGCATTAGAGTTTTCGTTAGTTGGATTTTGTTTTCTCTTTTGTGCTTTCTGTCCCTCATTTTGGTTTTCGCTTCTGTTCTCTTTGAGACAGATTGCCTTTATTTACTCTCTTTGCTTTTCTCTTCAGTGCTCTTCCATATAGAGACTGAGAGGCTTCTTTCCATTTTCTTTCTTATTCTCGTTTGTTCATTTTTACCTCTGTTTAAGACATTTTCTTTTATTGAGAGCTAGACATTTTCTTTTTTTTTCCCCACTCCTTGTGCGGATTACTCCGCTTTTGTGGTGTCATCACTACGGTGATCACTTATAGATTTCTTCTCTGTCGCGTCTGGTCCTCCGAACCCTACACTCTCTATTATAGCCATGGCATACAGTCTACCAGCACCAAATCAACCTGCAGCACACACAAGAAAGTCAATCATTCTATGCTTTATTGATGGAAAATGCACTCAGACACCATTTTAGAATCTCCCATAGTTGCGTGATTGGGTCCGGGAAAGACGATGGCATATAGATAACATTACTGGCATGTTCATCAAACCCCTGGTTTTCTGCACATGCACTATGGATAGGGGCATTGTCATCCTGGAAAACACCTATCCTGGCAGAAAAGAACTGCGGCAACATGGGATTTAGGTGATCATTCAGAATCACTAAGTCGTGATTTAGTCTGACCTTACCTAAGGGGTTGAGTGTACCAGGGGGGTAGAGCAACAACTTGGTGCCCCCCTGCCCCCCATAGATTCTATACAATTAGTTCATCACTAAGAAAAATTAAGTTGTACTCAAGTACAACTTCAGAAAAGAGAAAGTAATATATACTGTGTAATACACACTGTAGCATACAAAGGATGAAAAAACCTGTAAACTGTATGGCACACACCTGAATAAAAAGTTGCCTGGACTGTGGCACCATCTGGTCTAACAGCACCAAAAAATAGCACCACTGGTCTAATGTGCCCTAATTATGCTAGTGTATGCTGCTTATTGCCTAACTCATTTAGAACCATCCCAAAAAGGCAGTCTCACCAAATATATTAAAAATCTTTAAAAAGTGAGTATCTACAGAGCAATTATTTTGTCCAGTGGGTATTAGTTTTTGCATACAATAGACAGACACCGTGAATACATAGATTCAATTCACCACAGCCAGACAGACAGAAGAACAGTAAGGAAACAATGCTAATGCAAGAGCTTAGAACATGTGATATGATGGGTGAACAGATTTAGAAGGTTTTACTCAGTTTAAGGAATGTATTTGCACACTAGCTCAGTAAATAGATATAAAATGTGTTTGGTATGAAGAGTAGAGGCCGGAATAAAAATTTGTATGACCACAATAATACCAGCATACCACAGTACCTCAGAAATACCCTGCAGATGACGGTAATTCCAGTCATGAAGAAGACACGATCTCATTCCACAGGCAAGGGACCAAAAGCTATTCTGGATGCAAACTAATGGAAGTTTTAATCATCAATCTGAACTCTATGTTTCCTGTCATTCCTTTATGGCAATACAGTAAAATTTTATTCGAAAACTTATGATAACACATACTTTAGACTAATAAGTGCTGCATCGTTGCATTAATTATTGTGCAAAGATAATTACAGAATATTCCATGACATGACTAGGTAGTCACTGTGTATTATACACAGGACACTCATTTGTTTTAAAAAGGTGATTGACAGTTTAATACACTACATGTATGGTATAACGCCATACTCCTAAACATAAAAATTGATCAGTTACAAAAGCTAACTACAAAAGAAAGTGACTCAAACTGCATCACGCAAATCTTCCCGGAGTGTAATTCTCTTTCATTCCAGCAGGTGCAGCCAAAGATCTGTATGCTGACTGAAGCCAAGTTAAGCGTTACATATTTGTAAAATACTAAAAATAAATGGCACTGAGCTGTCTTAAGCTGTCGACCTGCCACTATGAATTTAGCAATGGAGAAAAAGCTTAATCAATTTCAAATTGTGTTGCCCCATTACCCATTAAGGATGTCTGACATTTAGTGAATTTGTGTTCTTGTGTTTTGTAAGTCACAAACAACATTGAACAACTTGTATGACAGCTGATATGATTTCTGCTGCTATTAAATAATATTTTCACCGACTGAGAATATGCAGTATTATCTTCCTCACTAGTCTAATCCAGTGTGTTTTTGTAATAATTTGTTCTCCAGCTGTGTCCTTTATGGCACACAAAATTGGGATGGCAGGTACATGTGAAAAAGTAATGTTCAGCTTTATATTTCATACTGAAACGTTCCAATTGAAATGTTTCTACTGACAAAATTTAATTTCTTGGAATATGTATTTTTCGAAATAAGCATTTAATGTTAATTTATTGAGCTTTTTAGTGGTCTGGGGCTGACACACCCTAGTTTTGAGTTGAAACTGGTTTAAAATGGTGTAACTAGTTTCATATGAAGCATAAGAAAACAATAAGCATTTCTCTGATTCAATATAATTAATGTATACCACTTTCCAGGGGCCTGTTCCAGAAAGCAGGATTACTGAGTTAGCTGGGTAACTGCACTGAGTAAAACCCGGAACAACTCCTTTTACTTCAGTCCATGTTCCAGATTTTGGAAGGTTCTGGGTTTTTTTTTCAGTGCAGTTATCCAGAAACAGGAAGTTTCCAGATTATTGCCCTATTCATACATTTTATCCCAGGGATACAACAACAACAATAACAAAAATAATTGTTGAAAAAGCTATTCAAAAAAATAATAACTTTTGAAAAAGCATGTGTCTGCAATAATATATAAACCAATATAAATATTTGACTTATCGTGACTGATCAAAATTATGTGACTTCCATTTTACATTTTCAAAGACATTTGAAGAATCAGATATAATCACTCCTCTAATAATTGGTTTTAACTCTCCTCTGTGATTTCCATTGTGAAAAAACACTGGGTGAATGGGCGAGGATACAAAAACATGGAAACGTTCACAGGGAGGAAGTGATGGATGCGATAAGAAACATTACCAAAGCTGAGACCATGGCCAGAATGAATATGACAAAATGTGAACATCAGGGGCGACACAGATTTGTCCAAAATAACAATGAAAAGATTTGTTAGAATGTAAAAAATACATAAAACTGACACAGGTGCTAATCAAGAACAATAAATTAAAACAGGTTAAGACCAATGATCAGAATAAAAGTGCCTCTTAAAAATTGATTTATGCCTCTTTAGATGTTAGTGATTGGTGGGATCGGCCAACAATATTGCTACTGTAGCTCAGGGCAGCATTGTTTTAAATGTTACTTCTGTTGGATTGTTAAAGGCTGAGAATTATGTATCTGTCATGTCTCCACATGTCTCTTTCAAAGATACATTCTTAAGATTAAAATGTATTTTCATTCTTCTGATCATTTTCTTAATTTAGTTATTTTTCTTTACCATATCTCTACCATTGCTTTATTAATTTAGTTGTTTTTCTCTAACACTTCATCCCTTTTATATGTAAGATTCTATGGTTTAAATTCATTAGTAGTTGTAATTTTTTTTTCAGATAATAGTCCAACAACCAACTACAATTATTGTATTTGTTGCTTTGTTTACAAAGTTTTCATGTCCACAGAAATAATCAGCATTTATCTATTTTTCACTTTCTACTCTTCTAAATCTTCCCTACGTACATAGTCTGGCAGCTCAGACGATTTATAAATATAGCAGACTTAACTGTTGAGTGATACCAGTGGGGCACAGTGAAAACCATTTATTAAATGTGAAATTAACACCACAAGGGGTATACACAAAATGTTCTGAGTAGGTAGAAAAATAGGCTTGTTTTTCCTTGTATCAAATTTTACTCTGAAATTACTATGTTTACCATTCAACATTAATACTCCAAATCTTGGAAAAGAAAGTATCAGGTAATGTACAAAATATAAAATTACAAATTGAATTGTTCTATACTTAATATGTTTTAAATGAGTGTCTCTCCATTAACGCCATGGCTTTGTGTTTTTTTGTGTTAATTGTGTGCTCTTTGAGCTGAGAATGTACTATAATGAAGGGGCAATTTGTGAGAAGTGGAGAAGGACGAGCCAGGCGAGGAGGCCTGGAGAAGTGAAAGATTAAAGCTCACTGTGAATGTTCCTGTCCTGTCATCTTATTAACCATTTGTGTCCTTTTGTCTTGGCAGTGGCACAAAAAGAGTGCTAATGGGGGGTTTAAGTGACTCCTTTTGTTTGGCAGAGAAGCAATGAACTCTATCAGCTATTGAGCTGCAGTTCCATCACTGTTTCCATCACTAGACTTCACCCATTAGATAGATTTTTAGTTATTCATTTTTTACGTTGAGAGAAAAGGTAACAAAAATTGCATTGAGGGGGAAAGATGCATTGTATAGCTATCACATGTTAGCTGCATTTTATATCTTGCCCCAAGTAGCATAATGTCAATGCCCATATAGAGGCTGGGCTTTAAGAGAATAAATTAAATAAGAATTGATTGGTTGCTTTCCAATAGCAAATTGGAAGGAACTGTAGCATGATTTTCACTAACACCATACATTGCCCTCTGGCCATTTGTAGAGCCCAAAGCAGCAAACCAGCAGTAAGGGCTTTCAGTACTCACTCCGCCTACATTTGCATGCATGAATTTGGATTTATCGCTTGCTATAGCTGGTTGGCTAGGTACAATAAAATTTTAATATTATCTCACTTACTCTTGATGATGACTTAATCGATCTTTTTTACTTATATTTATTTATATACTTTTTTAAATTTATATTTATTAATTTTACTGCAACTGGGGAACAGACCAGAAAACAATCAACCATCCACTGATAAGATAAAGATAGTGTCATTAGTATGTGCTTCATACAAACATACTTTCATTTATGAACAGAAAAGCAGCCGAGTGCACTCCGTGTTTCTTCAATGCAGAGGTGCTAGGCTTGTCCAGCTTCTGAGGAAAAATAAATGAATGATGGCTCAGTGTAAGCAGACCACGCACTCAAAAACAAAGGAACAACCTTGTTAATAAATGTAATATTTTAATCATCTTAGTTTGGTGCTGGGAAGCACGAACATAATAAAGACACAAGATTTTCTATATGCCTCAATTTCACTGAATATTATTAGAGCAATGCAAATGTCAAAGCTCTATTGTGTTCTTATTTGCTGTGAGGACTTGTGTGCAAACTATGGAGAGAAGAAAGGATTTTAAGCTGAGACAGTTGGACTCTAGTCTGTCTGCTGACAGGCAGCAGAAAAAGATGCAGCTGATGTATTCTTTTTTACAGACGTGTATTTAATCTCGCCAGCCATCCTTTGTCCTGCATGTGTTTCCTTCGGTTTTCATCAAAAGGACAGTGTTTTTAAAGTACTTTTTAGTTAACTTGGATGTGCTAGCTACTGTAGTTTTCGTCTCCAGGGTATTTCATCATTATAGTTACAGATATGCATGCAAATAAAAAAGTAGAAGTATTTAAATAAGAGTGCTACGACACACTTGCTCAACCTACTTAATTTCAGACAATGGTCAATACTTGGCTGAGTGGTGTGATTTACTCAGGGTTCTTCATAAGTGTGGTAGGCTTGCAGCCACTGTGCAGAGTGCTTGTTATGAATTTTGAACACATGATCAAATTAATGCTGCGTGTTCTCTTAAGGAGTGGAGACCAACCCAGAACTAGGTCATTCACATCGGAGTTATGAAGTGACTGCTATTCCTTCCAAAAGCATCCTCCCTCTCTGGGAGACGCTACAGTCTTAAGGATGCAGTTGCACTGAACACCAACTTTGATAATACGATATTTGGTTTCCAGAATTTTTTTTTTCATCACTGATATTAAATCAGTGTTAAATAACATCATCACCAATTCTCAATAAACTATTTAAAAACACACACACACAAACATTTTGAAATATAAGTTCCTTTTGACAGTATTACATTTTCGGACGAAATTCGAGACGAAAATGTGATCAATAAATGATTGGACAATTAAGTGGCGTGAAATGCTGCGCAAAACACTTTCCAAATTCTGTATCTATGCATCAAAGATATGACAGAGGATCCAATGAGAAAGTGGGAGGAAAAGCTTGGCTCGCCATATCGGTATTTTTCATCCAATCATTAGCATGTATGCGATGGTGCAGACTGAGTTTGCACATTGGTGGGTGCACACACATCACTGGATAATGTTCTAATAGAGAAAAACAAGTCGATCAGGCAGCTAAACATGAATGCACGTCCAACCATGTTCTTGCCCCAGTTGTTGTTCGAGAGAAAGTAGTGACATATGATTAAACTTTATATATGATTCCAAGGAAAACAAAATGCAAGTGTAAGCCATTTGATCTTATTACTATACAGTACTACTAATGGTAGGTGTATTGCAAAAACACCCTTATTGAGACAAAAAGACTGGACTTGCTGTGACGACCAGGCACAGATGTAGAACCCAAAAAGGCGGACTCGAAGACAAACGTAAAATAAAACTCCAGATGGAAATTTTATTACGCACAGTAGCATGGTACAGAGCATTATGCAGTTCATAGTAGGTTCAATGCAAAGGTCAAAAACACAGGCAGGCAATCCGTAAATGCAAAGTGTAAAAATCAGAAAGCAAGGCTCGTGGTTAAAGTCCAGGCAAGGGTAAAGATCCAGGATATCTGTCAGTGGAGGCACGGTACTGAAAACAGCAGGCAGGCTCGTAATCAGAAGGAGAACAGAGTTCATAACAGGTAGGCAATCCGCAAAGGCAAAGGTACAGATATACGCTAGGCAAGCTCGTAGTTGAGAAAACAAAACAGGGTCAGGAATAGAACTGGTAGAAGACATAGTCGTAAACAAACAAGGTCAAAACGTGGAGTCAAAACGTGGAGTCAAAACGTGGAGTCAAAACGTGGAGTCAAAACGTGGAATCAAACCGTGGAATCAAAACAATGGAAAAACACTCAACAGAGTAAACTGAGGCAACAATCTCGCACTGAACACAAGCCAATACAGGGTTTAAATACACTCACAGACAGGGAGTGAGCAGAAATTTGAGCGAGCAGAAAGCGGAAATGAGAATCAGCTGTAGCGAGTAGAAGAGTTAACAAGGAAATCAGAAAAGAGAATAGTAACAGCAAAGGCGGAAAGGAGAGAGCTGTAGCGAATAGAGAAGATGACGTTAGATAATTCGTAGATTAGTAGAAGCCCTCATTTATATGACGTTAGTAGATTAGTATCTCCAAACATTACAAAGACGTTAGTCATTAGTAGATTAGTAAACCTTAATTCTATGAAGTTAGTAAATTAGTAATCATTAGTACTGAAAGAAGGAAATAGCAGGAAAATACAGAGAACACAGAATTTACTGAAAACACAGGGAAATGTATGACGAAGTGAGAACACAAACATTTCACTTGCCTCTCTTATGTGACTGGTTAATTTCACTGCAGCCAAATCAGCTTCCAAGCTAAGTTAATTTACTTCAGTCACATTTTCTGTTTTGCAACACTAACAGCTTTAGTTTTTGATATTAAAACATAAAACCTAGCTTGTTCACAGTATATTAATCAAGTATTGCCATTATTCCATTTCAATTGACCTAAAATATGTGCATGGAGTGGAATAGTCATAACCTGGACATTACGATAGACTAAATATGCTGTAGTTACAATCAGTAGACATTGCTATGGTGGTTGAGCTCAACATCTACTGGTATAATTGCGAGGTAGGTTTATCGCCTGAACATTTGAATTAGAAACATGTAATTACTCAAAAATTTAAAAAGCTGTTGTATGCTTTGGAAATTGGTTTGCAGCAATGTAAAGTACTCATAATGTGTAGTAAATTTTTAGTATAACATGCTAAATACTGGTATGGTCCTTTAAGACATTGGACTATTTACAATATAAAATGCCATTTTTCTCCCGCTGTGCTTACCTTTAAATCACCTACCTTACCTGTTCACGCATTTGCCATCGTCCTGCTGCTGCCTGCTATGTGCTTTGTGCTACATTGCTAACATGCTTGGCTTTTTCTGCATATCTCCGCATTTATGCCTTTCAGGGAGATTTTTGCGCTCCCACCACCACCCCAGCATCCACCTGTGGGCTCTTCTTCTCATATAATCCCCATGGGGGGTGAGTGGTTTACTCCCTGTTATCTTGGCTGGCTTATACTAAAATATGTTACGCAAACAGGGAGTGATGAAGAAGAGCCCGACGCCAAAAATTGCTTTCACTTTAAATGTCCAGAAAATATTGCTTAATTCAATCGTGAGTTGTCTGACTGAAATACCATCTGAAGAGAGTTCCAGAATTGATAATATTTATTTCATATTCCTATAGGCACGTGCCTGCAAATAGTGCATGTTCCAACCTTTTTAGATGCTGTGTAATAATAACAAGAGCTATAAGATTTTTTAAATAAATTATGATGATTGTAGCATCTGTGTATAAAGGTCAGTCAGTAATAATTTATAAGAACAAACATTCCAGTGAAAAGAAAGTTGTGAAAATGTTGTATTATTTAAAACTAACAATATTTAAATGACTAATATGTGACTAAAATAAGATTAAATTTAGTCAGCAGAATATGGGCTTGATTTACTAAGACTAAAATCTTTTAGCACACGCAAAGCCAATAACATGACCAATGATTGGTCATGGTATTTGTTGTGCACCAATCATTGGTTGTGTTATTAGTTTTGCATGCACTAAAAGGTTTTGCACATGCTAAAGGTATAGTAAGTCAGGCTTACTATGCCTTTTGATGACCATTGTACTGTATTATGTGTTTCCATCAGACTTCTCTCTCACTGGTATTACCCATTTCATCCAACTGAAAAACTTGAGCAGTGGGCTCTGAAATTAGCTTGTACCATAGGAGAAACAATGAGAAAAATCCAATTAGGTAGGATTCAAAGGCAGGACAGCCCCATCAGCAGCGAGGCATACATAAATGCCCTGTGAAAAAAAGAGAATCAATGCCACAAAATTTAACAAAGTCACCAGTGTGTATGACAACCCTAAACCTAAGCATGGATTTCAGGCTTTGCCTTTCTGTACTTAATTTGGTTACACTTTAAACAAAGTCTCCATATGAAAGCTTTATATATGCTATATAAAGCCTACATACACATGACAAAATGGCTTCATAAATCATACATAAGCAAATGTCATGCTTTATAAAGGGTGACATAACATATTATTATGCAACATGTTATGCCAGATGTGTCACAATTAGCCTAGTCTCCTACATAAGCATGTTTTATGTCACCCAGTATGTTTAGCCATTAGCCAGGTGACATTGTTGGTTATGTCACATTTGGCATGCATGTTGCATAAGGTGTTATATCACCCTTTATGAAGCATGACATTTGATTATATATGATTTATGAAGCCATTATGTCTCGTTTATGAAGGTTTTATATATGCTATATAAAGCCTTCATATGGAGATTTTGTTTAAAGTGTGACCCTTCATTTTCATACCACTGGAATGCCTTAGCCCTCCCTACAGATGGAATCAGTGTACTTAAAGTTACCCTGTTTTCCACTGCAGCAGATATTTATCCAGTGTGTTTTCTCTTAAACCTGCATCCTATGTCAGATAAGATTATCTCTTATACTGCTTTTGTTTTAACACTGTTAAAGTGAGCTCAAGGGTTTTAGCAAAAAGCCAGGAACACAGTACATAACCCTGCTTGGGTATCACCGTATACCTAATCCAGTGCCTGGAAAGGTGTTTTGTGAGTCATACACCTTTCTGTTCCAGGTGTAAAAGCATTTTCTGAGGATCAAGAGAGAATACTAGATATGACCACCTACATGACCTATGGATTTCCACAGACTAGTGTAATATGGTATTACTTCACACTTTGACAATGTGACAGTTGGGTGGCTCTTGCAGACATGGGGGAAAGAGGGAAAATGACCTACTGTAATTGGCCTGCTCACCAGTTGCATGGACAAGCTGTCAGTAGCTGTGCGTCCAGTAGAATGTCATTGTGAATTTACCTTGGAGTGATAAAACCAGTCACTTCTAGTCATGTGAAAAACCCATTAGCAAAACAGGTTCTGAGTTTCTGCTTTGTCAGGATAAGAGTGGAATCATCTGGTTTGAGCGGTCGCACATCTTGCTGTTAGTGTACTTGATCATTTGTCTGAGAAAAGAGTGAATTTTTTATATAGCTGTGGTACAGGTATAGTTCTGTGTGAAATTCAGTTTTAGTACAATCAATGTTTTTTTATCGACACTTTCAGCAGTATGAAGATCATTACAATATAGCATTTTCACACATTTATCAGTTATTAACTAATTTGATCATTTATAATTTATAATTTATAATAATTTATAAATTTATTTTGTACATATGTGAATGATATCTTTCTGCCATGATACATATAATGATAGATTCTAACCCAGGGGTCATGAAAATTCAATGCTAGTTGAATATAAAGGCAGAAACACTATAACGAACAACACCAAGCAGTACAACATTAAATAATAAGTAGATTTTTTAAAGCAGAGAATCTCAGAAATATACTCTGTTTTCCATAAACCTTTGCAAGTCTCTTTCTGGAGACTGTCTTGATTCCTCTTTAACAGTAATGATTTTTTTCATATCACACTCTTCGATCTTATGGATGATCTGCCACTCACTTCAATGTTAATAAGCCTCTCTCATGTCAGCCTCAGTCTCCATGGAAACGCATGCCATTAGATTTATCTAAGCAGCATTGGTTATTATGGAGGGACCATTGTTAATTGATCACATCACATGAAGTTAATTTAAATATCCAAATCAGCTTGACAAAAACAAAATTATTTAAACAAAATGGCAGACAATTTTTATAAAATCTTTCTTGTGCTTGTATACTTTGTATATTACACAACATCTGATTGAGACGGATCATCACCAATTACACACTGTTGCTAAAAAGAATAATCAGACATAACCTATGATAGAATTACGCCAAGGGGAACTTAAAAATACAAATTGGCCTGACTAAGTCAATAACCATGCTGTTGTATGCAATAATGCGGAAGTAAGTATATGAGAAACTATTGTTGGAGTGCAGCACAAGCAGTGAAATTTTTTGTTCAATGTTCACTGAAAAACTTCAATCCAGCCAAAAGGAATTGTTTTGATGATCGATTGTGCTCTCCGGGGACTTTCAGACATGCAAAGTCATCCCTGTCTCATCCTGTGACCTTCAAGCTCAGGTATTTTATCTCTTCCTGGGAGGCGAGCTCCACACTGCAACCCCGCCACCTTCACTGGGCCAGACGTGAAGTTGAAAGTGTGTTGTCTCTCTAAGGTGCAACCCTATTCATAATACTTTATATATTTTACCAAAACAATCACAGCCATTTATTCATAAGATAACTGATTATTTTTTTGTGGCTTTCAGCTATACACAACACATTTTAAATGGCTTAACTTAGGGTTGAAACATGACATGTCAAAAAATAACATGTCAAGCTTGGTGGCAGATGTTCAGAAATGAACATTCACTGTGATTCTTGTTTGTGCATGTCACCAATATGGTGAATTTGCTTTTTACTAACACAAGATAAAAAATATTAGTAGAAAATATTTAAATGGAAATGATTGATGTTCTTTCAAAGGCATCTAAAGACACACGTAAGCAAACACAAAAGTCAAGTAGAAGGGAAGATTTTAATTTGTCTGTTATGAGACACTTGAAACTTTTGAAACGCTGACATAAAAAAAAACTGTCTGATGAATTGATGTAGAAAAAGTTCAAATGGGAAGAAGAGTTAACAAATTCTGGGAAAGGAGAGCATATTAGCGATTCTTTTTGGATATCAGGGTTTCAGGGATGAATGAGGAGTTTGAATGATCTTGCTCTTTGTAGTTTTTGTTTTAATAATAATGCTTTGATTGGATATCTTTTAAAGACAAAGGATAGTTGATCTTACTATCATTTTCTAGTAGCTTACTGCACACATTGATATTTTCACATCATATTGCCTAACTATCAAATGGACAATTGTTCATTGTATAGTTGATTTGATTGGCATGACCTACATTCTCATGTAATTGACAATTATGATGTAATTTGGGTTGAACTTGTCATCGTTGACCTTTTTAATGCTTTCTCCATTAAAAAAATGCATTTCAGCACATTTTAATATACTGAAGACAGCCTTGGCCAAAATATGTCTCTGTTACTTATACAAATGGTAACACTTTATTTGACACATGTCAGAAGCACTTCATAATGCTTCATGACATGTCTTCTTACGTTTCATGAACCGTCATAAGAACTTTTGGCAAGACAGAGAGTGGTAGACAAAAAATTATATCTAGTTGCCTGGGATAGTGTGTGTTTGGTTCTGATGGGTTTATATACACATTGCTGCATAAAGTCATTTTTCAACATAGAACTATTAGTAGCTTTCTTGGCGAAATGACGAATCTCATTGTGACACGTATGATAATCGATATTTTGTGACAGCTGACAGGTAAATGTTTTATGTAGCGTTTTTATGACACTTCCTACAGGGTATCGCAATATATGTTGTCATGATGACACTTGAAAATATATGAAATCTCACTGTCCCTACTGAAATCCCACAATGTCAACATTTCTTATGATGGTTTTTGGCACATAATGACACATGCCATGATGCATCATGAAGTGCTAATGGCATTGTAATGAAGGCATTATAAGCAAGGTGTCAAAAAAGTGTTACCATACAAACATACATTAAAAATTCAGAAATCTGCAATGTTGCCAAGATCTTCACTTGACTGCTATGATGAGTTTTGGAGTGTTTTCTTGATGCTCAATTGACTATTGTTCAGAATTGAAGCACAAACTGACATGATGTTTTTCTGACTGGTGTCTGGAGTGGTTTCTCTGCAAATACATTGAAGGTTAGAACCTACTGTGAAGCACAGACTTGAGAAAGTTGAAAATGATACAATTTAAATAATAATTTATAGCAAGAAAGTGAGGCTTAACATGTCTAACAACACTGCTATACAAAAACAAGTCCCAGTCCAAATAAATAAGAGTGTGTTGCTTCCCTACATTAAAGTCCTATAAAAAATATATAGACATTCTGAATATCTAAAGGCTGTACCCATGTGCATTATCAAGCCTGATTTGCCTCAAGGTAGATAACTTACATTAGTCTGAATTCCACAGTTCTCTCTAGACACAAGATGAGGAGGTTCCATTTACTGTGAAATGAGAACATAAGCATGTTTAATGATGAGAACAGGACATTCAGTTCATTCAGGCGTTTAATTTTGTGAACTCATTGGATGTACTCATTACTGTTTCCTGAACAGCTCATGTATCAGCATCAGTGCAACAATTGGCTTTAACTAATTGTGAGAAACTGCATGCAGGCAGTAAACTAACACTGACATAAAAAGAGTGTTTAGTTTTGGCCAAGATAAATTGATAAAAAATAAATTGCAGAAAATGGATCATCAGGTTGAGCACAAAGCATATGTGTGCTGTTATAAAACTGTTTACCATCACATATCCTCTGTTTTCTTTTTCCTCCCTTGTTATGTGTTTTGTTTTGGTGCGATGTGTTACGTTACTTGTTGCAGCTGGAGTTGAGGATTCCAGTGTCCCATTGCTGGATGACTAAGTTAGAGGATGCTGTGGAACTCCGGACGCTGATGATCATTGCAGAGCAGCCAGATTGAACAACACCAGGGTATAGAATGGATCATCTCCATCAGCACAAAAAAAAACCTCTCTTAGACTCGCTCGCTAACTCAAATCTTATTGCTTTTATTTCTATTAAGCCTTAGCTGACCTTTGTCTTGAGTTTTTTTCAATTGCTTTCATAGTTTCGCAGGTTGCAGTGGACAGCCAGTTTTTTAAAACAGTCACACTTTAACCCTATCCTCAGTGGCCCCCTAGTGGTAGCCGGATACATCCAAATTAAAGTAGTCCTGTTTCTCTGAAATGATAAACTACAGTTTTTAAGAAAACTAAAACAATTCAGAAGGATTGTTCAGAAGGGTCACAGGAGGGTGCTAATAGACCAACCACATGCTCTGCCACACTACGGAACCCCTGGCGGAGATGGAGCAGGCGCTGGTTGTAGATGGAACACAAAATCGCATTGCATGAGGAAGCCCCGATATTTCCGCAAATCACCCAGGTAGCTCTCCAGATGGGGAATGCGGGGCTCTCTGACTGAGAGGAACAGCGGGGCAGCAGGTTGGACCTCAGGAGCCTGGGGCGGTTGACTGGCGGGGACCCTCGGGAGTGACAACTGGACAGAAAGCTGGCTCATCAGTGCACCCATCTGACCCACTTACTTGGAGATGCTTTAGGGTCTCCAGGACATCTTCCAGCCAGAGACCATGCTGGCTGATGATCACCTTTTGACAGGCGAGGGCGTGGTGGAGCTGCTCCGAGTCCGCTGGGTCCATGCTGGCCAGTTCATTCTGTTACGATCCCAAAACTGGAATGGACCCAAATGCAGGACTCAGAGACAGACTCGGGCAAAACTCCGAAAAGGAGTGACTTTATTATGAACAGTCAACAGACCAGCAGGCAAACAGGGGAGCTGGGAGACGGTCAGGATGCGGGGCTGGCGAATAACTAGAGGGCAGGTGAGGTGACGGGCAGGATGCAGGGTTGGCTAGTGCAGGAGGACTGGAAACGGGAAAGCAGGCTGGATGGGCGAACTGAAAACAGACTGGACAAGTTAGCAATAATCAACAGAGGCCGACAAACACGTCAAACACAGACAACGAAGACAAACAAAGAGTGGAACTTATATAGAGAGAAAGCAGGTGTGAAAGCATGAAGATAATGAAGATAATTAAAGTGTGTGAGGAATGTATGCAGGAGTTAATGAGGTAACGAGGTGAGTGTGGAATGTGAGCAGAGGGGATGAGTGATAGGTGTAGTGATAATGAAGAACAAATCGGGGAAGCCACGCCCAGCCTGCACAACAAGGGAGAACGAAAGAAAGGTGGGCTGGAAGGGAACGGCGGATGTTACATTTTGTTTGCTTATATTTTGTTTGTTTTTGTTCTTGTCCTTAAATGTGAAGCAGTTTGCATAGCATTTTATGTATGAAAGGTGTTATACAAATAACATGTATTCTTTTATTTTCAGCATTGCCAACGGCGTGTACAAATGTTCCACTGCCAGGAAGAGGAGCCTGTTACAGTGCTTCTTCGCTCAGAGTTGACAATGTGCACTCCTAATAATTGCTGGGGGTAAATAATTCCTGCACGACTAAATTGGTAGAGCTCGTAAAGATAATTATCCTAGCGCCTTAAAGGATCTTGTCGGTCTCTAAAAACATGTTCCCTTCTAAATGCTCTTCCGATGGTTCGTTCATCGACAAAAACCTCTTAAAAACGATGCGTTAATTTCTGCTGTTGGTGTGTGTGATTTCGCCATATGGCTTATATTTATGTTATTCAGCTAACTTAAGCTTAAGCCTGAGGTTTTGCAGGTTTGGGCTTAAGACACTGTTGCTCCGGTAACAAGTCTGGCTAAATTGTGAACTCCGAAACCGAAAATCTTGGGTTTATTCAAAAATGTCAACTCACTTATCGGGTTAACTCAGTTAGCTATGTACATGAAACTGGGCCTCATCCAGCATCATCCTGCAACCTCCGTCCATATGTAGGCTATGTTGATGTATTTCCATGTCCTTTACATTTTTTGCGTGGTAAATAAACCTTCTTGCATTTTGGTTTGTTTGACGGGGTGTTCCTTATTGTACATGTTGTCGTGGAAATTTTCCCTTTTACACACAGTGAGCAAGTCTGATCAAACCGAACCACAACAAAACCGTATATTGACATAGAATAAGACTTAGTTTATTTGCAGATAAACCAGAATGAGAGAGGTCTCACTAGATCTCTCTCCTGAACAGGAAGTACAGAAGATTTATAATTTATAAATGTATAACTTTTCCTTCTGATTTGCTACAAGGGGCGGGCTCTATGTATAATATCACAGTACAGAGAAAGACATTTAGCTGACAACCTAAGTTTAATAGTATTGAGTCTCCAGATAACTTCTGACCTTGCCATAAGATCAGAATGTTCAAGCAGACTCACTAACAATAACATAGCCGTTTATCTTCCAGGCTGCCTGTTTTCCTCTAGGAGGGACAGACACAGAAAAATATTTGGTTTGTATGAATGCAAGCACATTTATACTGTATTTGGGCAATAAGGATTATATATGAAAGTTATGTTTAATGGAGTGATTGTCTCCATGTTAACACACACACATTGTAAAACAGAAAATTCTTTCACAATGTGGCTTAGTGCCATAGAATAGAATAACTTTTATTTTCTCGTTAGGGAACTTCAGTTGTACCCCCAGAAAAAAAAATACAGACAGTGGGGCAGACCCACAACACACAAACATATCAAATAAAGACATTCAATAGAATCATTGCATTAATCAAACTAATTAAGTGAATTAAAGTGGAATAGAGCCATGATTAAAAATATCCCCCACTGTCCCGAGATGTCCAGTGTCATTAAGCAGTCCAACACAAAAACTCAGTCTCCAACGACTTTTCTGCATACATGCAGTGTTGTGGTCTCTGTACACTGTCATCGAAACGGAGCACCGAACTGCGTCAACTTTCCCAATTGTCGCCTCACTATCATCGCATTACCTTCCCCTTTCCTGGTTGCTTTTATAAGATTGCCTGCACTCCCGGATCAGTCCCGACATCTTCAACTCCGGTGAAGAGCGATGGTAAACTTTCTTGCTGCAGATCCAACGGACATCCCCGAGTATATGTTGCGAATGCGTCTCCATGGTGACGACCACACACAAAATTATATCGACTAGACAATTTGTCAATATTATCAAAACGAGCAGCAGGAGTGCTGTGAAAAATCTCCAGCCTGCTTCCCCGTCCCACCACAGACACAGCGCATGAAAAAAACAAAAGACAAAAGCCCGACACAACAAAACACATTCAAATGAACAAACACGAACACGAGACCACAGCACCACGTGACGTCACATTGTTCATTGTCTTCCCCCTTTCCATTCTAACAGTTTTAGGTTTTTGGGACGTACCAACTTAAGTGCCTTACCAATTTCAATGTCTTCAATCATACAATGTAAAAATGCACAATTATTAGCCTGAAAAAAAAACCCATTGAAAAACGTACTTTTTTTGAAGTAAGATAGACTGAATACATTGAACAACTGACCAATCAATCAAAAGGGTTCCAAGCATTGCAAAGCTTCTTAACACATTCCTGAGCCTATATATTTAATTAACAGTTCTTCTTACCATTGTCTTACAAATATATCTCGATATTAGATTTTACTCAAGTGCTAAAATTCCCCTTACAACACATATAGCATACTACTCCATATTCTCTCTCTGGGGCATATTTAAAAAATATATATATATATATGTCAGTATACACATTACAGTTTTGCTATGATTTCCTCTTTGGAATACCAGAGCAGCTCTTCTGAATGTCAGTTAGGCTATGATTGTGTTCCTTTATGTCATTTGTCTCATTTTCTGCTCTTAAATGTACCTGAAACTGAGGCTTAGGTAGAATGATTGCTCATTGCTATACTACTTTATCAGAGCTGAATCAGAGGCATCAGAGATCCATCTTATATACTCTGCAGATGACACAAACACCAGATAGGGTGACAAAGTGGCAATCTGGGGACAAACCAAAAACATTAATCAAGTATAATTTTTTTAGAGTAGGTCTTTAAGTTCATACATAATATGCAATGCATTTGATATTAGTTTGAATGTAATAAAATCAATAAAGTAGCATCACTTTCTGTCATGGTCCGTGGCTATTTTTTTTTTGTTTCGCTAAGGTTCTCGTCTTCTCTCTCCGGTAGTCTATCGGATTTTTTCCACATTCTGGTTCAGGGTTTTGTTTTTCCCCACTTATCATTTGTTTCACCTGTCCGATTACCTGCTAGGTATTTAAGCCTCTCACTTCCGCTTTCTGGCACTTCTTTGTCATTTTGTGCCTTCACGTAGTCAGGGTTGGTTAGAAAATAGCTGCTCTATATTTTCACTACTGGATTGGCGTTAGCTGCTCTTGAAGCTCTATAGGGATTAGTCCCTTTCATTATTTTGGTTTTTTACTTTCTTCTACTCTCTGCTATATTGAGAGTGAGAGGTTTATTTCTATTTCATTTATTTTCCACCTCTTATCGAGCGTTATAGTTTACGTTCCAAAGGTGATTCTTTGTTTTGTCCTTTTCGAGCTATGCTTGTGTATTTCTGTTTAGGAGTCTCTGTTTTCTTACTTTTCGGCTTGTGTCTACGAGCCACACCCGTCTTAGTGGGTTGTTTATTATTTTGCTACTGAGACTCTTTTAGTGGTCCTCAGGTTCGTGAGTGACTTGTTCTGTATTTGTGTTTTGTTTTGTCGCGTTTGGCTCATTGCTACAAACCCAAACCCTTACACTTTCACATTCATTTCCTATTGTATTTCCTGGAGGCAGACATTTTTAGTTTTCATTTGTGTCAGAGAAGGTGGTTATTGTTCCCAAAAATGAACCCTGGTCCAAGTCAGCCGGCGCGACACAACATCAAAAATAAGAAGTTACCGTTCTTACCAAGGTGTCATCTGATTTAATCCCAAGACATATTGCGGAGGGGTGTCACTTGTTTGGCAGACTGCCGCCCCGCCAGGGACATCTATAATCATCTCCATCACGGAACACAAGACTGCCATTCATCTTGATGAACAACCGGTGGGACACAGCTGTGTCCTTGAGCCCAATCACATAATTTTTTTCCCTGAGAGTGGGATGACCAGAATGTCAAAGCACCGGCGGGAACTGTTTTTGACATTTTAAGGTTCATTAGAATGCATAGATATTCAAACATTGGACAAATATTCAGGGGGACCAACTCTTCAGTATTTATAAAATCCAGTTGTTCCCTATTTCTCTTTTTAGCAGAAAATGTTTACTATGACTTTACAAAATCAAGAGGAATGACTAAGACAGAGCTGCAGGATGAAAATTAGAGTGACTGCAAGCAAATAAAAAAAGTCCATGACAGGATGAAATTATTCAAATACTGTATGTATGAAAAAATAATATGTTGTGAAAAAATGATAAAAAAAATTATTTTTAATACATAAATTAAAAAATCTAATCAAAAGGAAAATGGCAGACACTGTTCTGTTTACTTTGTTTGTGGTATTTTTAGAGCCACAAAATATATATACGACGGATGGACTGTCCCTCAGATCAATAAATCCATATCAATTTAGGTTTCACCATTTTCAGGGTCTCCACATGATATAATACAGAAAAAAGACCTGATTGTGCGATGATAACAAAACAAATAACAAATGCAAATGCATAAAAACTAGTGTAATCACATGAACTCTGGATTGTCAGGCTGTGCAGCTATTTGTCATTGCTATCAGTATAACTGTGCAGCAAGTCTCATCAAATTTTTTAAATGGGAAAAATGACATTTCATGATAGAGGCAACATGGGGGTATATTCCAACTGTCCAGGATTGTATTAGGCTTTTATTTGTGCATTTTAATGTATCACTCTCTCCAATTGCTTTCTGCGCTTGTTAAAAAAGGACAGTGGCAGCCACGATGGGCCTGATTTACGAAGACTTTTAGTGGGTGCAAGAACTTTTAGCGCACACAAAACTAATAACACAACCAATGATTGGTGCAAAACAAAAGTGTATGTATTATGTATACTGTATATATTTGTTGTTTCATGGAACTTCTTATTATTAACTTATTATTAATAATTTTGCGCCCAACGCAGGGCTTTGTATATCCCACCCTAATTTGGAATGTTCAATTAATCCCAACCGCATTCATGTGTGAACCCCACTGCAGGGGATACATGTGAGAGTGCAGACCCACAGCTTACCTCCAAAAGACGTGGCTAAGAAACTTGTTTCTATACGCACCACCGCCAAACTCACACAGTGCTGAATCAAAGGAGGACCACTCATATGCAGCTGGCATGCTGGCCATGGGTGCCCATTTGCCCAGTGGGGTTACCAGATGAACACGGGCCAACCGAAACCACCCATAGAAATCAATACTCTGAAAACTATGCCCACTGTCCACATCAAACATTGTCACCAATGGAAAAACGCCGGTAGCTAGCTAAGAACCACTGATCTAGAACATTTAATTTCAGATCAGTGTGAAGAACACCACATTTCAGCATGTCAAAGGACTATTTTGGTACCCTGTGTCTACCAGAAAGGAAAAGGTATATTGACAAACGCAATATTGTTGGACTCTATGTCCCTTCTTCTTTTCCTGCACGCCTTGGAGAAATGATCCCATGGAATGGCCAGAAGTTACATAATTACTTTGATATTTACAACTACTGTATTGATCAAAATGTCAGCAGGTAACATAATGGTTTAATCTAAGATCAAAACACTCAAGTCTAACTACACCAGTAACGATATAACGTACTACTACTGCTATTAGAATTATTTTGTTGTTATTAGTAGCCTAATAGGCTAACGTTACTTCTATTTCGCTGGCTTAGCCTGCAACCTGCATGTCTTTTTTTGTCTGGCCAAATTACCAACTGTATTTTAATAAATAATTTTAGCAAATTGTATTTTATGAAGGTTCTCAAAATGAAAATATATCTTAAAAATGTAATAAATATATATCTTTAAAAAAAATTCCATTGAAAGCTGCTTTTTCTTTGTCTCACTGTTTGTTAGGAATCTACACACAACGATGATGCCCACAACTTTTTTTTTGTTAGTGGATAATAATATTTTGCACTTGCAAATGTAATAGGCTACTGTAACGGTATAGCACTAATTTATCCACATTCCACTACAAACAATTTGCATATGGTCAAAATGGTTTAGCATTACTTACAGCAATAGAGTTAGCCGTAAATTGACAATTGGATAACTTATTTGACTAAGGTTACCTGTGAAAAAAAGCCTGCTGCACACATAAGCATGTCCACCGACGCCTCACGTCTTATTGCTTGGATCCACTTTCTTTATGGGCTCCGTTTGGCGGCTCGGAATCGTATAAAAATGCAATTCTGGGTTTTTTTACCTTGTTTGTAGTTCATCCCACCAAACAACAACTTTTAAGCATTTTTATGCTATTAGCTAACAGATCGAAATGACAAGAAGGCACCGGCCCGTCAAGTCAAATGGACGGTGATAGCAGGATGTGTTTTCCCCCCTGGGGTGGGCGGGCCTATTTGCGTTCTGTCTCTATATCCTGGGCAACGCAATCTAACAAATCTTCTAATCTCCAGTGAGCAAGCCATAGATCATACATAATAGTAATGAGGACAGTATCCTCTGTGATGAATCTGAAAGTTCTCTTGATTCACATAAACATATCACCATTTATGACCACTAATCTTAGATTTCTGACGAATTCTAATGAACACATTTTATATCCATACCCATGACTATTCTTTTATAAATACAAATAAATTTAAGTAAATAAAAATGAATAAAGCGGGTGATTACTGTCGCAGTTCTAATAGTTCTTGGCCTGATATTTTCCATTCTTCAGGTTTATAGAGCAATAAACTGTCTGCATTGGGAACTTGAAGGTAAGAAGCCAACTTTCTGTAGCATGCCATTGCCTCTAAACAGTCTCTGTTCAGAACAAAACCCCACTGTTTGCAATAAACATAAGCACTCAGTTAATGCCTTGGTGCTTCTCAGACCTATTCCCCATACCCTCTCAACACAGCTGAAAATTTGATATTGATTTTGCCATGAAGGAAATGGCGCCTTCTGAAACTGAGATGGCTGTCAGGTTATTTGAACTAATGATAGCTTCTGCTTGTCCTCGATACCCTGAATGAATAGCTGCTATTGCTGCTATGAATGCATAGCTGCGATTAAACTTAATAAGGAATTGATTCAAACCAGAATAAAAACTATTCTTCTGGCAGTGGGAGGATAAACTGTTTACTGCAGTTTTTGCAAAAGGGATAAAACGAGCATCATTTGCACATTTTCACCTTTCTAGCCGGTGGACTTTCAAATGTATTCTCAAAATATGTATTTGTTGTGAGTTACTGAAATGGGCCCTGTTTCACATACATGGCATAGTTTGTTGACATTTTGGGATAAACCCAGGATTGTCTTAAGCCCAAACTTGAATTAGTTGGAGAACATAGCCTATATAAACTACCTGGTGAAATCACACATATAACAACAGCAGAAATTAATGCGCCATTTGTAAGAGACTCTTGTCGATGAACGAGCCAACATTAAGCATTTAGAAGGGAACATAGAGACCGATAAGATCCAATAAGTACTTGGATGATTGTCTTTATGAGTGCTACTGATTTAGTTGTGAGGGAATTATTTACCTCCAGCAATTAATAAGAGTGCATATTGCCAACTTGGAGTGAAGCAGAGCCCTAATATATTATAACTCATGTTCATGTCTTATCCTACTTACTCTGTGTTGAAGTCTTGTGATTATCAACATAACATTGGGCGATTGTGGGCCATTTCCGTTACCTTGAGCTCAGCAGAATTGGCAAAAGCACTGACAGGGTGCATCATATTTTCTTCCCATAAAATAACCATGGCACAATTAAAAGTTGAAAGTGCGAGAATTTAATCTGCCACAACAGACTGATAGTTGCAAAACTTACAAGTAATTGTTTCGCAAGGAGAAAACAATATGCAAGACTTTCAGGCCAAAACATGCTGTAGTTTGACTAAAACTGGGCCACAGTCTGCAGCACAGTGGAGAATGTAGAGAATGAGCATAAACAAAAAACGCCAGGGGTTCCATTCTCAACTATGATTAATAATGTAGGCCTACAACAGACTGAAATTACTATTCTTAGCAACGTCTGCAACTACAAAAGTAAACGATAAGCCTTAACAATGAGTCAAGCTGTAAGCATAATGCACAAATGATTATAAACAACATTTTTAATTAAATGTCTGACTTGACTTTAATTATCCTAAACAAATTGAAATATTAAAACTGCTATGTTAGCTTTAAGCAATAACTTGAAAAACATGGGGATTGGACGTGCTGTACACGTGAAAGAAAAATCTAATCACCAAGAAAGTTCTGTTCTCTGACCTATTATGCAGTGAAATGAAAATTTATTGAGCATGTGGACAATTTCCTCTGCTTAATTCGCAGCCGATGTTTACTGAAGCACTTTTTCAGGTTAATGATGGAAGCACTTCATTTTCACAAGAAAAACAATTAGATTCAAGCAAATAACAAAAATACAAACAGAATCGAAGCGGAATCAAGTTAATGAAACTGCAAACAAACCTGACAATGCTTGACTTATCTTACAATGTCTCGTGCCACCCAGATACACAATTCCATCATTGCTGTGAGGTCACAGTCCAATATGCACACTACTTTGTTAAAGTAAGAAATAACTATTAATCCCATGATTTTAAAACCATGTACACATCCTACTGGTAAACCCTCCTGATATGACTGGATGTACAGCAAATATCCAGATTATTTAACAAAAAACACTATCACTGTAAAAAGCTATGCAAATGGGTGATATGTAAATTTTAGTCATGTATGACTTCCCAGATAACAATGTTGGCTAGGCAAGTAAATTGAGTGAAATTTCATAGACCAAAATTAAGAATATGTATGCATATACAATAGGTTGTTGGGTGTAAAGTTTCTGTTACGCTCTCCGTTCCCTCTCAGTCCCCATCCCTGTTGATGCTCCGTGTTTTCCCCTTTTCCTCATGTCTCTTGTCATGTTTTACTTGCACATACCAGCGTTACACTTAAACTTATGTTGCATTTGAAATACGGTACAAGAATGTTTATGTATTTTCTCTCAAAATTCACATGATAATTGAAAAAAATTCTTGCATCATTCTAATAATGAGAAGAGTGCCTCCCGCAATATTGCATTCCCTCTGGCCTTCTAAATATAGTGTTGATAAATGCTACAGAGCAAACTAAAGCTTAAACTATCTGTAGTAAGCAATTTTACACATCCAAGCAAGCATCTTTAAAAGGATGTCCCAACACTGATTTATACATTTATAAAATGTAATACAATTTGTTACCCTGTTGAAACTCGCAAAAATGTTTGGGACATCTGTTCATCCTTATTCTTGCGTATACTGTTTATAATGCTTACAAAGACTTTATAATTATTTGACACTTGTCATAAGATACCTCAATGTTACCTTCACCAGTGCATTACTGATGTTCCATCTTTACTTGCTAGTCTGGGAAAGCCAGGCCTTACACTATTTCTCATATTAATCTGGTGAATGCACTTCTGTGTCATTCCTGATGAGAACATTTGCCAAATGAATGTTATGTAATGTAATCTTGACACTATTATATATAAATGTCTTGACCTGTGCCATTACGTTTAGTGCATTTTTTTATGTCTGTAAATGACTAAATTGTATATTGTGGTTGAAATATTTTTACTCTATATTTTAACTGACTGAGGACAGATCGATTGTTAATAATAAAAATGAAATGTTGTTAATAAACTAAATAAAAAAAAAAATTAAAAATTTATTTATGAGATGCTCATGAAGGCACCTTAAGCACAGTGTCAAATAGTGTCACCAGATATATTTAAGGTGAAGCTCATATTAATAACTTTATGGCTGTGTTTAATAAAATAAAATATTTATAAATTATAATATTCTCTTAACAGTGTTCTTATTCAAAAAGGTCAAGTTAAAAAAAAAAAAAAAAAAAAAACTTTTAAAAAAAAAAGTGTAGTAAAAAAAAAAAAAAAAAAAAATAATGATTTCTTTCTTCATGTCAGGACAGTTGTTCATTTGCAGCACTTGCAAAAAACTACTTTTCAAAAAAAAAATATAGCTTTAAAAAAAATTATTTTTAAAAAAAAAAAAAAAGAGTTTTGTCCCCCCATGTCCTCTCTCTGTCTTAAAAACTACAAAAATTTTTAAAAAAAATAGTTAGAGAGGGGGGGGGAGGGAGGGAGAGGGAGAGGGGGGGGGGGTTTATGTCCGTTTTTACAAATGATGACGTACAATGTACAAATGATTTCAGAGATGAATTGCAGAAAAATAAAGATTCAACATCAGCAACTGCATGGCCTATTATTTTCATCGAATATATATTTTAGAAATATATTTGTAGAATATATATTAGGAATAAGAGATGATTAAAGATGAACAGGTTGTTTTCTTTTTTAAAACGGAGTTTTTACCAACCAACCAAATAATATCTATCTAATCAGATCTATTGTCCTTCGGCTCGGCAACAATTTTTTTAATGACGTTTCCATATTCATAGTTTCCCAAGAGGTCACTGACATCACAAAGGGGGGAGGGGGGGGAGGGGTGGGGAGCAAAAAAAAAAGGGTGGGGGTAGGGCAGCACCAAGACGCTTTTCTTTTATTTTTGTTCCAGTTTAGTGATGATGATGTATTTTTTATTTGATATTGAATAATATAATGGAATATAAATTAATTATATTAAAATTAATATAAAACATTGGAAGCATAAAAAAAATTTAAAAAAAAAAAAAAAAAAAAAAAAAAGAAAAAAAAAATAAAAGGGAAGGAGTAAAAAATGTAGAAAAAAAAAAATGTAGTATTGTAAACCTATAGTTGTGAAGTTTGAAATAACTAAAAAAAATAAAAAAATTGAAAAACTAAAATGTGATTTAAACTAAAAAAAAAACATACATTAAACACAAAACACGTAACAAAAAAAAATTAAACAAAAAAAAAAAAACACTACAAACACAACACACTAACACACACAAAACAAACAAATAATAATAAAAAAAATATAGACAAAAGCATGAAAATTATGACAGATATCAATTTTATTCTTTCACCCCAATGCAAAAATTTTCATTTCACAATTGCACATGCATCAATCTGCACATCAATGCTCACATGCTACAATTACCACATCATGCATAACAATCTCATGCATCAACATGCTGTGTTTGATATTTGACACTGCAGCCCACAAGGTAAGCTTGCACAGACATGAGTCAGAGGAAATCATGTGCAGCTTTAGCAAGCAGCCTGATCGAACAGCGGTGTCGCTAGAGAGTGATTCATTCATTTTTTCATTTATTTGACAGGGACAGTGGGCAGTCACTTGGCTGTCCCAGAATTAGCTATCAAGCTAAATTTTATGTGTTGTCCCTGGGAAGGTTAAACATATATATTTTTATCCTGGTAGGTGTTGCATTCCAAATATTCATTGCTTTGATTGAAAATGCTGATGACCAAATTCAGTTGATCTGTAATGTACTTCACAATCACCTCTGGTGGACATTCTAGTTTTCCTGAATAGAGTACAATGAATTATTTCACTGAAGGAGGAGCCAGTTCATGAGTTATCTTATACACCAAGTGTTACGAAGTTATTAAAAATTAGAAGATTGTACTTCTTGATTACGACAATAATGGTAATTCATTAGTGTTTGTCTAAAACTTTCAAAGTTTGCTTATACAATGTATGTAGAGGTCAGTCCCAGAATTGGCGCCTGGCAGACTGGACCAGGGCGAATGCAATGAGAACTGCGGTGGGGCAGAGAAACTGCGAGCCGGGTTCAGCTTGAGTTGTGGTGGTGAGGCATCCCTTTGTCAATCAGCTTGGAGGGCGGCAGAGCTGTAGTGTGTGTGTTTTGTGTGCTGGGTTATTTTTGCTTTGGATTTCTTATTTCATGGCAGTCTCCCAATGGCATTGCGGTGCGGATGGGGGCTCCACCGTATCAGAAGTCTTTGTGTTTATTGTTGTGTGTCTGGCGTCGAGTGGGTGAGATATGTGTGTGCCCAGGTGCGAGTCTAGCTGTGGGTTTTGGCGGTGGGCCATCCCGAGGGAAGCCATTTGTGGTGTGGGTGGTTACGTGTGTGTACAAAGTGTTATGGTGTGTGGCGTGTGGATGCGGGCACGCTTGCTTGTGGGGGTTCTGTGCTGCCTGGCGGGGTCCGCGAGAACGTTGGGAGGGGAGAAAAGAAGCAGACTCTGAAATTGTCCCTGTGCACTTGTATTTTTATTGATGAATTGAAAATAAAAAATATTGTCTTTTTCCTTTTACTCATGTGTTGGTGTGCTGTTTGGAGAGTGGTGGATCACCTGTAAAAACGGGGGAAGGAGAGAAGGGTTAGTGTGGGGGAGCCCACAACCCCCGACTTCTAACAATGGTCAGACTTCTCCCTGTGGTCAGAAAATTTTTGAATGAGAACGAAAAACTTTTAATATTTGTACCATCGTCTTTTTTTGACAAAGCACTTCTATTCGCCAGCCAATTCCAGACAGGAACCGTGAAGGAGTAGGCTATGTTTGTGGTGGCGTGTTACTAGTGGTGGATATAGCACTAGTGCACACCTTTTTGGCATAAGCACATCCTCGGTTTGTGTTTGATAGTTCATGCAGTTTTTCAGGCCCTACAAAGTGAACCATTTAGAGAATACATACATCTGCCCCAAGGTGATCAACTCCTGGATGTCATCAACGGTTTCAAAATGAAGTTGTAGTCAGTTCCACCAGTGTGCACGAGTGGTTTACGGGCCCCCTATCTTCATCATAGTCCCAAATGGTATTTTAATCACAATGGCTGGCAGTCAGTGATCTTACAAGCAGTGGTGGACCATACATTCTGGTGAGATTACATAGCCCTATATATCATATTTGTGTGTTTCAGTTTTCTGAGCATAAAATGATTCATAAAAATATAGGCTCCGAAGCACTAACATGACATCAACAGGTCACTTTGCGGCAAAAATCAGATCTGAGTGTTTACATTCAGGTTGGATGTTGGTAATCAGAATTGTATTGAATTGATTATCACATATGAAGGAGACTTGTACCCAATCTCAAAAAATCGGATGTCATGTGTCCTTCTTGTGTTTACAAATTTTCACAATACGATTATCATGGCAAAAAATATTGTGATAACGATTTCTATAGCAATCTATAGCAATCATTAAAAAAGTAAAATGCATCTTTAACTTTATTTCGCTCCAATGTCTGTTTTCTCTTCAAAAACTGTGAAAAAAAACCGATTACAATAAACTTTTTTACGGAATTCAACCAGATTCATATACAATACAATGTCAACTGAAACAGTCACATGAAATGTGTGTGTTCTGTTTTTGCTTTTCTAAAACAGTTACCAAATGTTAACGTAAAAACCGGCCACATTTTCATTAAAACTGTCGTCATAAATGATTAGAATTTGTTTCTCACACTGTCAACCAATCAGAAAGAGAGAGAGAGAATGTGTATGTGCCAGTATGTGCGTGTGTGAGAGTGTGAGTTATTGCCTTTCTAAAACAGTTACCAAATATGAACATATAAGGAGGATATGGCAAATGGAACATCCTTGTTCAGTCAAGCGTCATTCACACAGTCTTTTGTATACTTGGGTTTTGAATGAGGTAGCAAACATATAATAAAGCAGTTATTAAACCTCAAAATCGATCTAACTCAATATTGATGTTACCTAACATTAGGCAGTATATTTTGCATACTACCAAACAATTTTTTCCGAAAACAAAGAAGTCAAGTCATATGGAGTTCAGTAGGTTAACCATGGAAGTTCAACTAAGTTAACGTTACTTATGGTCATACTCCGTGTAGGCTATTCGTATGCATTCCACTAATTAGAGTCATATTTTGACAAACCAGTCTACTGACGATGAATAAAACAACTCGACTATAACTTTGTTGTCGAATCGTGTCAAGTAAAATCACACATTGATTCTTATTCTTATATGTATTATGGGTATACCAAAATATGACTTGTTAGCTAACTAGCTAATGTTCACTAAACAAACTACACTAACGTGTTAACGTTGTAAGTTATTCACATAACTCAACTGTGAGCAAAATATGCTTAGCCTACACTGCAACATACTCTGTCTACAGTAGAAAAATTTGTGAGAGGGTGAATGCGAAAACGCGTAGAACATTTTGTGCTATTGTGTCCTTTGACAAATATGCTACTGTACCACCACATTTTCTATAAACAACGATTATTTGAAATAAAAAATTACACAACACCCCACCAACCGAATGTACGGAAGCCCTGAAGCGCAAGGTGAATTTTTTTTTTTAAAGAGCTAACTCGTTATTTCGAGATAGTAAGTCGTTAATACCAGATAGTAAGTCGTTATTTTCGAGATAGTAAGTCGTTAATACAAGTTATTATCTCGTTAATACGAGATAGTAAGTTGTTATTTCGAGATAGTAAGTCGTTAATACGAGATAGTAAGTCGTTATTTCGAGATAGTAAGACATTTATATGAGTTATTACGTCGTTTGTTCGAGATATTATCGCGTTTATACGGCTCGTTTATACAAGTTATTAACTCGTCTGTAAGGCACGTTTTTACGAGATATGAACTCTGATTTCAATTTGTATTTTGAGTGCAATTAAAGCTGTTTTTTCAGTCTTTGCGTGCTTCATTTTGACATGGGGGGACGAGGGGCTGTATATTATTTTTATATTTGTAACACTTAAAATATAGGCTAATGTTACTGAAAACACATGTGTTAACTCTAGCTACATTGTGTATTGAACAAATGATGCATCTATCAGGTTTAGAGATAATTAGCTGCCAACCGGTGGTGTTTATTAGGCTATGTTTTATTAGAGATTAAATGCATACACTGATATTTTACAGTGCAATTGTAATAGAAGAGATGTTCTCATTCTCATCAGGAGAGGGCAGTATGGTCACGCAAATCATTAATTCGTTTCTTTCTGGAATTTTGGAAGACCAAATGTGACACAATAAAATTAATAAATAAGAAATGAAATAGAAATACATATTTCCTAGCCTACAGGAGTTGTCAACATGTAGTAATTGCTTGTAGGCGTACAGTAGGCATGAATTAATTTAAAATTTCAGAGAAATATGAATAGGCTACTATAATTGCGACCTCAACGAGTAGGGAGCCACCGTGGTATAGGGTAAGCGTAATTGACGGGGTAATAATGAACCCAAACCCATATTCCAGGACATCACATTCTGCAGAAATAGCCCAGCTATAATTACAAAATGAGTATTCCACTTAGATACCTTTGCTTTTCTTAACAACTCGTAGCCTACGTATGCAATTTTACGGGGGTTAGCCTAGCTACTCGTAGCAGGGGAAAAATAGCTTCCTCATTCAGGAGATCAGCTTCACCGAGAATGTAGTGTGATTCGCCGTATATAATTAGATGTGCGTATGAAATACTCAAGTCATATACATGTAACTATGCACTATGACAGGCCGTAGCCTAGGCTATAGCCTAATGCAATAAAAATTTACATTATTGTTAAAGTTTGGAGCCATAACTGCTCACAGTTATCTATCATTATTACCCCGCCAATTACTACATGTTGACAACTCCTGTAGGCTAGCCTAGTTAAAAGGGCATTTTACAAATAGGATAGCTGTTCTGGGGAATTGAGAAATAAGGTAATCTGTGTTATGCAGATATTTCTCACTGTCAATACACTACCAAATACGCTGATCTTTACAGCATAATATGGCGGACGTGTAAAATAATTAATATATATATATAGATTTATTTCATTATCTATTTCATTTATTATTTATTTATTTTATTGTCTCACATTTTGTCTTCAAAATCCCCGCACCCAGAAAGAAACGAATCAATGATTTGCGTGACCATACTGCCCTCTCCTGACGAAAATGAGAACATCTCTTTATTACAATTGCACTGTAAAATATCAGTTTATGCATTTAATCTCTAATAAAACATAGCCTAATAAACACCACCGGTTGGCAACTAATTATCTCAAACCTGATAGATGCATCATTTGTTCAATACACAATGTAGCTAGAGTTAACACATGTGTTTTCAGTAACATTAGCCTATATTTTAAGTGTTACAAATATAAAAATAATATACAGCCCCTCGTCCCCCCATGTCAAAATGAAGCACGCAAGGACTGAAAAAACAGCTTTAATTGCACTCAAAATACACATTGAAATCAGAGTTCATATCTCGTAAAAACGTGCCTTACAGACGAGTTAATAACTTGTATAAACGCGATAATATTTTGAACAAACGACGTAATAACTCATATAAACGTCTTACTATCTCGAATTAACGAGATAATAACTCGTATTAACGACTTACTATCTCGAAATAACGACTTACTATCTCGTATTAACGAGATAATAACTCGTATTAACGACTTACTATCTCAAAATAACGACTTACTATCTCGTATTAACGACTTACTATCTCGAAATAACGAGTTAGCTCTTTAAAAAAAAAAATTTCAACTTGCGCTTCAGGGCTTCCGTACGAATGTGCATAATTTTTCATGAAATGTAAATACAGTACATGGAGAGATTTCACTGAGCTCAGCTGCAAAATAACTTCTCTTCTTTCATCTTTATGCTATAAAACCTTTTGTAATTCTTGGTTTTGTGGTAGATTCTACCTGCCAGTCATTTTATATAAGGGACCTGGTGTATCAGGAAAGACCTCAGGGGGGAACATTGTGACAGAAACCTGCTGACTTTTTTATGTTGCACACGCATGGTGTGTCAAGATGCATTACACATAACAACTTATTTATGAAAAGCAGCTGCTGTATACATTAAAGTCATAGATTAAAAGGAATCTCTCAGAATCCAGAGGAACTCAGTTCTTTTGACAGTGGGCCCAGTGCAGCTTCTGTATTGTCCCCAAGGATTCAATTACATTAACATTTGTTGGAAGTACTAGTACTGAAATGAAAGCAGATGTTGCCATTTCATAGCATTCACCTGTACTCCTTTAATAAATATAATATATTAAGGTACTTTTTGCATTAAGGTAAATTTTTCTTGTACTTCCAGGTTATGCCATGTCACAAATACTAAAGCATGGATATTTTGGGGGGGAAAACTGTTTTAAAGGCAACTGTGCAGTTGTACAGTTCAAATGAATCAATGCTGAATGTTTTAGTCATTGAGAGCGTTATGCATAACGGGTACTGTTAATATTGAGAACTCTTTAGCCTCCTGTGCCACGGCTGTAAATAATCCTTTCGGAGACTGGCAGTTTGATTATTTGCTAAATAACTGTGGGTCATTACCCGGCTTATCAACTGAAGTATGTGGGTAGATGTGTTTCATCATTTGCTAAACTCTTTTTAATGATATGCCTAGGTTAACTGCTTCCACTTCTCAGTATCTCTGGATAATGTTTTTTCTATCACTCTGGGTATCTTGTTACCATTTTTGTCTAGCAGCCCACAGTGAATGGCAAAGCCTTCACTGCCACTCTGCCTGTTTACTCAACTTACCTTTCCACACAGATGAGCATGCTGACACAAACACAGCCTGGACCATTAGTCCAGTGTCCTAGTTTTTATAGGATGACAGTTTTTACTGGATCATTGGTTTGCAATCATTTTTGCTAGGATATATATGTACTGCATGAAAAAAACGTTGAACGTTAAAACTTTACTTTAAAAACATTAGCACAGCCTGGCATGACCGGTTTAGCATGTCCAGGTGGTCTACTGAACTTGACTTTTATTCTTTACTTTCTAATTAGCTTCAATAAATCCAGGGTGCTATACTTTACAACATAAAGGCATATCTGCCCTGCTATATTCATACTTACACATATGTCATTGTATTTGCATTGTATGTGGATGTGTATAGTTACCCATGTGTTATGCAAAACGTTCAAGAGAAAAGCTGTGAATAATGTGCTTCATGGTAACAGCTTTGTCTATGCAGCAGCAAAGTGAACTGTTCTTTGCTGTCTGACCTTGAGGTACAAAATGTAGGCAGTGGCATCATATGACTCATTTCCCAACTAAAAGTATCCGTTGCAAATTCCATGCACTCTTTTTTTTATTATTATGTGATTAAATGGCCCATTAGAATAATAAAAATCATGACATACATCTCAGAACACTTGCAGTTGACCCAGTCTCTTCCACACAATATTAAATAGATCAGACTGATGTATGATCATTCTACGAGTAAAGGACTTTGTAACATTTCATTCTATGCCTGGTCTTTGCAGTTTAAAATCAGTCTCAAGAAGCATAGCATGCTCTACTGCTGTGGAGACATCTCAGATTTGCATTAGCCATATTCAGCAAAATATTGTCAAGAGATCTGCTTTTATTTTAATTTTTTTTAACCTTTATTTTACCAGACAGGTCAAATGAAGGTTAAAGAGTAAATCACTGAATAAACCTGTGATTTATTCTTTAAGTAAGCTAGCCAAGTAAATAATCCCGCATGCACTGATAATAATGTTGTATATTATAATTGTTAACTACTTTGCTATCGTGCATAATTTCCTCTGAAATTATTCTACATGCTCATCCTGGCGTGCAGTGCAGAAATACGACTCTAGTAACCGCTCCCTTCTTCAGTGCTTCGGCAGGGCAGGCTGCAAGCAATTTGCTGCAGCATAAACTGGAAGGATTTTTATTGCAATCGAAATGTGAATTGCAGGCAGACTCTTTGAGAAATGTGAATGTGTGTAATTACTGTGAGACAAAATAAAACATTTAATCAGATTCTGAGAGGATGGCTTGGCTGAGCTACACACAGAAAAAGAGTAAATTAAATGCTGTGAGGCACTTTTAATATGAGAACACTGTATTCATAATGTTGACGTGCTCATTTGACTACTCATTAAAGCAACCGCATAGACTGCGCTTCAATAAAAACGATGAAGCACCATTGAGAACATTTTTATTTTATTTTATGGATGGATGCGTTGTTGGATGCTTTGCCACTGTTTGGAGGCCCCTATTGTTTAGTACCGAATCAAGACTGTGCCAATAATGGTTATGACTGCCAGCACCATGGGGCAGTGTACAATTAGCCATAATGTCATAAAGGGAAGGTGGGTTTCAATCAACAGGGTTGTCTGCATCATCATGTAAGAGTGACCTTCTCTGGTTGATCAGGTGCCAACAGCCTGCTTGCACCAGCTGGGCACAAAATATATCCACAAAGGCAATGACTCAGCTTATAGTCCTTGGTATGGAAGAGAGCTCACACTTTTTAGTATTCTCTTAAAATTATGGAGGTTGCAGCAGTGATACTGAATGGCAAATTCCGGGGGAAGAACTAGGGGAAAAGGTGAGTAAAAATGAAAAGTTACTTGATTACAAGCTTCGCTAAATAGCATTGTGGAACACTCATATTCTCACTTATTAAATGCCCACAACGTCCTCTTACATTTTACAGGCATTTTCTCAGGGCTGATTAATCATTATGATTTTTTTTCAAATGGAAAAAGAAATATGGGATTGTTTTTGTTTTTGAAATGAGTACAGTTAGTACCATTAGAACGTTTTACTCAGGTCAGCTTATATAATGTCTTATCAAGCTCTCTGTCAAATTCTTTGCCAAAAGTTGGTGCCTCTCCCACAATCCCTCTTCCTGTGGGGACAAGCCTTGTCCACCATTCTATATTTTTTTGATTGTCTACTTTTAATGTTGGATATTAACATTCAACATGTATTTAATGGTGTATTATTACTTCCTCTTGTCCTGTGTTATGGTGATTTCTAGAAATTTTCTGATAATTTAGGGGAATGGAGAGAGTTGGGGTTGTATTTCATTATGCATGTATTATGCTTTTTGGGATATGGTATTATTTCTTTCCTTCCCTTATCTCCGCGCTTAAGGCCGTGACACACTGGGGACGTAACGAATAAGCGAGGCGAAAATGCGAATAATTCGTCTGCGAATATTTCGCGAAAAAACCTGACACACCAGCAACGATGCGAAAAAACGAAAAGTTCGCGTTCTTTTTCGCTTTTTTAAATCCGTGCGAATAAAAATGGATCACTCTTCGTCAAGCGATGACGACCTGGTTATCCGTTCGGTCCATCACGGAACGAAAGTATATATTTTTCCCTCTACCAGAACGTTAAAAACAGCATGCTTAAATTACATTGGCAAAATATTGAACCGGGCTTATTATGTGTCCGTTTTTACTTATGTAAAGTTTGTTTTGTCTACAACATGCTCTCCTTCTCTTCCCTCCTTTTACGGACATACGTGTTCCACTGCCTCTTGATCTCTTCCACTAATATAAAGGGTTAACCACAACATAACAATACATTACGTCATTTCAGCAAACATATTTAAAATACATTTGTCGTAGTCTTCTATACAGTGTATCAACTCATGAAGTCTGAAGAGTTTTCTCCAAAACGATCGCTACAGGCAGACCTCGTCTGTTTTCCTCGTTATTTATATAACTTGGCTATCAGTAATGAGGAAATCCACACAGCAGTCGGAATAAGATTTTTGTGGAACTTTATTTGACACGCACACAGACAAGTGTTCGCTAGCTTTCATCCTGTTTTCACCAAGGCAAACAACCCAGCCGGTGACAGCGTAGCCTACATGAACTCGCCTAAAGTAAAACAATAAATAGCTATGTTTGTGTGTAATCGCCACTGGCTTGTTATCTTCTTTACATGAACTGCTATCAACGTTAACGTTAGACCTAAAGGTTAGCTGGAGACAACTTTAAAGCCAATGCTAATAACCTGAGGGAGCTGATCAGATAGCAAGTTGTGCGTATTGCAACCATTTAGCTATAAACCCACCATCTTCATAGCCTATTTGCTCGGCTATGGTTTTCCACAAATTGTCCTTCAAATCGTTGTCTTTGTAACTACGATGTCTCTTGTCGAAAAGGACGCTATTCTGTGACACATATAAAATCACTTGGTCCGCGATATTTGATGTTGAAGTTTGTTGTGGTAGTGCGGTGACGTCAGTCATGGAAACTTGTTATGATTGGATAGATAAAAAGTTTCGCAAACGCAAACTCGCAAAAAACGAACTTGAAGCGAATAAATTAAATGCCGCTTTTTCGCAAAGGACATTTCGCGTTGGATGTGGAAGATTTTATGAAAATACAGGAGTTCGTTTTTATTTTTCAACGTGCGATTTATTCGCTTATTCGTTACGTCCCCAGTGTGTCACGGCCTTTAGTATTCCGTTTTTTCATCTAATCTATCGGATTTTTCTGTCTTCCGCTACGGGTTTTGCTTTCGCCTCGGTGATTAGTGAGTTCACCTGTCCTGCATTTCCTCTCACTACTTATACCCCGCTTCCTCCTTTTCTCGTCGATTCCATGTTATTTCACGTAACATTCTAGCCGGTAAAGGTATAGGAAATTGTACTGCTATCGACCGCTTTGCTTCTCAACGCAGGACTTGTTAGCAGTACAATTTAGAAAAAGTATAGTGCGCTCTTTCGCTCTTATTTCAGAGCAGAGGTTTTGGTTTCTTTGTTTTCCACTCAAACCTATGAGTGTTTTTTTGTTTTTCTTCTTTCTTTCTTTTGTTCACTCCAATACGGGAGTTAGATAAGTGTTACTTTCTAGCGGGTAAAGGTGTAGGAGCTGTGCGTGCTATCGACTGCTTTGCTTCTCTACGCCAGTGTTTTTCAACCTTTTTTGAGCCAAGGCACATTTTTTACATTAAAAAAAATCCTGAGTCACACCACCAACCAAAAGTGTTACTAATTAAGTGAAGTTGGATAATTTCCCACGGCACACCTGACGATCTCTCACGGCACACTAGTGTGCCGCGGCACAGTGGTTGAAAATCACTGCTCTACGCGGTTCTTGTTAACAGTAAAATTTAGAAAATGTAGTGTGCTTTTTTATTTCAGAGCAGAGGTTTTGGTTTCTTTGTTTTCCTCTCAAACCTACGAGTGATATCTTTTTGTTCACTCCACAACGGGAGTTAGATAAGCGTGACTGCTTATTTCTTTTGTTTTGCTCGGATATCGAGCTCCTCGCTTTTTATCGCGAGGTTATTTGTTTTCTTCTTATTTTCCCCATCCACTACGGATTATTGTCCGTCTTAGTGGTGTTCGTTGAACACTTTGAGTCCTTATCCGTCGCACCTGGACCTCCAATATTTCCTCTGTGTCTCTGGCATAGAGAACGCCTACAATTTTACTCTCTCTCCAGAAGGATCATAACAGGACACTCACATCCAAGTCCTCGTGACAGAATCTTCTTTCACTGAAAAATTACATCAAGTAGATGATTTTTAAAAGTTTACTCTAGTAGATATCAGAAATATTCAAGCTCTTATCATATTGGAAATGTCCATTGCAAAAGTACAATGTTACAAAATTACTATTAACTACTAAAATTACTATTGCAAATAAATTACTATTAATTCTTATTTTACAGTGAGCACGATAATTCATTGGTCAGTGACATGTTTTGTTATTTTGGTTCTGTACTCTAGCACTTTGAGTTTGAAAGGATACAATGACAATTGAAGTGCAGACTGTTAACTTTAATTTGAGGGCATTTTCATCCATATTGTATGAAATTATAGAACCTTCTGTACATAGTCCCTCCCATTTTCAGGCATCATTATCCTTTGCATGCCATAACTTCCTGATGTTTGTGACCCAACAATATCACAAAAACTCTTGATATCTTATTTTCTGGTACTCCTACAAGCGATACTATAACCTCTCTGCATTTGAATGGATCTCTATGGGAATTAGGGGGTGGGACTAGATTTAGCTGTATGGAACACATGGTTGGCTAAATGGCTCTAAGTCATCAAGGGTCTGACGTATCAAACAAGCCTCAAACCATCACTCTGCTGCCAGATATGCAGTAAATATGGATGGATAACTTGAAGGGTTTCTTCTCCTGACTTATTTTTTCATAGAGTTCAATAGAAAAATTTCTCAGGAAAAACAACCCTTAAAGTGATCCATCCTTATCTACTGCATATCTGAAAGCAGAGTGATGGTTTGAGGCTTGTTTGATACCTCAGACCCTTGATGAGTTAGAGCCTTTACAGCTAAATCTAGTCCCACCCCCCAATTCCCATACAGATCTATTCAAATGCAGATAAGTTATAGTATCGCTTGTAAGAATACCAGAAAATATGTTATGTTATATGTTAACTCTTAGGTAAGAGTTTTTTTATATTGTTGGGTCACAGACATCAAGAAGTCATGGCATGCAAAGGATATGTGACCAATTATTAACAATTGTTACTTTATTCTACATTATGTTAAACTGTACAATATTTTTGATGCCCCTATGTACAAAAGGTTCTATAATTTCTAAACGGTTCATCCGATATGGATGATAATACCCTAAAATTAAAGCTGACAGACTGCACTTCAACCTCATTTTCATTGTATCAGAGTACAGAACCAAAATAACAAAAAATGTGTCACTGTCCAATGAATTATAGTGCTCACTGTAAATATGAATGTATGTTCATTCTGGTTCACTGGCCTAATTTTAGTACAGTGGACTGTGAATGACAAGCAATCATTTTCAAATAATACCAGAACAGGGATGGTTCCTGCAGTGCTCATGCAGTTCCCTGATGTTTATGATAATACTTTTTAGCCAAAAGTGTAATATTTATGTATTAGAATTTGAGAATTTTTTGGTATTAAATTTCTCACATGCAGAATTATATACTACAGTATATACAGTCTACATTTTAAATGATTTATTGCTTTGACTGCCCCTTTAAAAAAGTTTAGACAAGTATACGCTACTTTCTTAGTGCTATAAGAATACAGAAAAAAACATATCAAATGTTCATTTCTCATCTTTAAAATATATCATTGAGGGATGAGAACTCATTTTAAAATGATTTGAGATGCTTTTGAAAATTCTTATCACACTATAGTTAATTTGTAAGGCTTCAATAGGTTGAATTCTACCTCAAATGTTTGCATTCTAGAATAGGCCTTTTGCAAAATGTTAAAATTGACTCAATCAATTTATGTTCCACCCTGCCTCTGTAGAGTGTGTGTATTAAAATGCACGTCGAAACAGTCACATCAGTACTGTGAAAAAATCAAGTGGTTGGTTGGACAGCTGTGACATGTTGCTTTTGGAGATATTTGTATTTCATACAGCAGAGGAAATAGCAACACCAGTCAGGATTACTCTGTGATCGCTCTCTGTTACTCAAAAGCATTGTGACAAATCCCCTCAGAGAAAATTATATTTTCTCCAGAGTTCTGGCCCAATATCAATAAATAATTACACACTGGCTCAATAACTCACATATTTATTTACATGTTTATTTATTTAATATTTTACCATTGCTAACTTGAAGTGGTGAGTAACCTATTCCCTTAACATAGTCACCACCAGCATTAAATAAAGAGATGTGCTTAACATTTTTCAAGGTCCCCTGGTAGGTTTATCAAATTTTCATTTCCACAAGATGTATAGGGCTGTTACTGACAGGCCAAACTGATGGATGCACGTAAGTAGAGGGCAATCTTCACAGTGCTAACTTTGACTTGTCACAAATAACTGAAAATACAGATCGGTAAATCAGATAAAATCACTCCAACCATGGCTACACTGGTAAATCAATTACCAAGGGGAGCTATAGTGACGGTAGACAGCAGTGTTGGAGGTGTCGAGGCCGGCCACATTTTTTTTGAGAGGCAAGAGGGAGATCAAAATATAAAAAAGAGTAATTGGTTGAAATAAACCATTACCAAATCTCAGTATCATTTATAAAATAATTCTTCTCTCTTCTTTGAAAAAAAATCCATTATTGAAATTCTGATTAAAACGCTTCAACAGCGACACCTGCAGGGCAGGCAAGAGGGGAAAGGGCAGTCTGTGTGAAGTAGAGTCCCTTGATAGAGAGAGTAGCGACATAGAGGGTCCGGAAAAATCTAGTCACGTGATTGCGTGGAGCCATTTTGAGTCCATCGCGGACAGGATCGTGATCGGACGCATATCGATTTTACGACAAAATGACAGGTTGTAGCGCTTGTGGGTGCACAAATAGAACGGAGAAGGGATTCAAGGTATATAGATTTCCATCAGATGCAAAAAGACGGGAAATCTGGGAGAACAGAGTCAGTCGTGTTGGATGGAAAGCAACTTCTTCCTCAGTTCTCTGCCAGGTCAGTGGTAATGGTCCCATATGCGTATTGAATTAACATGCACATATTTGTACTTTTGTGATGTCATTATTATGGAGTATGGTTTAAGACAAGAGAAAACACCCTCTACCTTTCCATGCGTAATTAAGAAAATTATGGACATATTTGTAATGCCTTGACGGCTTGAGTGTTTGTTCAATTTAAATTTGGTTTTTATTTTTAATTGCATGTAGTACAGTACGTATGTAGTATTTAAATGAATGCAGGGCCCCAATGGAAACCAGTTTTTAACTGTTTGGGCATACCCTGGGTAAAGAAATGCAATAAATAAATAAACCCTAGCTTTTAAGAGTAGGTTATACCTAGGGATGTGCGCGTTTAGTCAACTAGTCGATTAAACGTTGCTACCCTCACTAGTCGGCACCAGAAATACTAGTCGGTTAAACATTATTTTTATTAATGTACACATTTAAATTACATATTGACATAATTTGCACTGAAATGTCATGTTTTCCTGGTCAAATGTTGCTTTATAAAAAAAACGAGCATCCGTTACTAATGTTAACAACGCCCGATTAAACGAAATTTTAAAAGATTTTAAACGGAGGAAAAAAACAAAACTCATTAGCCTGTTCGCCCTGCAAGTTAAACAAGCGAGATGGAAAGAGTAAGTAGGCCTATCGCGTTGTTGAATAGGCCAATAAAACTAATCTAATGTCAAGTCGATCAGTAGGCCTAATTGTTATTTTTTTTGTGGGCCTATTATTGGTAGTTTTTCTGATGACCGATTATTATTTTTTACTGTATTTTCTATGCGATCGCGTTCACCCAATGAAAATGCCGTTGTAATAATCAGGCAGGTTTCCTAAAAATGTTTTGTTACGTTGAATATTGTTTTCAATAAATGTTATTTGTTAACTTATATTTAGTCAGTTGTTGTCATGTTTTGTAGGATAATGTGCAATGTTCATAATGCAAGGCGCAAAGTGCCACACATTTCAGCCGCATTTAAAATACGATTTGGTTATTGAAGTATGTGATTAACGGTTTCAAATGGCTCTTATAATATACGCAATATTTTTTCGTCGACTAGTCTAAGTTTAAATTTCCGTTTAACCGTCAGGGAAATTAGTCGTTAGGAACATCCCTAGTTATACCAAAGATTTATTTTCCCCCTTTGGCATGCACGGCATCTAGTTTAGCATGAAAAAAATATCACATTGCACCACTATCCAACGTGTTCCTATTTGTAATTCGCAGGTTCATTTCGAGTACCTGTCTAGTTAATTCCTTCTTTGTCTTGGTTCTAAATGTCTGTGACTGTTAAATCACAACCAGCTCTGTGATTTTCTTCTTTATCATATGGCTCTTAGTTGTCATAAATCTTCTATTTTGTCATCTTCATATAATTTGTTCATTATCAACATGGAAAAGACCATTCCCATCTCTCATACATAGAGGACATAATGGAATACACGGTTCAATGCACTAGCGCCATACGGCGGCTCCGCACTGAATGGACTCAAAATGGCGTCAAATCGTGAGTTGTCGCTACTCTCTCTATCAAGGGACTCTAGTGTGAAGTGGTGGTGGGTGTGGGGGGCAGAGGAGGACGGGCTCCTGCTGTCATCCTTAGGGCGGGATCTTTTATATCAAATTAAACTACTTCATTTTTTTCATGCTAATCTGTTATTGGCCAAAACACATAAAATGATGCTCCAACGGAGGACGTCCTCCCTAACCAATCAACAACCAGAATACAATATTGACATTGCGTTGGTCCAATGATAATTTCCAAATTTAATCTTCAATTCTCTACCACTG
Source organism: Ilyophis sp. 1 JC-2022 (assembly GCA_022702515.1). Classification (NCBI taxonomy): domain Eukaryota; kingdom Metazoa; phylum Chordata; class Actinopteri; order Anguilliformes; family Synaphobranchidae; genus Ilyophis; species Ilyophis sp. 1 JC-2022. The sequence goes on along the minus strand of CM040405.1, from coordinate 41,408,869 downwards.
TTGTACGTGAGTGTGACGAACTGGCGGTAAAGCGATAGATAGATTATACAGTAGCATATTAGAAAATACATTATAACAAACTACTTTTAAACACAAAACTATGGAGGTAGATTTCTACTAACCTAACAAATATCATATTATCATATATCATATTACAACACAACAAGGATGAATATAAAAAAGGGGCCAGGTGAGGTCTAAAGCCACTCCATCTACTGGGATTTGAAGTCAACGGAATCTCCAACTGGTATCCAGCACAAAAATATAAAAATATAGATTTTTTTAAATCAAAGAATGGCTTCCTCTTATCCCTAGAGAAAAAACCAAGACCCAGATCCAACACACAGCTACAACCCGACACAACACAGAACACTATGCCACTGGAGAATTGTCTTAGCAGGAGCACGCTTCAAACGAACACAAAGCCCCACAGGCAACCACCCATTATATGGTGACTGAAAATGTGAACACAGAGAAGTTTAAAAAATCTAACCTCATTTCACTAATCACCAGTGTGGTAAGACAATAAAATAATAGGGTCTGAGACCTGATAAATTAGACCACCCGAGAAAAAGGACACATTTCCGCATCCACCATTCTAAAGGCTCTCAACCATCTGGGCACTAATAATGAAAACCCTTCTGTAAAAAACGGGATGGGATTTGTGTGCTTTGTTTTTTCCAATCTCTCCCACACAGAGGATGTGGGTGATGTACCATGGGAAGCAATAACAGCTAGTCACTATCTACAAATAATTAACCCCCCCATATGAATGAATTGTATATATTTTACAATAAACACATTGTTTTGGTTCTGGGAGTAGAGGCCTTATTCAGTAATACAATGCAAGTCAAACCAAGGTGCTATTATTTTTAACATACCAGTTAGTTTATACTATTACATTAGCTATGTGGAAGCCAATTATATTTTAGTTCAGAAATAATATTTTCCATATGCAAGTCTAAGCAAACAATGAATGAAGAGTGTTGGCACAGAATCCTTTCAGACATATCTTTGTTAATTTTCTCAATACTGATTTCACCAAACAATTAAAAAAAAAAAAACCTTTACTCCAGAACCTACATAAATGCTTTCCATTTTTTACTTTGCAGTCTCATCAATTAGTACTTTCAGTATTAGGTTCCTTGCCAAAGAATGTAGATTAATGAACATCTTTTATGCAATACAATCTCTAAAGCTCAACTGTCCCCCATTGTATTGTATTAGCATATGGTATGTTGTATTACTGGATATTTACCAGGGGGGGTTCCAATGAATGAAACCATCAGATATCTGTCCTTCGATCTGTCTACCAGTGTTGTAGCCGAGTCCACCCGTCCAAGTCCGAGTCCACCCATCCGAGTCCGAGTCCGAGTCCACCCATCCGAGTCCGAGTACGAGTCCACCCATCCGAGTCCGAGTCCGAGTCCACCCATCCGAGTCCGAGTACGAGTCCACCCATCCGAGTCCGAGTCCGAGTCCACCCATCCGAGTCCGAGTCCGAGTCCCCATCCGAGTCCGAGTCCGTCCAGCCCCAAAAAATTCTAAGTCGAGTTTTTCCCCAAAAAATTAAATTGTGTATTATTTCCAAAAAAAAATGTATTTATGTATTTTTAAAAAAAGAGATACATATATAATGTATTTGTCCAGCCAAAAATAATTTGTATTTGTGCCAAAAAAATTGTATGTACTGTGTAGTGCAATTTGGTGACTCAAAAAATTAAAAAGGCGGAGGTGACTCAAAAAATGGAACAGCGTTATTTTAAAAACAAACCATTATCTACTTATTACTTTTTTTTACTTTTAGTATTATGTTATTATTAATTTTCAATGTTCATGTTATGTTATTCAAAAATTAGCAAATAATTTTAAATAATAAAAAAAATACCTAATGGTAAACAAGAGGGAAAGATACATCTAATCACTCCGGGTTCTGGATGGGAATGAACCTCGAGTGTGCGTAAAGTGTCACTAGAAGCCTGTCAGTCCAACGAGGGGTGACGCAGCACCCAGTACGTTACAGTGGGAATCATCACCTTTGCTGCGTAATCCAAACTGTAAAATGGCTGTGACAACAAATAATCCACAAGATGTTCTTCCCCATCCCACTCTCCGCGTCTGCGTCCAGGCCTCTATGCGACCCCCTCTCATACGCTGCCGTTAATTGCCGCAGCACCACTCTCCTCCAAATCGATTCTCGCCGTTAGCTTAACAGTCTTTCCAGGCTGCTGCAACAAGCTAAGTGTTGCATTGGCTAACGCAAGTAGCTAGCTACTGCGCGATAATAATTTAAAAAGGGAAACGTAAATCTGAAAAAAGGAAATTTGGACCAGCCTCCTCTGGTTGAAAATTTCATCACAATTACATTACAATGTTATTGTTTTGTTTTGTATGGAGGTAGATTTCTATCAAAAATAAACAAGCACAAAAGTATAATCCACAATTGTATTTACCATCCACAAACACACACCTCTCAATTTGTTTTTCGTAAAAATAATCCATAAGTATGAGTTTTCCATCCACACACAAACACCTCTCAATTTGTGTTTCGTAAATCATCATTTAGATGAATGCAAAAATTATATTCACAAATGCAAATAACATTTACAGATATGTTTCCAATGTTCACATGTACAAATCAAAAGCTTGGCTTGCGAACTGGCGAATCTACATTCGCCGATCGAAGGACACGCTTGATCTGCTTGGATTTACGGACAGAATTTTGAGACAAATATTCCGCTGTTTTTCACCATGTCGATTCACGCTCGTTTAACTTGCAATTAGTAAACTAAACTTCTTCTTCTTCTTTGGTGCTACATAACACGGCGGATTGTGTGTTCGGCTCATCAGCGCCACTTTGCACAAAACTCCTATCAGATTGCATGTAGCTAGCTAGCTAGATTACATTACACAGGGGTAGGTCCGTACACAGTAGCTACATAACTATTTCGCCCCTCATGGAAAAGATTATGTAAAACAAACTCAACCATGTGAAGTATTGTAGCCAATTAAATTAATTTGACAGCTATTCTCACTGATACCGATGTCTCCTATGAAATCTTTTATTTGTTCAGCTAGCTAGCTAGTAGATAAGACACCTAAATGAAAATGATCATTCAAATTGCATGGAGTGCTCTCCTTATTTTAGCTCATAGTGTTGTACTTCCTAGTTCCTATCGTTTAATTTGCAATTAGTAAACTAAACTTCTTCTTCTTCTTTGGTGCTACATAACAAGGCGGATTGTGTGTTCGGCTCATCAGCGCCACTTTTAGAACAAGTGGCCAAAATTGCACATTATCTTAAAGAAGTGGATTCATGGTACATTTAGTTAAAACAACCGAGTTTTGAGTTTATTTAGGTTGTAAAGTTAACTCCACGCTAATCTTGCGATGGCAAGTTTTTTAAAAAGTCATTGCACAAAACTCAAAACTATCAGATTGCATGTAGCTAGCTAGCTAGATTACATTACACAGGGGTAGGTCCGTACATTGATAGGAACTAGGAAGTACAACACTATGAGCTAAAATAAGGAGAGCACTCCATGCAATTTGAATGATCATTTTCATTTAGGTGTCTTATCTACTAGCTAGCTAGCTGAACAAATAAAAGATTTCATAGGAGACATCGGTATCAGTGAGAATAGCTGTCAAATTAATTTAATTGGCTACAATACTTCACATGGTTGAGTTTGTTTTACATAATCTTTTCCATGAGGGGCGAAATAGTTATGTAGCTACTGTGTACGGACCTACCCCTGTGTAATGTAATCTAGCTAGCTAGCTACATGCAATCTGATAGGAGTTTTGTGCAATGACTTTTTAAAAAACTTGCCATCGCAAGATTAGCGTGGGGTTAACTTTACAACCTAAATAAACTCAAAACTCGGTTGTTTTAACTAAATGTACCATGAATCCACTTCTTTAAGATAATGTGCAATTTTGGCCACTTGTTCTAAAAGTGGCGCTGATGAGCCGAACACACAATCCGCCTTGTTATGTAGCACCAAAGAAGAAGGAGAAGTTTAGTTTACTAATTGCAAATTAAACGAGCGTGAATCGACACGGTGAAAAACAACGGAATATTTGTCTCAAAATTCTGTCCGTAAATCCAAGCAGATCAAGCGTGTCCTTCGATCGGCAAATGTAGATTCGCCAGTTCGCAAGCCAAGCTTTTGATTTGTACATGCGAACATTGGAAACATATCTGTAAATGTTATTTGCATTTGTGAATATAATTTTTGCATTCATCCAAATGATGATTTACGAAACACAAGTTGAGAGGTGTTTGTGTGTGGATGGAAAACACATACTTGTGGATTATTTTTACGAAACACAAATTGAGAGGTGTGTGTGTGGATGGTAATTACAAGTGTGGATGATATCTACGAACACAAATTAAGAGGTGTGTGTGTGTGGATGGTAAATACAATTGTGGATTATACTTTTGTGCTTGTTTATTTTTGATAGCAATGACCACTTTAAGATTGGCAACTACTGCTGGAAACTCCCCTGTGGCTTCCATGTTCTGTGAGAGATCTCTGTCAGAGACAGAGATGGGAATGTTGGAGATCCAAATGCAAATAGCTGGGCAATCTTAAAGTGTTCCTAAGAACACCACTAGAAACGGACAATGATCCGTAGTGGAGAAACAAATAAAAATAAAAGAACACAAACCTCGCAATAAAAACGAGGAGCTCGATAATCGAGCACAACAAAGAAATAAGCAATAACGCTTATCTAACTCCCGTTTGTGGAGTGAAACAACAAAAACAGAGAACTGAAAAGACCCCAAAAACTTTGGGTGAGACACTCGTAGGTAGAGTAGAGAAACAAAATAAAACGAAACCTCTGCTCTGAAATAAGAGCGTATAAACAAGAACTGCTTTCTTTCTAAGGTTGTACTGCTAACAAGTCCCGCGTTGCTAATCAAAGCGGTCGATAGCAATACAACTTCCTATACCCTTTTTTACCGGCTCGAATGTCATGTGAAATAACATGGAAGCAACGAGAGAGGGTTGCAAGCAGAAGCCTCCTCGTGGCGCATCCCGGGCAATGCTGACGACAGTTTCTGTACAGTGACTGACTAAAGTAGCCAATTCTGCTGGGCAGGCCAGCAGGCCCTAAGGGGGCAGCCCCCCCAGCTGGCTATCTGGCTGTGGGCTAACAACCCACTCCAGAGAAATCCCCCCTTTTGTTACGAAACTAATCAGAAATAGCCGGACTGATCCTTGGACTCGACCCTCGCCCGCCCCTGACCAACGATTAATCAATCTCCAACATCCCTTTCATGTTGCTACTTGGAATGTGCAAACACTTCGACGCACAGGACACGCCACTCTTCTATCTCGTGAACTGTCCCGATATAACATCTCCATTGCGGGAATCTGCGAATCACGCTGGCGCGAAAGTGGTGAGAAAATAGAAGGCGACCACACCTACATCTGGAGCGGCCCAAAAGACAACAGAGGGCTTTTTGGCGTCGACTTAGCAATGCCACGCCATGTCAGGAAATCTCTTATTGGATGGACCCCAGTCAGCGAACGACTGCTGACAGCCCGTTTTCACCATCGACACGGCAAGCTGACAGTCGTTGTTGCCTACGCACCAACAGAGGTCGCAGACGACCAGGCAAAGAATGCTTTCTTTGATCAGTTACATCTGGTCATCCAGGAGATACCCCCGCATGACATCACCATTGTGCTGGCAGATTTCAACGCCACTGTCTCCTCCGCTTCTCGGGACCTGCAGACCAAAACCATCATTGGCCCAGAATCCCCAGACCCTATCATCAATAACAACGGAGACCGCCTCCTACATTTATGCAATGCAGGGGGCCTATCTATGGTGGACACATGGTTCCACAGGAAGAATATACATAAATGGACATGGTACAGCAATGATGGAAAAACTCGTAAGGCCCTTGACCACATCATCATCTCCAGTCGCTGGAAATCCAGTGTTACCAACTGTCGTGTATACCGTGGAGCCCAGCTAGGCAACACGGATCACCGCTTATTGGTAGCCCAGTTACGACTGAAACTAAAGGCCGTTCCATCACCACGGGCCCCACCCCGATTGAGATCTTTCCATCACAAGGACCCTAACATCACCTCTGCTTTTTCCAGCTCCATCTCCAACCGGTATAATGCCCTGGCAAAGGAAGAACTCACCAACTGGAACCTTTTTGTGTCCACATTAAACCAGGCAACTGCAGACTCGATTCAACGCACCCACCTTATACCTAGGCGTCCCTGGATATCACCGTCAACACTAGGAATCATAGAACTCCGCAGAGCTGCACGTCTTAGGGGCGACATGACCGAATATCGTTGCCTAAATCGCATCCGAAACACCGCGATAAAAGTAGACAGGGAGAGATTCTGGCAAGGTGAAGCAGAACAACTGGAGGCAGCTGCAGAGAACAATAACTTTACCCAAGTTTATCGAACCCTGCGGCGAGTAAGAACTTGCCCCCAACAGGGGACAGCCCTGATAAAGGACTCACAGGGAAACGTACTCAACTCAGAGGAGGAATGCATCAGCCGCTGGAAGGAGCACTTCAGCGAACTCCTGCATCATCCCCCACCACAAACGGACCCCACTCTCACCGTGCCATCTGAAAATGCCAGTGAAAACTACAACTGCAGCGTAGACCCTGTGACTAAAGAAGAGGTTGCGCAAGCTCTGTCCAAACTCCGAAACGACAAAGCTCCTGGCATCTGCAACATCACAGCAGAAATGCTGAAAGTGGGCGGCGATAATGTCATCGAGTGGCTCACCCACATCATTAATCAGGTCTGGTTAACAGAGTGCCCCCCGGAAGACTGGACCCGGGGCATCATCCTCCCCCTCTGGAAACAGAAGGGTGACAAATTGGTCTGCAGTAACCACAGAGGTATCACACTCCTTTCCATCCCAGGAAAGATCTTCACCCGTATACTTCTTTCCCGGGCCCTACCGGCCATCAGAAGTAAACGACGCCCCCAGCAGGCAGGCTTCATGCCAAATCGATCCACAATGGACCAGATTTCTGCCCTCCGCCTCATAATTGAGAAGGCACATGAGTTTCGCCGAGATAGACACCTCTACATCGCCTTCCTTGATCTCAAGGCTGCCTTCGACACTGTTGACCACGCATCTCTTTGGAAGATCCTCGCCATCCTCGGAGCCCCGCGAAAGATCATTACACTCTTTCAAAAGCTCTACAGCGATGCAGAAAGCTGTGTGCGAGTCAACAGCAAGAACTCCACCTGGTTCTCAATTAACAGCGGAGTGAGACAGGGATGCGTAGCTGCACCAGATCTGTTCAACTGCATCATTGACCATCTGATGGAGCGGATCTGTGCCCGTGTCCCTGGGGTTCAACTAGGCAGTTACCTCCTCACGGACCTGGAATACGCAGATGATACCACACTATTCTGCTCCACGCCAGATCAGCTAAGAGAATCCTTGGAGATCTACCAAGAGGAAGCCAACAAACTGGGTCTAAGGGTCAGCTGGCCGAAAACCAAACTCATGCACATCGGAGGTGAAGCCCCCCCCCCGCTGCTCATCGGTGGGGAGGAAGTGGAGTTTGTGACTTCTTTCATCTACCTCGGGTCAATTGTCACTACCAACGGCAACTTAGCAACCGAGATTAACAGGAGACGTGCCCTGGCAGCCAGTGCCATGAAAACTCTCTGGAAGCCGCTTTGGAGACACCACTCCATTTCAAGAGAGACCAAACTGCGGGTCTATAACACCTCAGTCCTTTCCATCCTCCTCTACGGAGCAGAAACCTGGCCTCTCAACAAGACCTTGGCCGAGAGAATTGATGGCCTTGACAGCAGAGCACTGCGCACAATAGAGGGGATAAAATGGCATGATCGAGTCTCTAACATCTCGCTCCGGGAACGCACCCAACAGCCCCCCGCGTCCCGTCTGGCAGCACAGCACCGGATGCGCTGGTACGGCCACGTCAAAAGACTCCCCCTCGAACACCCTACTCATGCTGTCCTCCTCTTCGATCCTAAATCTGCCGGCTGGAAACGCCCCCGCGGTGCCGCCCGCACTCGATGGATTGATGCCGTCACCAGGGACCTACACCAAATGGGCCTGTCGCTGGCCGAAGCTGAGCCCCTAGCACAGGACCGATCCAAGTGGAGAAGACTGGTGAATCTGATTGGCTCTACGCATGGCGACGCCCCCGTCGCCGAGCAAGAGGTCCGATGATGATGAACGAGAGAGGCCGGAAGCGGGGTATAAATAGTGAGCGGAAATAAATGCCAGGTGAACTCACTAATGACGAGGCGAAAGCAAAACCCGTGTCGGAACACAGGAAAATCCGATAGATTACCGGTAAACGATAAAAACGAATAAAGCGACGCGGAGATATGGGAAGAAAGGTAAGATCCATGACAATTTGAACATAAAAACATAACATAACTTGAACATAAAAAAGTAGAGATAAGTAGCCAACTAGTGTAAAATAACATGACGCCGTGGGTTGGTTTTGCTCCTGTCCTCCCCAATTTTTTGAGTCACCAGCCACCACTGACATACATGTATGTATAAATTACAGTCAACTCAGCTTACATTATTTTGGCACAAATACAAATTTTTTCTGTCTGGAACTTATATATACATACATGTATCTTGGACTTAAAAAAAGCATTAAATACAATTTAAGTAGGGAAATATACATGGTAGAATTTTTAGCGCTGGACTCGGACTTGGATGGGTGGACTCGGACTCGGATTCGGACGGGTGGACTCGGACTCGGACTCAGAAGTTGTGGACTCGACTACAACACTGGTAGACAGATAGAAGGAATCTTAAAGCCAATTTGTTTTCCTTCATGATCGACTGACTGCTATGCACATATGTGTCATTTTCACAGTGTAATAATTTTTTGCTCAGTTGCACTCCATTCCCTTTCACTTTGTAACCGTCTCTGATGTGCATGATTAAAATGGCGCGTTGTCTCTTTAATGTGGCCCCCTCTCCCTTCCTCTCCAGCTCTGGGTGACACTCTGGCTGTGCAGTGTGACAGGGCACTTATTAATTAGGCTGATAGATTAGGGCAATGACATTCCCCTTCCATCAACGTGCTGTTCGTAATATCGAACTCTGTGTTAATCTCTGCCATGTTATTCATTAAGCCATTTCAACAAGGAGTCTCTTTCTCGGCTAGCTGTTGCTAGATGTACATGTTCAAAGCAGCTGGACTCTGACAGGCTAGCTTGCACACTGTAGCATTTTAGGCAACGATTGAGGTTGCTTCTATTATTCATGAGCATTGTTACTTTTCTGACATAGCATGAATATGTCAAAACTAAACATGCTGGAACTGAAATGCTGGCAATGTTTTTTTGTTTTTTTTAATTGACATTGAAAAGTTGTAGATTTAAAAATAGGATAGCACTGTACTCATTATCTGATGGTTTCATTAATTGGATCCCCCCCTGGTAAATATCCAGTAATACAACATACCATATGCTAATACAATACAATGGGGGACAGTTGCTCTTTAGAGATTGTATTGCATAAAAGATGTTCATTAATCTACACTCTTTGGCAAGGAACCTAATACTGAAAGTACTAATTGATGAGACTGCAAAGTAAAAAATGGAAAGCATTTATGTAGGTTCTGGAGTAAAAGTTTTTTTTTTAAATTAGTTCGGTGAAATCAGTATGGAGAAAATGAACAAAGATATTGTTACGTTTCTGCCATATTTATGCCACGTTTCATGTTTAGTGTTTGTCACAGTTTATTTTCTGTTCATGTCATGCTTGTGTTTCTGTTTATGTTACGATGCAGTTAATTGTTAGCATACACATTTCCATGTTTTTCCGCAGCCTTGCGTTCATTCTGTTTCTTTCTCTTGCTGTCGCTCACGCTTCCCTAATTGTTTCATTCTTTCATGTCTATTTACTAATCTACTAACATTAGATCAGGATTGGGTAATACTAACTCTCTGACTATGTGTTCATGTTTACCTTACGTTTCTCGTGCATGTCATTTACTAATTTACTAATGTCAGGTCTAGGATAGGATAACTACTAACGAGTTACTAATTGCCCTGTTACGTGTCTCATTTTCTCAAGCTGTTTTCCATTTCCTGCTGCTCTCAAGCTAAGTGTCTGCACCTGTCTACACCTGCATATAAGATCAGTGTTCATGGCATGTCTTTGCGAAATTGTTGCCTGTTAGTTTACGACTGTCACTGTTGAGCGTTATCCATTGTCTGACTACCGTTATTGATCTAGCCTGTTTACTGACCATCTTTACTGCCAGCCTATCGTTTCTACTGCCTGTTTTTGACCACGAGTTTTGCCTGCTGTCTGTTTTGTACCTCTGCCCCGCGGATAGGACTTCGGTCTGACTCCTGCAACGCCCCACGACCAACAAACTCTGCTTTACCCCTGTATTGTACTTCTGCTCCGCTGACAGCTACTCTGGTTACTGAACTTGTGCATGGATACCGATTTCAAGACTGCCTTCTCCCTCTGTACTGTATTTTTGGTTATTGGCTGGATTTATTGGTTTTTGGACTTTGCTTGTGTGACTACGATTTTTGGATTTCCCCATAATAAAGCCCTTGCGGGCATTTATTATTACGTCGGTGTTCCAACCCGCACACACCTGTCTCAGATATTTCTGAAAGTATTCTGTACCAACACTTCATTCATTGTTTGCTTAGACTTGCATATGGGCAATATTATTTCTGAACTAACATTAAATTGGCTTTCACATAGCTAATGTGATAGTATAAACTAACTGGTATGTTTAAAATAATAGCACCTTGGTTGGACTTGCATTTTATTACTGAATAAGGCCTCGACTCCCAGAACCAAAACAATGTGTTTATTGTAAAATACAGGTATATACAGTTCATTCATATGGGGGGGGGTTAATTATTTGTAGATAGTGACTAGCTGTTATTGCTTCCCATGGTACATCACCCACATCCTCTGTGTGGGAGAGATTGGAATAAACAAAGCACACAAATCCCATACTGTTTTTTACAGAAGGGTTTTCATTATTAGTGCCCAGATGGTTGAGAGCCTTCAGAATGGTGGATGCGGAAATTAGTCCTTTTTCTCGGGTGGTCTAATTTATCAGGTCTCAGACCCTATTATTTTATTGTCTTACCACACTGGTGATTAGTGAAATGAGGTTAGATTTTTAAAACTTCTCTGTGTTCACATTTTCAGTCACCACATAATGGGTGGTTGCCTGTGGGTCTTTGTGTTCGTTTGAAGCGTGCTCCTGCTAAGACAATTCTCCAGTGGCATAATGTTCTGTGTTGTGTCGGGTTGTAGCTGTGTGTTGGATCAGGGTCTTGGTTTTTTCTCTAGGGATAAGAGGAAGCCATTCTTTGATTTAAAAAAAATATATATATTTTCTGTTTGTGCTGGATACCAGTTGTAGATTCCGTTGACTTCAAATCCCAGTAGATGGAGTGGCTTTAGACCTCACCACAATTGGCAAACTTTGAAATTACTGGTACTTAGCAAAAAGAAAAAAACACTTGATTAAATGAGGGATACAAAGTATATTGAAGGCTGGTTGCCTCCACACAGGTATGTCTCCTGTGTTATTTAAGCAGTTAACATCCCAGCATGTTCACGTCTGTGTATAAAAACGCTGGGCATGCCAACGTGCCCGTTATTTCGGCTACCATGGCTCGAAGAAGATACCTCAGTGACTTTGAAAGAGGGTTGGTAATTGGAGCACATTTGGCATGAGCTTCAGTAACTAAGACTGCGGACCTTTTTGATGTTTCATGAAGAACATGCGATGGTCAGGTTGGCAGTGAAGTCTGTGGGAAAGATATCATGAACTAGGGGCAAGTGTCATCAAAAGTGTACATCCCTCAACTGTGATGTCAGTGCATTAGTTCCAGATGCAAGGCAAAACAGATGAGCAACTTTGAATCAATTGACGGAATGTATCAATCTAGGGAATGAGCAGGGACTTGCATCAAGAGCAGTCTGTTGAGAACTTTACAGAGAAGGATACTATGATTGGCATTTTCTTTATATAATATCATCATGTATGTACAGTGCCCCCATAGCAAGTACATTTTGGAATTGCAGAAATATTACCTTTATCAATCTAAATAATGTCTAAATTACAACTATGCAGTATATTAGGTGCACTCAGGCTTGAATGCCAAGCTTGTTTGATCAAAAGATTGACATACCTATCTAGGCAAAGAGATAAAATAATGACGCACATTTGAATGTATCAGAGCTACAAACTTATGTCAGGTGTGCACGTGGGTGCATATCAAAGGACGATGTTTATAATTACATTATTTCTATGTGTATTACTAGTAATAAAAATTACTCATAATGCAATAGAAGTAGATGTGTGATTAATGAGTTATACTCAGCAACCCTTTTTTGTTATATCATTTGTTGAAGTGTGTATGTGTGTGTGTGTGTGTGTGTGTGTGTGTGTGTGTGTGTGTGTGTGTGTGTGTGTGTGTGTGTGTGTGTGTGTGCATGTGTGGTGTGCTTTTTTGAATGTTTGAAACATTTGTGAACTGTATGTAAGCATTTAGTGAACATAATCATAGTTCTAATTCATATTAACATAAGTACAAAAAAATAAACAGATTATGGATTTTGGGCTAGTTATCTTAACTTACCTTACTCATGTGATCACAAGCATTTTCTGACTTTCTGTCTACATGGATATTGAAGGGGGTCTGAAGAACTTTTTAGTAGGGTCTCTATTCTGTTTTTATTGGCTTCTGCATTGCATTTCTCTTCCTCATCCACAGTCTGTTTGACAGTTTCACACTACGGGATGGAATGGCAGCTACTCGGCATCCAATCCTTAGCATTTTGCTGGGCAAAAACCAGTATACTTTCTTGTCAGTTGGGATCATTGAAAGGGCAGTCCCAAAGGCAAGGACGAAATGTTTACACTTTCTTCTGCTCACTGACATTTAGACTGAGAAAGAATTCTAATTAAAATTCACAAAGAGTCTCTCTTACTCAAATGGGATGTGAGATTGTTAGGCCACATGGTGATTTGTGCCAGCTCTGGGGACCCTGAGCTGTGCCCACTCCTCTCCGGCTGATATCCACCTGAGGCTCCCTTAAAGAAAACACCACATGAAAGGGAATTTCTTCCCAAGAAAATCTCCTACAGCCCCAAAAGCTAAAGAGAGAGCAGACTCATTAAAAAGCCCGAACAGAATTCTCTTTGTGCTGAGATTTCCAGTGTTTCTTTGGATATTCTTTCAAACATGGCTTTTTGAATTGCTTCAAATTATTCTCTGTGCACCCTTAGTGCTGAAACTTAAAGTAAAGTTTCCTCAGTGGAATTTTTATTAAAACGAACAGAGACGACAGTTGTATAGCTCTCCTCTAAAAAGAAAAATATGGAAATACCTCCCACGTATTTTTAAGAAATCAGATTAAGAAAAATAATTGACACCTATCTACTTGCACACAAACCTTTACATAAAGTTATAAGCAAAAAGCTTATTATTTGTAAAGGTTCCACAAAAAGAATACAAGATAGTATGCACCGAATACCAAGCATATACCAGGCACTCAGTACATCATCGCTCAATAAGGCCACACTGGGATTCATCTTTAAACATGTTGCAGTGCTGAGGCAAAAAGGTTTCACAGATAAACTGAGGGGAATGAGTACTGACACTTACTGGATGCAAACTATAATGAGGTAGGGTGTGAACACCTGTCTGAAAAAGTAAACGGTGTTAATAAATACAGGCTGTGAACTATTCAAAACCTGTATCTATTCATCAGATCCATTTAGTTTATATCAGCATTCACAGTGGCCATTCAGAGTCAAACAAGTGTGCTCAAAATGTAGATTTGCACATTTTCCTGGGTACACAGCAAAAGCCATGAGATTCTCATGAGATGCAATCAATTTGCTCTGTTTAAAATGGAGCAAAAGGCCATGCGTGGGCTGAAATGTAAAAGTAGAACAATAGTCAGAAAGGTCAAGAAATCAAATGAAAATTAAGTTACAAATTAACATGAATGTAATCAATTGTAATTTAATTCTCTCAAAGAAAATGTAAGATAAGGTTGTGAGTTCTATGTACTTAATTTAGGTAAAAAAGATTCTCAGTTTCATGTCTCAGTTCTCAGTTATGTGATAAATTGTTCATATTAAAAACAAATGCACATCTTACGTGCTTAAATATTTAATGGTTAGCCTCAAACAAATAACTTTCTAAAGCATATGCTTCTAAATTGAGCTTCGTTTTTTAGACACTACCCATGACCCATTTTAGAAGACATAGTCAAGTCAGAGAGTAAAGGGGAATGCCTGTCTACAGAAGATGCAACTGAATAAGATTGTTTGTGATTGTTTGTTAGTGCTAAAAACAATTATCCAGGACAGAAAGGAAAACTAAGTCAATGGATGCTAAACAGCCAGTGTATCTTTATTTATTTTTTATATATCTTTTATTTATCTAGGTGAGCCCCATTGATATAAAAACATGCTTTTCAATGGAGCCCCGGCCGCTTTGATATATTCAGCCTCTTTGTTCTCTGCCATTATTGATGTGTGCCTGTCATCCTGTGCCATACAATGTGCCTCTATCACTGAGCTGAACCAACCCGATCAACCCTGAACCACATTTATAAACTACATTTTTCTTGAAAAGTATGAAAATTCTTTTTTTCTTTCATTATGCAGCAATGTGAAAATGATGTTAAAACTTACATAATGTGTTGTACCTGGGGAACAAAAGAGCAATACTGCAGAGAACAGAAATGTAATGTAAGAATGCTGAATTGAAAGTAAGAAGTTTGAATGAAGAAATCAATCGCACTATACTATCCACCCACAGCAAAAAATGCAGCTTGTGATTTTTATATTTCTTGTGGAAGCTTATGTCTCCGCAGACTAAAACAAATAAAAGACTACAACCGGTTTCTACATGTCATTTTTTTTGCTATTTGAAAATTTTATTCTACAAACCAAAATGTTTACATTGTTGTATAAATAGGGAATTTAACATCCTTTTGGCAGCTTGACTGCATGCACATTTTCGGTAAAGAACAGTCTGTTGAGAACTTTACAGAGAGGGATACCAAGGTTGTTGTTTTAATTTTTTGACAGTTTCCTGCATGTTGTGTCTTTTAAAAGATTAATTTAAGACATGCAAGGTACTGCCAAATCAGTTCAAATGATCTGAAAGTATAAATACTACAGAGTGCATATTTTCAAAGATCACAATTAATGACACCAAACATCAAACAAAACACCAACTCCAAATAATAAATTAGAAATCACTTCCTATCTCATCTGTTACATTTCTGCCATCAAAATGTCCATCTTACCCAAAATCACTTATCTGTTCTCAGTGCTCCTGCTGATCCCAAAACCCATTTGGCTTGCATCACCTGACAAAGAATTCAATATAACTAAGTGGAAAGACAGACCGTGTCACAATAAATCTAAAGCCACACCAGACTCCTACAAATTATGGAGGTCTTTTATCTTCCATTTCAGCAATTACAGCAATCATTCTACCCAACGTTCTTGATTAAATGGTTAGATGGTGATTCTGCTTTCATACACAAGCTAGCAAATAAAAATTGAGTGATATAGTACTAGTAGGAATTAACTCACAGGATAAACCACAATACTTGTCATTTAAGTATTAATATGTCATACTAGAGTACGTACATGTTCTTCTGCGGTTGCACCCTAATATCCTAGCACAACCACACAGGCATGCTAGAATGCTGTGGTGGCTGTATTGGACTTATTGTTGCTTAGTGTGTCCTTTTGCTTTGACATCTTGCTGACTATCCAAATTATATC
The DNA here is from genome assembly GCA_022702515.1 of Ilyophis sp. 1 JC-2022. Taxonomy (NCBI): domain Eukaryota; kingdom Metazoa; phylum Chordata; class Actinopteri; order Anguilliformes; family Synaphobranchidae; genus Ilyophis; species Ilyophis sp. 1 JC-2022. The sequence goes on along the minus strand of CM040405.1, from coordinate 41,393,055 downwards.
TGTCTTGAAATATTTTACACAAAATGATCACCAAACTGCTCACTGCCTAGTCATCAATTGTGGGCAATAAGATTGTATACAAGTTATTTCATACTAGAGTGAAAATGTATTTATTCAGTCATGATAGATACAGTATTAAACTACCCATGTAAAAAAAAAATTGCATATTTGGGAATACTCAAAGTACAATTATATAAACTTTAATTAGACTTCAAGTATGCTGAAATACACCATAGTATAGCCTATGACATTTTCACATGGATAGTAACAATGATCAAATCTCAACTTCCCAAATTAAGGACAACATTAGTAACTGCAGTAATCTTAACATTAACAATGAATAACAATTAAGCAGCAGACCACCATCTAGAGTAGAGGTAGAGCCCATCTTATTATAGTAAGGAGTATGCACTTACTGTATGCACTTACTGTATGTCACTTTGGATAAAAGCGTCTGCTAAATGACTGTAATAATGTAATAATAATAATAATAAAAGGAGGCATCACACTTTGTAAAGGCATACCATTTATTTACAATTGTAATGAAAGACAGAAGAATTGTTGGTAAGATAATACCTACATTTGCTCAACATCGTCTTTTTACAGGAACAGAACCAAAGCGAAGAGCAGGGCACAGGAAGCAAAGAAAAAAAGAGGACAAACAAGAACATGTATACCCTTTCCCCATTCTGTGCTGATTAGCTTCATTTGAACTGTTGGTCAATGCGGATGCCACAGATGATTTAGTGAGCCTCCATCAGTTAGGGAAGGTAAATCTCTTTTTTTCTGTACTTTTGAGGATATAGTGCCTGGCATTGTTCAAAATGTCATTCAAGGTGCCAGACAGAATGCTATTCAAGGTAATGAAATATGTAATAGATCGCATTTTTCCATCTCACGATCTGAAATTGCTTCACAGTAAAGGGGGAAAACTCATCTCAACCACCACCAATGTGCAGCACCCACTTGGGTGATCCACAGCAGCCATTTTGTTTCATAATGCCCACCACATATTAGCTGAGAAAGTGAGGAAGATAATTATAGAGCCAATTAAACATGGGGATGATTTGTTGTGCAGGTAAGAAAGCCAATTTAGAAATTTTGCCAGTACACCAAAGAACCCCTGCAACATGTGCCATGGGATCATTAATGACCACAGTGAGTCAGGACCTCCGTTTAAGGTCTCAAAAGAAAGACAAAATCTCCTAGAGTACATAAGGTCACCATCAATGCACAGAGCTGTATTTGATTGAGAGGGAAGACCACCCCCTGCTGGCCCACTAACACCACATCAAGCTGCAATTTGGTTTTCAAAAATATCCCCATCCACATACCAGCCAAGCCTACACCTGCTTAGCTTCTGCTGGTCTGGCTAAATTAAAGACAGGCTTAATACAACTATAACAGAGAAAAGGAGCGAAAGACGATAATTTTCTTTGTGATGTGAAAAATGAAGACGTGAAAGACAGACAATGTTCAAATGTAGAACATTGAATATAACAAGTATATGTTAGAATTCTGCCCTGCAGTCTTGTGAGAGACAGATGGATAATGACATGATTAAATGATGCCCAAATAACAATTCATACTGTTCAAACAATTGAACTGGGTTTCCATACTGCAGAGTAATTCTTCTTAAAAATCGTAATTTAAAGCCACAATATGTACAAAATCTATTTGCATATCAGTCATCTGTATCCATTGATTTAGCATTTTTAATACTTTATGTAAATGCCGGAAAATCTCTTGGGTCACTTCCTTTGATGGGGTATTTGCAGAAATGTGCTTTGCAGAAGAGCTCCATATTTAGTGTGTAGCACTATGGTGCTGGATCACAGCTGAACATCCAAACCAGGGTCCTCTTTTATAAAATGCTTGTACACATGGATTTGATCTTACATTCAAAATTTGATCTTATGTGAAAATGAACACACAAATTGGGATTTACAAAACTTGAAACTGACTTGGAAATGTTTTTATGCGTATGGAGTTTGGGTGCTAAATTTACCTTGTGGCTATGCTGCTATGCTGTATGCTCAATTAATTTACTTCAGTGTTAGTATATTTTCCCAATCCCCTCACGTAAGGAGATGTATAGGCGATTAGACAATGCAGGCATTAGATTTATTTTTTGCGATAAGCACTGTGAGACACAATCTTGTGGGCCATTCTGTTACGATCCGCTCCTGCTTCCCTTCCCTTTGTGTTTTCCTCTGTTTCCCTGAACCTGATTGTGTCATGTCTGCGTTCATTGCCTAATTGTGTCTACATTGCACATTTACTTCTCGCACCACATCTTAATTACACAATTCACATTTAATTGCTTTCACCGCATTCCTCACCGGTTTTCTAATTGTTCAATCAATTCGCTGATTTCGCACGCATTTCCCGCAAGCTGCAGTTTATCAGCTCTAATGACACTAGTTATATTTACCGTGCTGTTCCTGTGATTTGTTGTCAGAGTATTACGGTCCTTGTCTCGTTTGTACTTGCTTCCCGATTCTCTAGCTTGCTAGACTCTGGCTATACTACCCAGGTCTGGATGCCACACACCCTGGCTTTCCGGTGTGGATCCTGACTCTGCCTCCGCCTGATCCTTCGCTTCGCACCTGGCTAAAGATCGCTCCTTGCTACTTCGCCTGTTCCCGGACACAGTCTGCTGTAGCCTCACCACCGCTACCGCGGTATACAGCTCCGCCCGGCTGGGCTGCTGTATCTGCTACCCGGCGCTGTGTCAGTTCGCTGTGGGTTCCACAGTGGACATGTACCTTGCCTACTGAAAATAAAAGCCCTTTATTTTCAAAACTTCTGTCTCGTCGTGCATTTGGGTCCGTCCCTGCCAGTCTGTCACACATTCACTCGACTACTGCAGGACTTGCTGTTAATATTATCAAGTGTGCAAACATTTATGAAAAATAGAACAATAATAGAATAGAACAATTCAATTACTGTAATGCCCCCTGAAGGCTGATCTGCCTAAAATGTTATGGTAGGTCTTGGCCCAAAGCACTTTATACTCATGAACTTTCATTCCGATTGGCCCATGCAACTAAACCCTGCCTTAAGACTCCTGAAAAGTGATTGGACAGTGTTTGGCCTGTGGGGGCCATGTTGTCTGGACAATCAACTTCATTATATAAAAGCCAATATAAAGCCCTTCGTCATGAGTGTCTCCCTGTTGGTTTCATTCAAATTTGACACCAGGGGCCCCATTTATAAAAAGTACTTTAGATCAAATTTGATCTTACGTGTGGCATACATAGAAAATCACGACAAAGTAGTGATTTATAAAATTTCAACATGACTCCATTTGACCGTGGAAACGTTCATAGCTCCACGGTCAGGTCTTCACTTGACGTCCACACATTACCTGCTGGTTATGCTGAAGTATTGCAGGCTTGAGAGCCGTATGAACTTATTGGTGTTGAGAATTATCGGTGTTGTTATCAGCCTACAAAATTAGTTCAATTCAAAATTTTAGGAAGGAAACTGGCCGCAATTACAGAGCTCATTCACGTGTATTCAATTTGAAGTTAATTTGATTTATGGATGGAAGGTACGTACAACAGACGTATGCTATTTTAAACAAGCGCAGCCAATTTTATAAATAATGCTTATGTCCATTTAAAGAAATGTGCTTATGTGAAAGCTAAAGATGACGTCCAAGTCCTTTTTTTATAAATGAGGCCCCTGTTTAGGAGCATTGGCCATTTATATGTTTATACAGTCAAGCCGGAAAGTCTGCACACCCCTTTCACCTTCTCCACGTTTTATTACGTTACAGACTTATACTACAATAGATTGAGTTCATTTTTTGCCTCAAACATCTACACACAATAGCCAATAATGACGAAGTGAAAACAGGTTTTTAGAAAATATGCAATTTTATTTTACTGACAAAAATAGGTTATTTAGGGGTTACATATCTGTACACACCCTTAGCCTAATACTTGGTTGCTGCACCAGAGATTACAGCTTCAAGGAGTCTTGGGAAAGAAGCTACGAGCTTGGCACACTTGTTTCTGGACATTTTTGCCCATTCCTCTTGGCATATCCTTGCAAGCACCGTCAGGTTGGATGGGGAGCGTCGGTACACAGCCATTTTCAGCTCTTTCCACAGATGTTCAATTGGATTCAGGTCTGGGCTCTGGCTGCACAGACTTTCTCCGAAACCACTCCTTTGCTTTCTTGGCTGTGTGCTTCGGGTCGTTGTCATGTTGGAAGGTAAACCTTCGCCCCAGTCTGAGGTCCAGAGCGCTCTGGAGCAGGTTTTCTTCAAGGATCTCGGTGTACTTAGCTGCATTCATCTTTCCCTCTATCAGGACTAGTCGCCCCGTTCCCGCTGCTGAAAAACATCCCCACATTATGATGCTGCCACCGCCATGCTTCACTGTAGGGATGGTATTAGCCAGATGATGAGCTGTGCCTGGTTTCCTCCAGACGTGACGCTTGGTATTCAGGCCAAAAAGTTCAATTTTGGTTTCATCAGACCAGAGAATCTTGATTCTCATGGTTTGAGAGTCCTCTAGGTGCCTTTTGGCAAACTCCAAGCGGGCTGTGATGTGCCTTTTACTAAGAAGGGGCTTCCGTCTGGCCACTCTACCATAAAGGCCTGATTGGTGGAATGCTGCCTGGATGGTTGATCTTCTGAAAGGTTCTCCCATCTCCACAAAGATACGCTGGAGCTCTGTCAGAGTGACCCTCGGGTTCCTGCTCACCTCCCTGGCTAAGGCTCGTCTTCCCCGATTGCTCAGTCTGGCCGGGCTACCTGGTCTAGGAAGATTCTTAGTGGTTCCAAACTTCTTCCATTTACGAATGATGGTGGTCACTGTGCTTTTTGGGACCTGTAAAGCAGCAGAAATTTTTCCGTACCCTTCTCCAGATCTATGCCTTGACACAATCCTGTTTCTGAGGTCTGCAGATAATTCCTTTGACCCCATGGCTTGGAGTTTGCTCTGACATGCACTGTCAACTGTGAGACCTTATATAGGCAGGTATTGGTAATCCCCAATCATGTCCAATCAATTGAATTTATCACAGGTGGACTCCAATTAAGTTGTAGAAACATCTCAAGCAGTATTAGTGGAAACAAAATGCACCTCAGCTCACTTTTGGGTGTCATATCAAAGAGTGTGCACACTTGTGTACATATGATATTTTACATTTAGATTTTTCATAAATTAGCACAAATGTCTAAAAACCTGTTTTCACTTTGTCATTATGGGCTATTTTGTGTAGAATTTTGAGACAAAAAATGAACTCAATCTATTGTAAATTATGTCTGTAACGTAATAAAACGTGGAGAAGGTGAAAGGGGTGTGCAGACTTTCCGGCTTGACTGTATGTCCATAGACACCCACTATGGAAGAATAATAATAAACGTCACTGCATGAAAATTGGACTTTCTGGAATATATCCGACCTCCATTTATTTGCGTGTATGGACATTTTTTTAATCGCCATGTAGGAACCTCTGAGGATATCAATTGTACACTCACATTTAGGATGAATTCCAAGATGATTTTATAAATGTGGCCCCTGGAATAAGTAAGTGGGCAAACACTTGTTCTTCAGAAGCTATTCTAAGGCCATTCATCTTAGTGCTACAACATGCAATCACTGACGGGCCCTTCAGCGTTGAGCTAGGATTTACAGGGGCGAGCAGCTCTCATCACTCAGAAAAAAAAGGGATCCTTGTCATTGTATGCACAGTAGATAACGAATGGTGTCTCTCTCTGGGTTCCTGCTACAACTTAAGATATGAAACTTGAATATGAAAACACATATTTTACTAATACTAATAGTACTAGTTTGAACACATTCTTGTTTCCCATTGCTGCATACTCGATAATAGGGTAATAGGGTAAATGCAATTATTTTATTTCATCTAAAATATAAGAACTATATATTATGCTTTGTCGAAAGAGTAGTAGCAAAATACTGAGCTCAGGGCTATTTGTATTTCACCTTCTCTGGAGGAAGCATGCTGTACCCCACAGAATACAATCCAGATGAAAATGGCACTTCAGATAAAAACCATCTGTTGCTAATTAAGACCCAGTCTACTTAAGCACACATTGGCTACTTTACCCATCCGTTGTTTGTGACATTTTAACGTTCATTAAAATGCAGAGGCAGAGAGCTGCAGGAGCCAGCTCAAAGGTGGTCTTTAGATTAAGCCTGAGCAAAGCACCCAGTCTCTTCTGTAATGTATCTCCTTTTTTTCGTGTAATTGAAATTCAGTATGTACAGTGGCTGGAGGAAAAACTCAAGTTGTAACTGGAAAGGAAAATTAAGATGTACAAATAATAAAGCATTTCAGAGATTTGGGTGATTTGCTATGAATGTAAGAAAGTGTATGGTTTTAGGTAATAATTTATTTCTATCTTTGTGAATCAGACATGTTGACATAAATTACATCTAGAAATGGCAGATTCTAAACCTTTGTCTAAAAAGTAAAATGCATTATGCATAACTAGGTCAGAAGAAAATCTCACCTGTCAGAGGTGTCTCTGTCGGCACTCTTAGTTCAGCAATCATTTGGCAATCAGCCCTGACATGTGACTAATTATACAATTAGGGACCAATTATGAGATGTTCATCAGTGAAAAACAATAAAATGACACTGTTACAGATCAGATGGCATGACTTAATTTATGGGTTGTCTGAGGCATTAGGCTGTGCAAATATTCTTACTGGAAAATTCACTCAAAGTACATGGATGCAAAAGATGCAAAATGGCAAACATGGTAAAATGTTGTGCAAGCAGGAAAATAAGGTACTGTACACAGAACATCTCAGAGATGCACTCATGTGGGAAGGTTGCTCTCTACCAATAAGAATGCCCCAGAGCCATGCAAAAACAGACAGTGAAGTGGTATCCATCTGTAGAGTACCATTCAAAATAAATAGGTTTTGTTGAAGGTCTGTGGAGATGGCAATGGAAATTATGTTTAGAACCAGTGCATTAAAGGAGTGTAGGACATTATTGTAAGGCATCATCAGTTTGGAGAAACAGTTCTCAATCTTTGCACATTAACGCAAGTCTGGAAGGTAGCAGTTATAAACCCTACAATACATTTGACCAGGTAATGAATGCATATTGCAGAAAAAATGGTTCAGTTTCAAAAAGGTCAAAAATGTATAATTAAATTGAATTATTAATTTAAATAATTGGCTCAACTAATTGAATGATTTCTGGACTCATTTCTATAAATAGAGGCTCTGATGATCCCTTGGTGGTGGTGGACTAAAATGCATACTGTATGTTCGCAACATATTTTAAGTAACTGTTGCAGCAATCTTATACTTGACGTTATTTTGTTAGAATATTGCTTAGTGTGAAGTAGTGTTAACTTAGGGCCTGATTTACTAAGACTTAAAATAATCATATTTAACTACAACTCAGTTTAAATTTTTGAGTTCACCACAATAATACTTACATATCAAGAAGAAATGTGCAACAAAAATTTGAACAGCTGGCTGGGTTTTTACACGTAGACGATTCAGATAGCATTATAAAAGGGTGCATATTTCTAAAACGGATAGTCCAAGAGAATAAATGACCACTGAACCTTGAAACAGACATCTCTATGTGTAAAACCAATGGTAGGACTGTATATCTTTTTTATATTTAGTAGCAGATATTGATAGTAGAATGACGTGGTATAATTACACAGGAATTTTACTTGTTTATTTCGTCATTGATTGTGCAGCATTTTTCACCACTGTATTGGCATACGTTCGGGCTATTATTGGCTTTCTCGTTGCTATGACAGAATACAAATTTTTGGTGGTGAAAGAATATTTTTATGAACTCCCAGATAGACGCTATTATCCACTGTGTCACACTTTGGTCAGTATAGTTGCAGGTGAGACTGGGTGGGGGATTGCTTCTTAAATGGATGAGCTACGTGCCAATAGTGGCACTTAGAAACTCCGTATTCATGTACTAATAAAAATAAAGCACGGATTTTGTTGTTTCCACTCATATTTTGGTTGCAGGATCAATTAATGTCTGAGTTGAGCAATCTCATGGCGCCGGCAACACACAAAAAACTGAGCTTTAAGTCAATGGCACCATTCCTTTGGCTACTAAGGCAAATGAAAGTGACAATGTCAGTCTTTAGGCACTGCAGGGAGCTGGTTCATTATTTTTCTATTTGTGGTCAAAATCTACACCCGAATGGTTCCTGTGACCACAAAATCAAGGTTTTACAATAGCCCGCCCAGTACACTGACCTGAACCCCATTTAAAACCTGTGGGGTCAGCTGAAGAGGAAAATCCATAACCAAATCGGATTCTGTATAGAGGAATGGTCTCAAATCCTTCAAATTGTTGTGTGTTATCCAATCACATCAAACATTACAGGAAAAGACTCACTGCTGTCATCTTGGCAAAGGGAGGTTGCACAAAATACTAAATACACGGATGCCAATAATCTTATTTTGCATTGAATTTTTGTTTTTCTTCAGATCAATGGTATTACCATTAAACTACATAATTTTTTTAGCATAAACGACATTTGAGAAACAATAAACTAAACTTAATCCTTCTGCTCATATTTATTGAGGTTTCCACCAATTCTGGTGGGCACTGTATATGTAATGGGGGGTGTAAAAGGAACCCAGTCGCAGGCAGGGAGTACCAAAAAAAACGAAGTTTAATGATAGCAAAGGTACAAACAACAGAATCCAAAGAATGCTCGAAAAGCAGGCAGAGGTCGGAACCGGGAAGGCACAGCAGAGGTACAAAAACAACATCCAGACTCAGGGTCGTGAGAACACAGGCTGAAGTCAAAACCGGGAAATAAAGAAATAAGAAAAATAAACCAAAAAGAACAGACAAGGAAAACAAACATAAAAACTAACAGAAACTCGAATGGCAGACTAGAGGGAGAAAGAAAGAAGAAAAAAAAGACTCAGGGAAAAACCAGATACTCTGAAACAACTCAGAGGTAAAAACCAATGACACTATCAAAGGTGAGGAACTCACAAAGAACAACTTGGATTACTGGGTTAAATACACAGAGGGAGACAAAAAACAATGAGGATCAGATGTGAGGAAGCAGGGAGGGGAGATAGCTCACAGGTGAGAACAATGAGGGTAACAAGAACCAATAAAACAATTGCGAGGGCAGACGTAAAACACGGACTGGATCTTCACGTAAACACAATGATAACAACAGACCCGGAGTAACAGGTAACAAGTGCACAGCTCGAAGGGGAGGAATGCGGAAGTGGACACGTGCAGAGAATGCAAAATCAGATAGATACAGGTATAGGATAACGAGGGAAAATGACAGCTGTAGGTAGAACTCAAGATAAATTAGTAATTAGTAATGTTAGTAGAAAATTCTAAATCCCTAATGTTAGTAAGTTAGTTGTTTAGTATTATGTACATGTTAGTTTGTTAGTAGGTTAGTATTAACTCTAATCTAACAGTTAGTCCGATTAATATGTTAGTATAATATAGAAATATGAATTAAGTTGTAAGGAAGAAAACAAGATACGAAATACAGAGGAAACCCGAATGTACCAAAATCACCGAATAGTGCAATGACAAAGACAGAGAGCCAAACAAAGACAGACAGATGGGACTCGGACAACCCACGAACAGAGGGGAATGCAATGATATGGAAAATAAATACATGGATAAAAATGAAAAAATAAAAATACAAAACAGACAGACTCAGAACATAACAGTATACATATTATGATATGTGAACCTCTTTTCAACAGCAGCCATTACTGCTTTAAAAATGAACATTAGGGTCTGCAGGGGACAGGAGCTTGCTTTCTGGGACTAGGGGCTTCATACATTTAGTAGTGAAATATTCAGCTTAAAACATGCAGGCCTTCTGTCTGTATAAAATCTACATTAGGGAAAGTATATAAATTTTCACCAATTCAGGACAGGTTATCCCACAGTGGCAGACTCTCTCCCCATTAGCAGTTGCCAAGGTGCAGCTCTGGAAAATCAATCAAGGGGGATTTCCTCTTTTCATGTTCCAGTCTAGCCATGGAGGAAATTGAGAAAACGCAAGCAAACAGTTATTTGAAATGTAATTTGTCCAGGTGCTAAGGGAAGCAGTCGGCTGCAAGGAACACAGACGGCACAGGGTTCAGCTTCCAATGTCTTTTCATTACTCTCCAGAAATGCTTCCTCAAATGCAGTCAGGAATCAAGCCCAGCCCAACCTTCCTGCTCCTAAGCAATTTGTTCAGAAATTATCCGGCTCTCCAAACAAACCCATATTGTGTTTCGACAGGAGAAAAAAAAAAAAAAAAAAAAAGTTTTTTTTTTTTTCAAGCAGGGCAGGAAAAAAAAAAAAATAAAAAAAAAAAAATTCAAATATTTTTTAAAAAAAATTTTTTTTTTTACCCCTAAATCATTGCCATTTTTTTTATATTATGGGCAAAAAAAAAACAAACAAAAGCCAACTGAATCTGGGGTTCAGCTAAACATAATCATCCTGACCATACTGACATTTTTGAGGAGACCTATCAATAATGTATGGCTTAATTTCATTGGATAGCACAGATCTTCCTATGCTCCTATCTCCTGAGTGGCAGTATGAAATGGAACACAGGAAATTGAGAATTATACTGATCTCTACACGCCACAGGGGATGATGAGTTTTGAAGAGAAGCTGGGTGAGAAGAGGTATGTCCCTCAGTGGAAAGTGGATATGAATGTGGAGGTGCACAGAGACCTGCTCAAAGAAGATGAGAACAGTGAATTATTTATGCTCTGAAGTTAGCGGATCAGCAGGTTGGAAGCAGAATATAAAAAAAGGTGCCGGCAGGCTTTAGCTCCACATGGCTAAATAGAAGTTCCCATTATTCCAGATTATGGCTATAATGCATAATTTCCACAATACATGTTTCAGAAAAGTTTACCAATTGATTTGTATAAGTGCCTTTCATGTCTGTTCATTACATATTTACACTAAAGTTTTTATACTTAAACTTATACTTTCTAGTCACATGTACTACATTCAGGTACTAAATGTTACTTTTCTGTCTGGATTTTTGGATACATACTGAGGAGGAATGTCATTTTTGCCCCTGAATCTCTCAATGGATCACTAGGGTGTTATTTGGTTTGGTTAGTTCTACCTTCTCCAATTGCTGCCTCTCTCCTTTCAAGCCATCGGCAGAAAAAAAAAAAAACTGAAGATGTGATACAAATTAAAGAAATGTAGGCAGGCAAAGTAGAGCGTACCTGAACAAAAGTAGCCCTCTATCTGTATTCATGTATTTAAGATGTCTCTGTTTTGTTGGCATGCTTTGAGTCCTCTCATACTCAACCATGAATCCAATTTCTCTTTCATCTATCTATTATACAGACAAATCATATTAATTATGCTCTTGGCTCCCCCTACTTCTCCCCAGAACAAGAGGTAATATCAGATATAGTCAAGAGAGTGATGCTAGCTGTCTGGTCTCAGAGAAAGAGAATATTTCCTCAGGTTGGTGTGGAAATGTTGTATGAGGCAACAATGCATTTTTGTTGAGACATGTCCTCCCCAACCCCCGCCTCCAACCTACTATAGTCCAACTTCTCAAACTATTGATCTGCAGGGGACTCTGTGAGGCATCCTGTCAAATGTATTTATGACAAGTGAAATGTAGCAACAACGATATTATGGGCAACAGATTAATAAACCATTGTGGCTGAAAAACTGTTAGATACTCTCAAGACAGTTGGTGAAATTACATGTCTAAATGTCCTGAATGGCCTGTTCTGATTATATAACATTCTTATGGCATGTTCTTCAAATAACATCATTTGAATTTACTTATTTTTGTTGTGCATGGGCTTTTGTGAGCTTAGCCTATTATGAGACATCTATAATAGAGCATTTGCTTTGGCATTTGTGTTTGGATCATTAACTGTGCCATAATGACTATCAGATGGAAAAAAACATATATTTTTTATATTTCTCCCTAGTTACATTAGTCCAGAGTAGAACCGTGTTGTACTGTGGGGTTCCTCAGTCCAGAGTGTTCATGTCTGTGATACTAATATCTATTTCATTAAAAGTGTGGGGATCATTATTCAGTGAGTGATGGATGGGGTTAAATGAGTCGATGAGGAGGATTTCTTGTCCTCATTTATAGCAAAAATCCCCCAGCATGGACACAACAAACGATAAAGCTCTGACAGAGACCTGTCTTAGAAGCATGAAAGCTCTAACTGATTCATTCTTACACCCGTGTAACACTGACCTCAAGCCAGAAAATCTCATTTAGTGTTCCCAACAACACATAGTCCCATTTCCACAGTTAGGCAGTGGGTGCAGAATGTCTGGGGTTTCAGCCTAACCTTCTGATGGAAAAATCATTTCATTACAATCTCAGTGTGTTAAGCCATCATACCGCCTGAAAGCTTGGCTCCCCTTTTAGTGCATGTGATGCATCACTGGTGACAGCAAGTGATTGATGATGAATCAAGGCCACACTAATAAAACCAGCCGCCATGATTAAAAACAACCTACTTTAACCAGTCTGTGTATTAACGTTCCCCATTTTTCTGATGTTTAGTCTCTCTCTCTCTCTCTCTCTCTCTTTCTCTCTTTCTCGTTCTCTCTCTCTCCTCTCTTTCTCTCTCTCTCCTCTCTTTCTCTCTCTCTCTCTCTTTTCTCTTACTTCTGTCTTCTGTCTCCATCTAGCCTACCTTAACAGAAAAAAATTCTATCTGACAAATGCAAGGTTATATTCAAATGGCATTAAACTGTGAGGGAACTGGTATGGTGTGTCATTACATATTATTTGGCAATAGTTGTACCCTAGAAGGGAACAGTAGAGGGGACTATTCTGTCCTACTACAGTTCTGTGCAGTAGCAATACACACACACACACACACGTGTATATATATATATAAAACAACCATACTAATGATAGTATTATTAATAATACCAATAATAAGATGATTACAAGCAGTCTTGAACAAACACACACACACACACACACACACACACACACACACACACGCATGCACGCACGCACGCACGCATGCACACACACACATGATATTATGATGAAGTTATAACATTGGAAAAGTTGGCAGGATTCAGCATGTGTATATGTTCACATGTATGGGACCCTAATCCTAACCCTAACCTAACTCTAACCCTAATCCTAACCCTGTCAGATTGTGAACTTCGCTGATGATGTGATTTCCAATGTTATATCTTCATCATAATTATTAGTATACATTGTCTGTTGTACTTCATGTACATGTGTATACCAACATGTGTATACCAATATTGTTTGTCAATTTCACTGCCCTAAACTATATTTGTGAGCGTCAAGATATGCCTATGTTTGACATGTACTTGCCACAATTTGTTTTCACCAACCGCCTATCCCACATGGTGATATGATACAAAGAAAGTATAAAAATTACCTTTTTGGAGATTTCTATGACAATTTCTCAGTAAACAGATTATATGTAAATGATATCAATGCCTGCTTGTATTAGTCTAGGCCACAGACATTACACTGGTGCAGTTTGAACATTGATACTGTGATATATCCCATGATATTGGTGGCCAATGTTGGTTGTAGAAAATTGAGCTGAACGAAATTGAGATGTTGGCTTGAGATTGTGAGAGGCTATGTACGTGTATATGTATGTGTGTGTGTTTATATTAGCTAACTGTCAACCGTGTGAAGTCTAGTGCTGTGACGTAACAGTCAAATTGTAGAACAGCTGGTGCGCACCAAAAAAAAACTCACGCTTTGGGGCCGTTGGAAATATTTTGGAACTTACGTGCGAAAGGGTTAATGAATTCGGGCAATGATGTTGGCAATTAGACCTGGCTCGCAGTCAGCTTTCAAATTGATCCTAAAGGTGTTCGATGGGGTTGAGGTCAGTGCCCTGTGCAGGCCAGTCAAGTTCTTCCATACCGATCTCGACAAACCATTCCTGTATGGACCTCACTTTGTGCACAGGGGCATTGTCAGTCTGAAATAGAAAAGGGCATTCCCCAAACTGTTGCCACAAAGTTGGAAGCACTGAAACATCTAGAATGCCATTGTAGATTTTCAATTAAGATTAGCCTTAACTAGAACTAACGGGCCTCGCCGAACCATAAAAACAGCCTCAGATCAAGGGGTGTGCAAATACTTTTGGGCATATAGTGTACATGTAAAATATAAACTATGACATGTAGTGCATATACAAAAATATATGACACAACAGGGGTGGTGATTGAACCACCCTAAAGTGCCATATATTCTTGTATATGCACTGGCATGGAATGATTTATATTATACATATATATTATATTATATATTATATTCTCTTATACCATGGCTATAACTAAAATGCGTGACAATTTATTTTACCCCGATCCACATTGCCCCCCTAGTGATAGACGTATCCGCCCCAATTACATTATTCATGTTTGTCTGAAATGATAAACTACAGCTTTAAAAAAATCCCATAAATTTGAAAGCAGGATTGTTTAAAAAGATAGCCACTTGCAAAAACCTCAGCCTCTCCAGTTGCACTGCAGGGCAATACAATAGGAGGGTGCTATTAATAGCCCAATGCACTTACGACCCTTGTTTTGCCAGAGGCACAGATTGTAAAAAGTTAAATGCACTATTTATACATGCTAAGGAAATCATGTTCAGATATAGAAACAATAATATTTTTTTAAAACGTTGTAAAAATAAGCATTCAGCATTTTTCCTTGCTTACTGTACTACATACAGCACCTGATGCACTTTCGGTTTAGAAGACACCTCATTTTCTTCTCCAAAATCTCTCATATAAATATATAAATATGTTTATGAAACCAAATATCTTACCTGTATATGAAGCTACAACTATTTTCTGACTAACCCTGAAGAGTTTCACTTGTTACATTTCGCCAACGTCCTGTAGTCTTGTATGCTTTTGTATGTTTTTTATGTATTTAAATACATGAGGCTACTTATTTTATGTGTATTATGTATATACTGTATGTGACTCGTCTGAAATAAATGTATTCTGTTGCAAATTTCTGAATGATACAATTGATTCTATAAGGAAATAAATAGTTCCTTCTCAACTTTATACCATAAAGTTAGCGCCAATTTTGGTAATTTTTGTCATTAGTTACATTATTTAAGAAAATTGCATGAAACTGCAACTCAATCTATCCCCCTCTCTCTGTCTTGCTTTTTAAAAAGCAGCCTAACCTAGGCTAAGAAAATTGCATTTCAGATTTGCGTCATGAAATGGGAACATCTGAAAAGAAATAGCCTACTTTAGATACAGAGTTTGTTACTGTTAGATGTAACTTGTCATATCTAAGACATTTCGTTGGGTTCTAAGGGTTCTAAGAATAAAGAAAATGAAGGAGACAGTGGACCTTTTGGTAATTAGAGGTGAGGTTTGTTTTGCCGTAAACAAAGTATTTAGTGTGTATAGTATAAATATAAACTAGTACTAATATCAACGATTTGGAAAACAAAACATAAGCATCGAACATATTCTGGACAACTGGGTCAACAGAGCGTGATCAATTATTAATAAACACAACTTTTAATGATTGGATCCATGGCCATGCCAATAGCAGCAGAGTTCTGGTCAGGACTCTACAGTGTAACCTACTGCCCATCAGTGATGTTTTTGTGCCTGTAATCTGCCTGTGTCAGCTACCCTGGCCACTCAGTCCTCTAGCACATTAACTGCTGTTTTTCAGCTAGGGCAGTGTATAAGAAGTATATGATAGCTTTGGGTATGACTGAGTGGGTGGAAACAATGTAGAAAAATAGCTAGTATATACTTTTTTGTAAAGAAAGCCCACCTAAAGCTACATGAATAGCTCTAGGAAGAATAGCAGATACCTTGCCATCTTGGCACCTTGGCTAATGGGAATCCTAATCTAATCAAATCAAATCAAAGACTCCACAGAATTGGATGTGCATGCATAAAAAGAGGGCGGTAGTATGACTTACTGTAAAAAACACTTACTGTACTGTCTGGTGGTTCTGCCATAACCTCCATTAAACTCTTTAAGATGCATGAAAACCTATTTAAATATCATCAATTCAATTAAATAAATGCAAGAACATGTGTTAGTATTCATTTATTATGAAAAATGTTTCACTGAAAAAACATCCAAATATATAAGGCTATATAGAATAGAATAGAATAGAATAACTTTTATTTCCCATTAGGGAACTTCAGTTGTAGCCCCAGCAGCAACAAAAAAGACATAGACAGTGGGGCAGACCCACAACACACAAACAAACATATCAAACAAAGACATCCAACAGAATCATTACATCAATCAAGTGAATTAAAGTGCAATACAGCCATGATTAAAAATAGCCCCCGCTGTCCTGAGATGTCCAGTGTCACCAAGCAGTCCAACACACAAACTCCGCCTTCACGACTCTCCTCCATACACGCAGCGCCAGTCATCTCCTTACTCCTTCCACGCATTATATTCTCTTTCCCTGGTTGCCTTTTAAAGATTGCCTGTACTCCCGGATCAGTCCCGACATCTTCAACTCCAATGAAGAGCGATGGTAACTTTGTTGCTGCAGTCTGCAGATCCAACGGACATTCTCAAGCATATGTTGCGAATGCGTCTCCATGGTGACGACCACAAACAAAATTATATCGACTAGACAATTCATCAATATTATTAAAACGAGCAGCAGGAGTGCCCTGCTAGACACACAGTGCATGAAAAAAACAAAGACAAAAGCCCGACACAACAAAACACATTCAAATGAATAAACACGAACAGGAGAGACAGCAAAAACAAGAACTAACCCTTGCACTAATCGTTGCATTCACTCCTAAACATGTTAAACTTGCTTCAAACTTAACACTTACCATATTCCTAACACTAACTATAAATCTGACACTAAACCCATAGGAGTCTAAAAGTTGTAGATTAAGTTTGAATGGGGAGCAATAGTTAAATATTATTACCATTCTGTCCTTGATTTTTTCAGCTGAATCAAAAAAGAATCACTGTTTATTCACAGTCAATGCTGCATTGAACACTGTATGCTGGCACCCACTGTGCTTCTATTTAGCTGGTTTAGCTATTTACCTGCAAAGCACTTATAAATCTTGAAGATTTATAAACCCAAGAAGACTGCAACAAGTCACCCCGGGGCTCTCCCCCTGGTTTACCATTTAACCATTCTTCATTATCAGCTGACAGATACAATTAACACCACCTGGCAGGTCTGCATTTAAGAATGAAATTAACAATTCAACTGAGCATCTGGATTAATTTACCCTACTCACTCATGAACGCTTCCTGAAAATGAAATTGTCTTGATTTTATTACCTGTCCCTTTTCTGCAATGTATGTATGTGCAGTATATGTAAGATTTAATCCATGACATGCCATATATATACAAGAATATATGGCGCGACAGGGGTGGTGATTAACCACCCTGGAGTGCCCTATATTCTTGTTTATACCATGGCTTGGATAAATATTCTATTCTGATTGGCTGGAGGGTGGGCATTAAATTTGTGTATACCGCCCAGCTATGAAGTAGCGCTGGCAACATTTTAATCCCCGTTCTAAATGAATACGCCGTCTACATTATCTGCTGCCAGTGCCAAGAGTCAACCCTTTTATCTATGGTAACCATAGCAACACCAACAGCTGATTAATAAAGCCAGCAAATAACGGTTAATCCGCTGATTTAAAAAAAACACCAGACAGTACAGTAAGTGTTCAACTTTTGTCATACTACCGCACTCTGTTTAACCCTCAGAGGAGGTCCACATGAAAAGAGCGGTGGAAACCATATCAAAGACCCAGAGGACAGAGTCCAGGCTTTAATGAGCACAGAGATCCAATGAGACTATAGCACTGGTTGCAAAACACACACACACGCTCAAACACACATGCACACATACACACACACACGCACACACACATGCACACACGCACACACACATGCACACACGCACACACACATACTTTATATACATACCCATGCATAAACCTCCATCTCACAACAAATTATTTATGCCCAGCACTAAATTCAGCTTGTATATGCAATAGTGAAATTCTCAATATGCGGCACACTGATAGCTGTTTAAATTATACATTTGTATACATTTATTTAACACATGTTTTGGTCTTGCCTTGGCATTTTGGAGCTCATAAAAAATACCTTCTGTAAGTGGAAACATAGACCCTTGAAGAGCTCAAGAGCAGATTGGCCAAAGTGCTGGATCCATCTTACAGTGTAGTGCACCATCTAATGTAGAACCTACCTGGATGGTGCACAGCAGTAATTTTGCACCAGAACCCCCCTCCCGAAATCCAGAGTGTATGTAATGTGAACCTTGAGCAAGATTCTGCAATAACCGCAGCATGTCAGGACCTTGGTTTAATGGTTAGGGTCAGGGTCGTACAGCATAGTCTTCCCATCACAATGCTGACACTATAATGACACCTTGCTCATATGTAAGCATGAGGTACAGCATAAGGACTGTTCCCCAATCTGCAGTTAATAGCTGCATTCCATCTACTTCTAGAACGATTTCTCTGGCAAAAGCCTTAATGCAATTCCTTAAAATTTACGACAGCTATAATTCACACTGTTTCTACTAAATCTGTCCTGTGATTTGAAAATTGTAATCATTGATTTGTTCGGTTGGAAATATGAATATAAAAAAAGATGCATATTATGTCACACCTGGGAATTCTTCCAACCGTTTCATTCAGTAATCAAATCCTTTTACGTATTTTCTACAGATGAGTGCTTTGCTCTGTTATTAAAGTGATGCATGGAAATACAATTTTTTATTTTACAATACCCTAATTGATCCTTAGCTTTTAGACATTTTCTGGTCTGCTTCAATTTAGGTACTGTCCTCTGGAATGAATCAAATAAGACAAGGTATCTTAAAAACAATTCTTCAAATTGTGATATTTAATAATAAAAACCCCAGATCCAGCCAGTGCTGTGTTAACTATAAGTGACTTTTCCTTTAAGACTGGTTTTGAATTGAATCCAGGAGTCACTAATTTAATGCAGCCACAAATGTATGTTTTTTTTAAATGTATTTATTTATTTTATCATTGAATAGAATTTCCATTCAGATGGCTTGCTGGTTTTGTTTGAACTGGTTTTAATATCAAATTTGACAATTTTGTTTTATTCCATTTTTGTTGTATTTGTTTATAACCATGTCATCTTTTTCACAATTAACAGGCTTTATCATCTCATATGACAGCATTTTTTTTTAAGATAACCACTTTTAAAAATATTACATTTGCAGAAAGGTAAACAAGATTGGTGGCTTTTGATTTACATTGGAGGATGAATCAGCATTACTCTTTCTTCCCTCTTGCCAAAGCTTTGATTGGTGGAAATTCTATCATTGTTTGCTAGCAAAAAACAAACTTCCAGTTGTGAATGAACAAACCACTTCTATCTCTGAAATCCAGAATGGAAGTCTTCAAGCCAGTTGGTAGTGCCATAAAATGTATTTCACTTGTATTGGCATGAGTCTCAGTGTGTCTCTTTGCCTT
The DNA here is from genome assembly GCA_022702515.1 of Ilyophis sp. 1 JC-2022. Classification (NCBI taxonomy): domain Eukaryota; kingdom Metazoa; phylum Chordata; class Actinopteri; order Anguilliformes; family Synaphobranchidae; genus Ilyophis; species Ilyophis sp. 1 JC-2022. The sequence continues at coordinate 41,373,531 of CM040405.1, read as the reverse complement.
TGTACCATAATTTTTTTCTCCCAGTTATATTGTCTGTATGATCAGCTAAATAAAGACAAGTCAAAGCAGTTACCACTGTCAGCAGTCACCAAAGAGCAGTAAAAGCAACATTGATGCAATATCTAACTTCTAACAGTGTTGTACACAGACTGATGAATATTTTAAAAGGCATATCAAGGCCAAGACGGTGTTATTGCTGTCATCCCTGACTTGAAATTCATAAACTTTCATCTTTCAGCTATATCGGTAGCGTAATGTGAAGTGCAGAACCTTACTAACTGAAGTAGACTGCATACTTTGATCCACACATTTAATAATGCTTTCATACTCAGACACAAGGACACACAAAGTGATCCTAGTGTGCTGATCAAACGTCTACTGTTATGTTAGTGAGACCACTCAATCTTTCAGTACCCGGCTGGCAATGCATGGTGGTATCAGAGAGAGCCAAGAACCAAGAGCCAATAGAACAGATGCTCCAATGCGCTCATAATATTTGTGACCTCAGCATTACCAATTTACAGTGAAAAACAATTTAGTTGCAGCGCAGCTTGTCAAAACAAACAAAACAAAAAACAAATGTGCAGCCGTCACTGTAAAAAATATAACCCTGTTCTAACCCAAAAAAATTAATGTAAGTGGTCACACTCAAAATGTTGACTTGACTCAATATAAAGTAAGTCACTTGTAATGACCTGCTTTTTTTAAGTTGATGTAAACCATATTTCAGCAGTTGAACCAAACTTATTTCTTTACATTGAACCAAATTAATTTGTTCACGTTTTTTAAGTTGATGTAAATCATATTTCAGCAGTTGAACCCACCTTATTTCTTTGCATTGAACCAAATTAATTTCTTTTCATTGAACCAAATTAATTTCTTCACGTTTTTTAAGTTGATGTAAATCATATTTCAGCAGATGAACCCACCTTATATCTTTGCATTGAACCAAATTAATTTCTTTACTTTGAACCAAATTATCTTTCACATTTTCACAATATTCATTCTTCGCATAGGCTACTTGAAAATAATACACTTGGTCAACACATTTAGTAACACAAATTTTATTTGTGGAGCTAAAATAACATACAATTCGGCAGACCGAATGAAACAAGCTTGTACACATGGACATCCACCCCCCAAGATCACAATTACAATTACCGTACATTACAGAGGACCTCAATAAGTGACTCAAGGGCAATTAAAAAACAAGAAATTACATTAGTAAACAAATTTGGTATAGCAACCCAAATCATATAATTCTAATAGATTTCTTCCAGTTCAAAAGGGTTGAGGGATAAAAAAATTAAATAAAAAAACTTGTTATTGAAGGGCAAGGGTATTTGAAGAGTGCAAGCTATTTCAAATAGTAGCTGAAATTATATCCGGAAGAGACATATAAGCAATTTCTTAATACACTGTGCAAATATTCAATTATTTCCCAGATTCTTTGCGTGAAAAGTAAACTACTCTTATGACCAACATTGTGTAGATCAATTAAAGAAGCAGCAGAGTAATTTTAAATCAGAGAAGCAACATAAACATGTATGTACCTTGAGTAAACAGATCATCAGGAAATTCTCAACTTTACTGTTCAGTTTTTGTAGGGGAAATCATTGTTTAACAATAGAAATAATAAATGAATTTTAATTGTCACTCAACCACGCGAATGCTTGGGTGTCGATAAACAGTGAATGAGCATGTATCGCACTGACAGCCCAAGGCTTAGATGGGATTTACTGTTCGCTAAGATTAAATTTAGTTTGTGATAAGAATTTGCCATGTATTCATGAGAGCACCAGATTATTGAAATGGGACAATGGGTCTGACAACATGACTCATCAAGCATGTTGTGTTCAAAAATCTAAACATAACGGTGTAAGAGACATTTTCACCAACTCTAGTTTAAATGGCTGTTTCAAGTGTGAATGTTGACTCTTTCAAACCTTATCTCCAGTCGTGGAGCTCACTACTCAGTCGATTAATCTTGGAGGACATCTTGTTGGAACCAAGCTCCATCAGGATCTTCTGGATGGCCTCAAAGGTGAATTTGAATCCCTTTGGATATTCCATATTTAGTGCATAAATTAGTCCAAAGAGCATGGCCACGGCTGCTGGCACAGACGGCAACTCGTTCAGGACTTCCACCCCATCGATGACGATCCCAATGTCTTTGGGCTTATGAAGAAGGCTCTCGTCCTCTCGAATGATGAAGATCGCCATGATGGTACTCTGCAGCTCTTGCTCAGCTTGATCTCCCTGTGAAACATGAGGAAAAAGATATATGTATAAGTGTTTTGAAGAATGAGTTTAAGCCATGCTGTATTTACCTTAAGGGAGACAAAGTTTATAGATATTTCTATTAGAAACAGTGGGATATCTAGACCAAGCTCTGCCAATTCATGAAGAACAGATAATCTGGACATACCAGGAATTCTTTTATCAGGTCCTCAACACGTTCTCCCAGGTAGATGGCAAGAGATTTGAGGACACACTCCCTTTTGATGTCGACATCGGCAGCCTGCAGAGACAAGTCATAAGGGTTACCATTGTGAAGCCAGAAAATTTTTATATTTATTCATTAGTCACTAAATCAGATGTCCATGGAGTAGCCATGAATAGTGGTTTTATGCAATCAGAGATCCGTTTTGATAAAAAAGAAAGAAAAAAAAGAAGAAAAGGTAGAACTGCTCCATTTAGATAAAAATATTATGCTTCAGCATCCATTAGTGATTGAAATGGAACTTGTGGAGGAGCGGAGGACAGGGCTGGGGGAGAGGAGGAGAGGGCTGGGGAAGAGGAGGCCAGGGCTGGAGGAGAGGGGGACAGGGCTGGAGGAGAGGGGTGGAGGAGAGGAGAGGGATCGTCAAATATAGTCACCGGTCCGTGTATAACAGGGGCAGCCAGGAGGAGAGGAGATTACTGCAGAGGAATTAAAAAGATAAATATATACTTTATACACGGACCGTCACCCCTAGTGTGTTGTGTATATCCATACCTGATCCAGAAACTGCAGGATCTTTGCGGTCTTCTCCCGGGTTGCTCCTCCCTTTTTTCTGATGACCTGCAGCAGCTGTGTGGAGTATCTGTCCAGCTGGGCCATGAATCTGGCCTGCAGGGGAACTGCAGTGACCCGCAGAAACTCTGCGTTGATCTGTGGAATGAATAAACAGTGCACAATACATTTTTAAATGATGAATAACATTTGCTATCAAGCAAAAGCTTATCGTGCAGTACTTCATTTAGAACCACATCCGATTCCCCATTCCTAGGCTATGCCTTGGTTTTGAAACACTGGGACTAGCTAGACATTTGTATGTAAGAAAGGTGGTATACCTCTTCCATCTGAAAAAGAGCTGGCCATCTTGCCATGATGTCCTCAATGCTGGGCTTCTGATCCACAACCTCTTGCCTCCTGTAGCCAAACGTCTTGGCCATTTTCTCCCTTATCAATTTATCATTGTTTCTCTTCTTGATTTCTGTCAGTAGGAATGTTCGGTCTTGTTCCAGGCTTTCTGGTGTCTCGCTGCTGGGCTGAGAAGGATAGTGATTGGCCTCACCTCTTCTTGCTTTTTTGATGTTCTTTGCTGGGTGGGCATCTTCTGGGGATTTGTGTTTGAAAGAATTCACCATGACCTCAGATGCAAGTCCATGTGACTTGAGCTGAGTGCGGTAGTTGCTCATCTTCTGCTTCAGTCTCAGTTTCCATCCATAGCTCTCATTGAAAGAGTCTGGTTGTCTCAGGCAGGGGTGTTTCTGTGTCAGAGTCTCTGCAACTTCACTCACGTCTGCATCATTGGGGTATGCCTTGTATGAGTAAATCTTCTCTGCCAATTTTTCCAGTATGTCTGACAGCATTTTTGAGCTGGGTGTCAGTCTTTCCTTGCTCTTCATGTATTCAATGTTCCCCTTCTCTAGTTGACCTTCTGTGTCATAGGAGAAGATTGGGATGGGGAACACCTTTGGCCATGGCTCTGTTCTGAATCCCTCTGATGAGCTGCTGCTGCTGAGTAGGACTGTGTCATCTGAATCAGAACGTTCTGAATGGCTTGTATTGGCTTGGCCAGACGAAGACCAATCATCTGGCAAGTTATCATTTGAGACATCAACTAGTCGCAGAACTATCGGAGCGTCAAGATCTAACTGTACGACCTTAATGGTTGTAAGATCCTTGATAGCAGAGGTTGAGCTCAAGTTTACAAACATCCCAAAATCATCATCCTTGTATTGCAGCCTTATGCCTCCACATAGTCCACAGGAATGTCTGACCTGCTCAATGAGCTCTTCAACAGTGTCAGGCACAGTGGTCAGCTCCATACGGTAGGAGCTGTCTTCACTCACAGTGACTAGCAGTCTCACAGGTTTTGGATTCGCCATGGTGACCTGAGAGAGAAAGAGAGAGAGAGGGAGAAAGAGAGAAATATAACCCGTTAGAATCTGTTTTTAAACTAACAATGGATCCATGTGCCACCTTATAAACTAGAATATATTTCACTTTCTCTAGACATTCTTTTTATCTGCTACAAATTACAAATCAAAACTACCACTGCTCAATTTGCCCACTCAACATTTTTGGATAACTTGAATCACATGCAAATAGGATGCTTTAATGAAAATGCAGACCTTAAACTTGAATATATCTTTTCAGGGTTATCAAACGCATTCCCCCAACAGTGTAATCCACCAATGGATATGGATCAGCCAGTTCATCTGGAGCCACAAGTTCAATTTCTTTGGTGGGGGTCATTTGAATTTGAAAGGCGCTGAAGTGTTCCCAGTGCCATGCACTCAGCTTCCGAACAATGAAAAAAAGCTTGTCCTTCAGGACCAACATGTGGACGATTTCAGTGAATTCAGGAATCCCTGCCAGCGATCCATGTGCAAGGATCATTCCAGTCCTGTAGTTGAAACCATCGTAAGTGACATTCTTTGCCAGACACACATATTCCACATCCGGGTGTTTCTGTCGAATAGCTTGTGCGATTTCCTCTTTTAGTACATCGATAGAAAGAGTTGAAACATTTGTCACTTCCAGGAGAGGTTTAGGAAAGCTAGATAAAGACACCTGATGTGCTATGTGAAATTGGTGACGCTCTGCCAACGACAATAACACATTCTTGAAACATCTACAATGTCGAACAACTCTTTTAAAAAAACTGTGCTTTGCTTCGAATCTCAAAGTCCAAAGACAAACTAGTGGTCCAAACTGACAAATCAGTTGAGGATAATGTTCTAGGAAATGATGCTTGGGCAGCAACCTATAGTCTGGGAAAACCTCTTGAAGCTGTACTCTGTGCTCAGAGATCTTGAAATTCAAATAGGCAATCGTTTCCTTCGTATGAACAGGTGAGACGACAAGGTCCACAATTTCCTTTAGATCAGTGAGTATTTTCCAGGCAGGTTCATCAGTAGGCACCTTCTGTCCTACGAGAAGGGGGAAGAACCTCAGTAAACTCCAGTTTTCGTGTGAATTTCCGCCAACTGTCTTTCGAGATGCAAAGGTCAATGGAACTGGATGGGGACGATTCGTTTTATCTGTCCACTTGAAGGGGAAACTTCCTATAGCCTCATTTAAATATGCTAATGTGAAGTACTTTTTTGAAGTGAAAACAGAAAGACATAGAGCTATCTCTGCAGGAACTATGCCCTCAAATAAATCATGGACCAAGTCTGGTGGGAAACCAGCAGTTAGTTTGAAATGACTTAGTTTTTCAGAGAGGACACATCTCCTCTTGACGCCACAAAAGTTGGGCAGTGATTGTTCCTCGATGATTTTGAGATGATCTGAGTGAATCTCCTCTGTTCTCAACGTAAAAGCTCCACTCCCCACTTCCTTACTTTGAATTTCTGATCTGTCAGCTGTGCAAAATCTGCATACAGTACCTCTTGAAAAACTTTCCACAAACCCAGCAATGCTGTGGGCTCCAAGGTTGTCAGCTACAACACACTGGACTGTTCCCTTAATACATTTCCCTAACTTGGGCAAAAACACACCATGCTGTTCCAAGATAATCAAGTCACTAATTAGAGGCTCGAGTACTGCTTCATAGCCACAAACGTTCACATCATCACTATTGATCAATGCAGCTAAGTATATAGATGACAATGAAGACTGACAACTAGGGGGCAGATTACCTAAAGTCCAATATAGGGCACAGATTTTATGTTTTCTACGTGATGTGCCGAGGGGATTACATATTTCAAAATCATCAATATACAAAATTAATGAAATTGCACAGTCATCAGAGAGAAGTGTATTGTTTTTGTAAAATGCACCATCAAAGGGACAACTATAAACTTGTTTATCACTCTCCGGTGATCGATATCTCTCTTTCAAATTGACAGTTTTGATCAAGATAGTTTCTGAACTTAAGATTTGCTGCAAAGTTTTCAGTACAGATATATACTGAAAGGATTTTCTGTTTTTTTTATCAAGTATATATTCCACTGGTTCTACTACACCAAATTCTTTTCTATAATATGACTTGCGCTTCCAAGCTGTAGACAATGGACCTTGTTTTGCTATTGCATTTTGAATAGGGTGTGAAATACAGAGAGCAGTGGCCAACTCTTCAACAACAGATGCCTCCACGTGACAATTGTTATCTCCTAAAAACTGATTGATTGTCCTCTGGGTAACCGGAACGGAGACAGTCCCAATTAGATGTTGTAGCTCCTCGAGCAATTCATTGACAGCTGTACTTGAAACCAAGTATGTATGTTCTAATTTAAGTAAAAGTGAGGCTAACTTGAGTTCAATTTCTTTTTCAAAATCTCTAGACTCTTCGGTGGTTGGCTCGTCCAGCGGTAATTCCTCATTCAACTCAGAGTCCACAGAGTTGACTGAATCAAAAGGATTGGGACTGAGTGATGACCTGGCGATTATTCAATTTTTTAAGTCATTAACTGTGCATGACTGATGTTTTCTCCATTTATGGGTCTTGAAACTTCCATATTTGTTGGTTTTGTACGAACAACCATCAAACATACAAGAAACTACTTCATGTTTTTTCAAATGTTGACCAATATGGTAAAAAAAGTCACTCTCAGTGGAAAGCTGATTGTTGTCACAAATGTAGCACTTGAATGAAGAGATCTCCTTTTCTGAGGACTCCTGTGAAGGATGACTTCTACACAGATGGCTCTTTAGAGCTTTCCATGTCCTGGATGAACAGGGGCAATTTTCATGTACGCATGGGTAAGGCCGTTGCCTTCCGTGAAACCGATGGTCAAGTTGATAATGTTTAAGTAGCTCTGATCTTCTGGAAAATGACAGGCTGCAGTCTTTGCATTTCCACATCCGATAACTGAGGAAACAAAGACAATAAAAACCATTGAACTCTTGTTTTCAAAGTCAAGAAAATTAAGAATCACTGCAAAGTATGCTTCCTATCTTACTATATAATGATGAAAAGTTTGTGTGTCTGTCTGTCTGTCTGTATCCATTTTTCTCCTCAATGGGCTGGCCAATCCATCTGAAACTGCACATGGGCATTGAGCACTGGCATAGGCAGGGACTAGCAGAGCTGATTTTTCAAATTTCCCAAATTAAACACAGTTTATGAGCATTTTTTGGCAAGATCTGAGCAAGTCTGTTGGACACTCCGGCACAGTAGGTGGCGGTATTCACCTGGTTTGCGATCATTAAGAAGTAAGAAGAAGAAAAAGAAGCGAAAGAGAGAGAATCCCACTGAGTGACTGACACACTAGCAAACTCCCATGTAAAAATCATGCTGATTTCAATGGTGGAATCAGTTTCCTGCTCGGTTGCTGAGAAAAAAGTGTTTTCCCGCATTAGCAAGCTAATTCTATCAAACAATTAGTTGAATCACAAATACTATTTACAAAATGAATGATTCCCATCATGCAACCACGGTAGGCTACGTAACGTAAAGCATGTAAACACGTGCTTAAAATGCAACAAAACATTTTTTAGGGGGAACCTGCTCTGATTCTCTATCAACCAAGGGGTCCTTGAATGAAAAAGTTAGAAGACCCCTGTATTAGCCAATATGCTAGGCAGTGACCAACAACCATTCATCTCAATTGGTTCGCCAATCAATCTCATCCATGGGAGAATAACGGTGATATGAATATGTACAGTATGCAAGGTTTTAACCCATTATGCTTAGCCAGTGCCTGACAAAGTCAAAGTTTGTCTGCATCCATTTATCTTCTCAATTGGTTTGCCAATCAATCTAATCTACGGGAGAATGACAGTACAAATAAATATACAAGGTTTTAACCCATTATGCTTAGGCAGTGACTGACGAAGCAGATTTTTCCATTTTCCCAAAATTAAGTATATTAGCATTTTTGGCAAGTCTACCGAGTTGCGGTGCACAGTAGTTGTGGCGCATGCATCCCCGGGTTTGGACTAGTAAAATAAAATAAAGAGATTCAACTTTCAAACAAAGGATTCGTATAGCCTTCTCTGCAAATCCTCAATTCCGTCGTAGCGCTACGTGCATGTGGTTGAAAATCGTTCGCCCTTCCGCTCCCCATGAACACCTGTTCACCTGTCTTAAACATCCAATCAAGGGCACACAACGCCTACAGAACACACTACTACTGTAGCAGAGCTTAATCATAATTAACATCATCACAATAATAGCCATAACAAAAATCGAAACCTCAACACAGGTGATCAACATAATTCACAACAGAAAATGATTGATGTCTCAACATAATTATAAATCAATAAAGCTAATTTAACAAAACGGCTACGTGAATAGGATCTGAGGCGCGTTGAATGGCGAGCTGCGGTTTCAGGAACGGCAGGGCGGAGGTCGGGGGTGTCAAAGTCAGAGGTGAAAGCTGACTCACGTTGTGGAGGTGGGAGAACTCAATGCCAAGCGGTGCGGACAGGGCCTCCGGCGTGGGCTTGATGGTGACCGAGATCCCCTTGGAGTTGAGCACCGTGCTGTTTCTGCAGAGAGCAGAGACACATTATCACTTTAGTCACAGAGAAAAGATAGCTAGCACTACTAAGTAACGTTACAAAATTTTTGCACACTTTTGTTTAATGCTAAAATCGGACCAATTAGCTAGAAAAGATTAGCATTTGTATATGGTAGTGGCTTACAATTCGTTAGCTAGCTACAATCATGGGAACCACCTCAGCTAATAATGTGCGGTGACTAGCTAACTAACGAACGTCTCCTCCATTCCCAAAATGAACATATCGCACATGGCAAGCCCAGACCCCCGGGTTGCTGTTAACGTTAGCTAGTCATTTTATACTCTAAACTCTACCCAACACAGTTAGTTGTGCCAATGCTGACCGAGTGTATTCAGAAAAACACAAGTGTTAACGTTAGCTAACGTTAGTCTCGTTTCTTATGCCATGAGACATTTTCCTCCAGAGTAACGTAAATAGTTCGACCCTTGCAGCTAAAATTGCATGTAGCCTAATGGGTGTTAAAACGTAAGCCATGGTTTTAGTATCTGCTGAAGAATAACCCGCTTAACGTTATAAAGGTAATGGTTAGAATTCATACGTTGCTACTTACGTTTAAATCCCCAAAAATGGCGAGGTAAAAGGAGCGATCTTCTCCGTCTTCCTCTCGCAAAAAAGAAACGGTCTTCTTGCTGAAGCGGTTCATTTGTGAGCAAGCGCGAATCATGTGCAACTTCAAATTATGTCTTGAGACAAATCAAAAACGTTACATTTGCACTTTCAGTTCTATACAACTTAAATGTTATGTATCAAGCTGTAGTCTCAAATAAAGAAAAATGGGTTTCATAATCAAATCAATATTTTTGTACTGTTTAAAACCACAATTATTGTATTGGATGAATGACTGCACTGTTACACTTTTTTGAGTGAGATGTATGGTATGAAAACAGATCCAATCGCAGCATGATTGGGAGCTGAATTTAAATCAGAACGTTTCACTGTGTATATACAGACAGCTTGTGAACAGAATAAAGCCATTTTTACAAGGCCCTGTTAGTTAGTCAAAACCCAATGGCAAAAAGGCCTCACCACAAGATCCGCTGTTTTCTGTCCTTCCAGATGAAACATTTGATACTACTTAAGTATCTCATTGATTTGATTTCAGTAGATTCATGTAAAAAATTAGATAGTTGTCTATATTGACTTGACTTTTTGTATTTTTTTATTATGGTTTCTAATTTAATAGAAAAACATGAACACTACATGAGCTTATAATTATATACTGTTGATTTAATTTAGCTACATTTAAATTGTTAAATGTCATTTAAAAGATCAATTCTTACACTGTTACACATTATATTTTTGTGTGTGTTGTGGTCACAATAAATAGGAAATAAACAATTGATAAATTTGTGTCATTTATATATGCTGAATTTAAACATGACATAACAAACATATAAATCACAGCAACCATAAGGTCCACATTGACCACAATCTGATGATTGTGTGCCCAGCTAAGTAACTGCATTTCAAAATAAATGTTGGGCCCTGAATTCATGAACGAAAACTGTGATGTGTGATTTAGAAGTGGTTTGGATGTGGTGTGTTGAGGGCGGGTCACATATTAAGCTCTGCGGGGGCCTGAAAATGACTAAACACCCCTCCTCTAGGTGCAGAGCCATTGATCGTTTGTTAATTTTTTAACTGGCCTTGACCCATTGTATCAAGTTGCGTGTTTGACTGCCTACAGTGACTAGAATCTAGAGATGTGCGATGCATTAATTATTAATTGTTTTTATACTAAACTTTTCACCAGCCTTGCGATTACCATAGGTCCTTGAAAACATTGAAAAAGTGCCTGATTTTGAATTGGGAAAATGATTGTCATGTAGTGGAGAGTCACACAACTCTTGGATCAGTACCCAAGGTTCAACGGCAGGATTATTTTCCTAAGCATTATTTAGGCAGAACAGTACACGTACATGCACAGTGTGCTCACAGTGAGAGTATCTAATTACAGAGATACAATATTTTCCAGTCTTTTCAGGGTATAAATGTAGTCAGGACTAAGTCCTGTATTAAATGATGCTTGTAAAGACTGAGACCTAATGCAAGCATCCACAAAGGTACAATAAGTAGCATTGTGTGCAACTGCACACACAAGATGCCAAGGACAGTGTTCCTGGTAAGATGTTGCTTTCAGATGACGGGCTGACACCACACTTTTTTTATCTGCAGCAACTGTCACTCAGCTGTCACTGTCCTGAAGATGAGAGCACCACGCACTTGTGATTGGTAAGTGATGTAGGCTGACAGCTCAGAATGATTCACTTCCTTAATCCGCATTCACGACAGCGTGTGTGAATGCACAGCAGGGTGGCAACATCACCTGAATTGACAAGGCACAACGCCATTGATTACCTTATGATTCAGAAACCCTATTTCCCAGCAGTGGTGAGTAACATGAATCTGGATATAGTCCAAATGAAATAGCGTTCCGCCCCCGTCCCGCCCCCCCTTTTACAAAAATTATAGAATGTAATTTTTTTCTGAAAAGTGAGGCAAATTCAACACAATTGAATTTTGAGAAAAAATATTTACAAAGAGCTGGAAATAATTTATGTACTGCCTTTCCTTTCCTAATTAGCAATGCAGTGCACACTGTGGTAAGGAAAACCTGAGCTATTCAACTGGAACAAATACCCTCTGTATGATTAATGAGCTGTCATCTTCAATTGTTCCAGAACCTTCATCTCTCTGACATTATACTACATCCCTTGAGTATCATCCCACTCTGTTCAGGCTGAGAGGTCATCTTGATATGTTAATTAAGGAAATGGACAACAGTCCTATATTAAAAAAGGCCAGGAATATTACTGAGACATGAGGCTGTTAAAATGGTAACAGAACCTCATTTTTTTATTTTTTTTTATTTTCACAGAGCTTGGGTTTTTAAATTGTTGCTTTGGTTTTTACCCTTGTAAAGAGGGTTTGTGTCTTTGTATTGTTGGCAACTCTGAGACTTTACTCAATCAGATTATTATAAGAGAAAAGGAAACCAAAACCTAAGGTATGTCTGCTCAAGGTTATAGCACTGGCAGACTTCTGGCAATTTAAACAATTTTTGCTCACCAAGTTCTACTACATTCTTTCATTCATTACTATGCTTATTGCAAATGGGCTACACACGGGGCGGCTGTGGCTCAGGAGGTAGAGCGGGGCGTCCGCTGATCGCAGGGTTGGCGGTGTCCTTGGGCACGACACTGAAGCCCAAATTGCTCCCAATGTGCAGGCTAGCACCTTGCATGGCTGCTCCCGCCATTGGTGTGTGAATGGGTGAGTGAGAGGCCATTGTAAAGCGCTTTGGATAAAGGCGCTATATAAGTGCAGTCCATTTGGTCACAATTGGTCAAAATACTAAAACTACACAGTGGTATTGTGAGGGTTTGGTAGAACTGATGAGTCAAATGCGACTAAACAAAACACGATGCAGAACAAGTCACTCACAGAAGCGAGGACCACTAAAGGAGTCTAGGTACCCAAAATAGTAGAAACGAAAACAAGGGACAAAAAACCCTGACAGTAGCCAAAATAATAAACCACTCACAAAACCGGGTGTAGCTCATAGAAACGAGTAGAAGGGTAAGGTAAAGAGACTCTCAAAACAGAAATGCAGGAGCAAAGCTCGAGAAAGAGAAAAACAAAAAATCACCTTCGGGACGTAGACTATAACGCTCGATAGGTGCAAATAAATGAAATCAAAATAAACCCCTCACTTTCCCAGTAGCAGACAGAAGAAGGAGAAGTAGGAAAAAAGATAGAATCTTTCTTAGGAACAAAAACTAACCAACACTGAATACGTGAAAGCACGATATGACTAAGAAGTGCCAAGTGAGGGGTTTAAATACCTGAGAGGTAAATGAACAGGTAAACCGAATCATAAGCGGGGAAAAGGAAAACTCTGAAACGGAACACGGAAAAATCCGATAGACTGAAAATAAAAGAAAAATGGACGAGAAAACCATAGCAACAGAGGGAAGATAGGCAAAAACTATGACAGGTATACATTGAATAATGCCAGATAAAGAAGTTTATATCATAAATAAATAGTACAAATTTGAATATCACCTAGGAAGGGTTCAACAATGAATATTCTTCCTCTATGTCTAAAACTTTCACAATTATTATTATTATTATTATTATTATTATTATTTTTAATCTGATGGTTTTGAACCATGATGTTTTGAGTGATAAAGATTTAAAACAGTTGCTGAGCTGAAAGCACATGGTGTTCCCTCACACCATGCAAGTTGCCAATTAAGTCCCAGACTGGCAATTACACATACTGTCCCGTCCTCTACTGAAGGTCAACATTAACCCACTGCTATGAAACCTCAAACATCTCAGAAACACTGAGACATGAAAACTCAGGGATCTTCTGAATCTAACCATGGTGTAGATCTTGTATTGCTTTATTCAATGCTAAGGGCAATGGCTCCAAAGTGCAAAACACAAACACAAAAAAAAACAAAAAAAACAAAAAAAAGGTGACCTGCCGACAAGCTAAAAATAAATTTAAAAAATTTCAGCCCTGACACGCAACACAAATATACAAATATTAATAGCCTTGAAGTGCAACACAAGAACATACAAAAATGAGTGGCTCTGAGACAATCTTTTTTTGCCTTAAATGTAAGTTGAACACTTTTTTCTAAAATGTATTTGTATTCACAAGCTTTCATCAAAATTCAATTTTGTTAAAATCATAGAACAAAATAATCTCCCACATGCACAAATAAAATTATGAGCTATTACAGCCCTATTTGAACACATTGTTATGATGTCAGTGTGTTTGGCCTGCTTAATAGCTGTTTTCTGACCTCAATGTACTCGTAATTGTACACGTATCTGCATGGAGAGCCCTGTAACTCATAATCGAATGATGAACAGATCGGAAAAGACAGAAGTTGGCTAAAATGCTATATTCACTGAGGGAGAGATGGCCTGAGACCGGTTACCATGTAGAAGCATCAAATTGGCACACGAAACCAATTACAAGTGTCACCTATTACATTCAACTTCATAATTATAATGACAGGCAGCAATAATAATCTATAATGAATCAGAAATACAGATGAAACATTGATACTTTGATTGTAAAAAGGTTTGTAATATTTTGAATGTACATTGTGGGATAAAAAGGAAAATGACTGTCTTTGGCACCTATCCACAATACAACATTAACATTTTTAGCACATTTGTGTTACAGCGGCTGAGAGACTAAAAGGACACAGTGTTCCTTCTGCTGAGAATTTCACCTTTAGGTCACTTTGAGTACAATCTGACCAACTCCCACACAAACAGCAAGGTGACCTGCCGCTGTTGAAACCACGATGAGCTAATTTGCATTACGATGAGTTTGATAAAGAAGGACTTCTTTGTTATCCATAACTTGCCCGAGATAAGACGAGGCTGGGAATTCTGCGGAAGGATTTAGATTTATATTGACAGCCAGGTTTTCCTGGAGACACATTAGGCTGGCCTCCCTGGAATGACAATGAGGCGAATGAAGCAGCAGCTGCTGTTGAAAGGCTGAGGCACAGTAGGAAGGTGGCCCAGAGTACCCCCCCCCAATCCCCATCCCCGCCCCCACCTGTTCCACCTGGACAGCCAGCTTCTAATTATGATAGGCGGCTCACCGCCGTATTCAAACTAGTGTGCTAGGAAAAATAACATGAATGCTGAATTTATTAAAATATGCTTCAAAAGGATGGTAGAAAAACAAAGCAAATTCTATAACCTGCTACATCACTTCAGGTCATACTCTCTGTTGAAATATTACATATTACTTCAAATTAACTTTAATTGATGAACGAGCAATAAAATGACTTGTTTGCTTTCTCACAATGGCATGCTATAATACACACAATGCTTGTCTTGCATCCTGGGAACATTAGACAGCCATTAGCAGTATACGCTGGTTGAAAAACGGAAACACTACCTCCGTACTGTTAATCTTCCTAATTCAAAAAGGCATATCATATTCCTTCTGTTTTTGCCCTGTTGTTCTCAATAAATGACATGCGTCACTCAAGTTAATGCTTCACACACCCAATAGGGTTCAGAGAACATCGAGTGCTGCTTGTCGACGGATTTGGGCATCCAAGCAAATAAATGCAGAGTGGAAAAGCACGTGATACGACAGCTTAAGGGGGGAGGGGGTACCTGTCACTTTGTTTGTCCATCTTTGAAAATCCACAATGCTCACCTCTGCAGAGTAGAGATATGCCTAAGCATATTGCCACCACTCGATCAGTAGGCAGCAAGGATACTTAGGCTGCTTTCCAAGGTCATTTTCACTGGATTGCAAGCACAAGTTCTATGCAAATCTCGTCAGGTACCCAGCTAAATAACCCACCAACCCCTGCTTCCTGTTCATCATTCCAGCAAAGTTTCAACTTAAAATCTAAAATATCTAAAACACAGCTGATGAAGTAGTAGATTTAAATAATAATACTCACTGGTGTATTCTTTCACAAAAGTGGCTCTTAAAGGGGAAGTTAATCCGAAAATTAAATTTTGATACGTTTCTACATACCCGGAGTGCTATCTATCCATCTTGGTAGTTTCGCTGAGAACTCACTAGTTTTGTAGATATCCGCTGCAGCTCACCGTAATACCACTCTAATAGAACTGACGTCATCTGGTCCAAAACTACTAAAACTCCCAAAACTACCTGGATGGATAGATAGCACTCAGGGTATGTAGAAACATATCAAAATTAAATTTTTTGGTGAACTTTAATACAGCCTAGGTCCCAAAAAGCATGTTTACAATAACATGTAGCATGAGCCATGTAACATTACTTATTTTATGAGCCAATAGCCAGAAATGTTTGAAATTTAGAAATGGGCTTAGAAAATAAACTTTTTCTTGTGAGAACATAAATTTTGTCCACCTCCTCCATTAAAATAATACAGTCTTACTTGCAATATGCACCCCAGGCACGTAACAGAATGTTCCTGTTCTTTCACAAGAAAAAAAAAAAAAGATTTGAATATCTGGGTCATAGTCCCAGACCCCTGTAGATAAGTATAGTCAAGGCAAATTCATTAGTCAGCACTCTGATCATTAATGAAAGCAATCTCGCTCATCCGCCTTTTCTAATTAATTGTGCTTCATACACATCTGAGTGTAAAATCAGGAAAAGGCCTAAATAAGTTCACAAACTGCATCCCTCCCTTGTGTTATGCAAGCAGAAATTCATTAAGGAGTAAGGCGGGGTCTCTGTCTCAGCACGAGCCTGCTCCTGAATTCCTGCAGTACGGCTGGAAGGCTAAGAGCGGTAAATTAAAGGTCTCGGGCAATATCTCTGTCTCGGCGTGCAGCGAGTGCCCGTGGGATTCTATTCAATTTCAGTGATCGAGTGCACCCACCAGAAGCAATACCGCTACCTGGCAGATAGCAAAATGTGATGGACTGCGTTCTTATCAGGCCTACGTGCCAGTGGAGACCGTTTCTTATGTTGACCTGGTCAAACAGTTTTATCTGCCCAAACATGGCTGTGAAAAGGGCAGGATTCTGAACAGATGACACAAGCCCCAGGCAAAATATTTTTTGGTACTGATGTCAGTGTCACATGTCGATGTCTGATTCTGGTGGGTATTTAATCACAGCTCTCTGAGGTTTGATCTGTACCCACAAAAGGGCGGCTCCACAGATACGTTCTTTCTTTCTGCTGAACAGCGCTTGCAGCATTCTGGCAACTGATACAAGCCCATACTAAATAATGATGGGCAGGGTGCTCCACGTGGAGCCCCTCGTGATATTATGTAAACATCTCTCCTTCACAGGGCTGGCTTACTAAGACTGCCTTTCTGCCAGGAGCTTTCATCCTCTGTGTGATCTGTTATTCTGTGTCACTGGGATATTCTCTTTGCATGTCAGTGGTGCCAACTGAATGTAACCATCCAAGTCACCTCCAAAGTAGACATATTTTTCACCTACCCAAACTGCAGCCTCTACCCCGACAGTGCATCCATCTCTCTCCCCTCTGACCTGACACTTTATCACCCAAATCAGTGTTCTTGCTTGGGCAGCATCCCTTCCAGAATTACGCGCCCTTGCTTCTTAAAAGGTAACTACACCCTAGATGTTTTCCCGCTGTAAACGTGTTTGTATGCCTACCTTATAATGAAACTTATTCATGCATTTTGTTATTTCAACAATTCTGAAATAATATTGTATATCATAAGAAACTGGTAGAAAAGCGTCTTTGTGCTGCCCCTAATGGTTGAAATTTCCTTTCTGCTCCCCACACTGCCCTCGCCCCAATCGTGATGTCAGAGTACCTCTTTGGAGGTGCCTCTACGTCAGGGGTGGCCAATTCCAGGCCTCGCGGGCCGGTGTGTATGCAGGTTTTTGCTGCCGCCAGTTAACAATTATTGAATTAGCCCAATCGTTTACACGATCTGATATTTTAATCTACATATCCGCGATATGAAAAGCAGCTGATGAATGTTCTTGTGCCGGTATGCGTCAATGCGTGTATTGTAGCATTTTATCGTTCTGTAATTTACAAGTGAATCGGTGATTGTGTGTATGACTAATTAGCTGATTGAACCGTGGTAACTGGTGGCAGTAAAAACCTGCATACACACCGGCCCGCGAGGCCTGGAATTGGCCACCCCTGCTCTACGTCATATGGATAATTGTTGTCACCTACAACGGAAACAGCCGGCACCTGATTGGTTAGACCCACTACGTTACTTTCGTTTCGGCTCCATATTTTTAAACCGGAACAACGTGGCGTCCTGTTCAACTCTCTTATTCCACCTAAATAGTCCACTAAAATATGTTTATGAAAATATTTGACATGAGAAATAGGCCATGCAGTTGCTGAATCTTGATTCATATTTGATGTGCAGCGTCTAGTCTGACAGTTTGATCCGAGTTATACTAAATCATTTATACAATCCTACGTTAATTTATGCAAATGACGATGGACGCAGCTCCTCCGCCCCCACCCCTCTCCCTCGCTCACCCCACAAAGTATTTTTCTAAATTGTTTCATGGGCGGAGACAGGCTGAAACAGTGGGTGTAGTTACCCTTTAATCACATTAAAACATCAATATAGTACTCTGATTATATCAAATCTGCATTCCCGTCATCTATCTGGGAAAAAGAAATCAATTACACGTTCTTCATTTGAAATTTTAAGAGCTTAATAAATGGGCTTACATTTGATTACATTGCCAGCTTAATACATCATTCCGGTCTAGCCACCCACTGCCATCGTTTCAAGGCTTTCTTATCTTGTCCTCAGTTCCCATCGGCCAACCTTCAGGTGTCTATTCTGCCCGCTGGCTCCACACAATTGCCATTGACCGATTTTTTCCCCCCACTACATTACTGATTTGCTTAGCAGAAGCCAGAGTCCAGGGTGACTTACATAGTTTATGCATTACCCGCTTATTCAGCTTGATATTCATTCAGGTTGAGTACCTTGCTCAAGGGCACAATGGCAGTGTCCCAACTGAGCTATGAAGCAACCTTCAGGTCAAATGTTCTACCCTGCCCCACTTCCTTTTATTGCTGCCTAGACATAGAACACAATAAATCACTATAGACCACACAGCTCTATAGATTTAACAGGCCACTAATATCATATCAAAGACTTTTGAAATAAGTATTACATGTATGTTCTGAAATGCAACAATATGTTATGGTGTGAATGACATGAGAAAAAAAAGTACACAATACAATACAATGTGAATTCACACACAAAAAAAATAGGCAGGGAGGAGAACAAAGTACAATGGTGCACAACATAGAGAGACATCAATCAGCGATGTGACGTTTGTGTGTGCTTCTGTCATTATATTTATTAATTTTCCACACTGATGCTAGAGCCAGTGTCCATTTCAAATGACCTTCAATTTTAGAATGCACTGCGTGTTATGTAGAAATCTACCAATGTTGCCTTGCTTCTTTTTAAAACTTCATCTGCTCAATCACACATGTATTAAGTGCTTTAAACCTCTATAACATGATATAAAGCCTATCACACCTGAC
The DNA here is from genome assembly GCA_022702515.1 of Ilyophis sp. 1 JC-2022. Classification (NCBI taxonomy): domain Eukaryota; kingdom Metazoa; phylum Chordata; class Actinopteri; order Anguilliformes; family Synaphobranchidae; genus Ilyophis; species Ilyophis sp. 1 JC-2022. Next base: position 41,354,557 of record CM040405.1, on the reverse strand, counting down.
AAGCCAAGTTCACAGACTTGAGTCAGAGGAAGGCACTTCATGTGCAGTTTTAGTAAGCAGCCTGATCAATAAACGGGGAATCACTACAGAGCAATGAGACGTAAACCCTCCCAAATCCTCTGGAATAATGTATACACCTCCTCTGTGCTGACACTGTGCAAAGAAGAGCTACCAGCAATGACATTAAATTACATTCATAGGATGAGCCATCCAGCAGCTCAATTGTCACACATTACAAAAAAAATTTGAACAGCTGAAATGTAAATAATTGTATTGTTTATAGTGAAACACCGTTATATAATGAGATATGCTACTTTACCGTAGGTTGTTGCGAGTATTATTTGTTAGTATTTTACCATAAAATGTTCAAATAATGGTAAAGCATGTGTTTTCCGTTTTTAACAATAAGTTAAGCATGTATACAGCAGGTACATCTGTATATCTAATTATAGTGTGGTGTTATTATTTACATTTCAGCCATTTGCAATTTCATACTTTTGCCATTTTAAATACTTTTCCTCTAAAACTGACATTTTTTACAGTGTACGAGTGAAAGTTATTTGGCTACATCAGGGGTTCTCAACGGGCCAATTTAGAGAGCATGCACTGGATGAAGAGTCACACAAGGGCCACTCATTAATTCTAATTAAGTCCAAAACCATCCACTTAATTTATTATGCATTCAGAAAGTGCATCCCACTGAGAAAAAAAGACCTTTACATTTTCGGAAGTTACAATAGAGAGGCTCCTCAGCTAACCAGCAAACAAATAAAAATCATATAAAAGGGGGTTGCATTCCAAATTTGTCAGTCTCTAGTTTAGGCATCTTGCCTTCCTTAAATCTATCATTAAGTTTCACGACAATCCGTTTTCTTAATTTACTTGAATAATTAACAAGCAAAAAATAATGTGACAACGAAGCAACAGGTATGGACCCAAAAGCAGAACTCGGAGGCGAACTCAGGCAAAACTCTGTGGGGAGTGAATTTATTAAGAAGCAGAAAAACAGACAGGCTAGCAAACAAGGGAGCTGGGTGACGGTCAGGATACGGGGTTGGCGAGAACAGGAGGGCAGGGCAGATGACGGGGCAGGAACAGCAGGAACAGAAAAGCAGGCTGGTCAGGCAAACTGGGAAACAAGACTGAGACAAGTTTAGAACAAACAAACAGAGGCCGTAAAACACGTCTAACACAAAGCAAACAGACGGTACGAACTGGCAAAGAAACCAACAAAGAGGGGAACTTAAATAGAAGAAAAACAGGTGAGAATGCACTGGGGTTAATTCAAAAGGCGTGAAGAATGTATGTGAGAGCTAATGAGCTAATGAGGGAGTGCGGAATGCATGCGGGGGAAGGCGAGTGATTGGCTGGATTGTAATGGGGAGAAAATGAGGCACTAAGTGGGGAAACCGTACCCAGTCTGCACAACACAGAACAGGCAGACAGGGTAAACGGAAAAACGTGACATGGAACAAGAGGAATGGGGAAACACAACAAATGAAAAAAAGATAGACTGGAGGGAAACGGCAGATGTTACAAATAATGCCCCATTGCCACCTTCCCCTTACGTCAGTCTCTGTGCATGTAACAGCAACAAAAATGGCAATGAAGAAAATTCATAAATTAAATTAAATAGCAACACAAATTATGCTATTTAGTTCGCTAGAGATAGCTAAATATTAATTAAGATATAAACTAAAATTCCATCTATCAAACCTGCTTGAAAACTGATAGACAGCGATGCCTGTTTTGGTTCCTTGCTGCTGCCAGCCTCGATGCTACTATTAAAACATTTAAACAGTAATAATTAAAGGGACCATGAGTAATTTATAATAGGCTAATATCTGCTTTCACATAGATGTTATGCAGGCGAAACTTTGAGAACCCCGTGCTAAATTTATAAATAATTCTAAATGTATAGCCAAAAATGCCACTTCTGTCAACTCAATATTAAAAAAATGAATTCATAATTTCAAATTCACACACATAATTTTGTGATTTAGCAGCAATCACAAAACAATGTTAATCTTTGCAAAATTCTAAATCAATTCCTTCCCATGGTATGCTCAAAAAAGTATTTCCAATTTGCATTCTTGTTATTCTTGTGTCCCTGTTTTGGGGGATGTTCAGAGCTTCTGTAGCTTTCATTTGGTTCATTAGTCCAAGAGGGCATTTTTTCATAAGCAGAAATAACTTTTTGTTTTGTTGCCACATTGAAGAACAGGCACTTGCAGCATATACTTTATTTTTCCTAAATATTTTATACGAGGCTGGAAGATATTTGGTGAGCTATACAAGAGGATGCACATATTTTTTATTTAATTGTCTTTTATTAGCTTACTTATTATGCTGAAAAGAACAGGGGAAATAAATTATTACACATCATTAATAGATATGTGCATTCTATGAATATTTCAGATTTCCATTGAGCCAAAAACCTTCTGCATTCTTAGAAACAGAGTATTTTATGATTACATGCAGAGCATTTCAGAGCAGTTAAATAGGAACGATTCCGTTCTATGGATTTTAATCTGTGCATTGGGTTATTCCTACATCTACTGTGCTTACAAAGGCGCTACACTGTATAAGCTTTTCATCTCCTGTCATGAGACACTTTCAAGAAATATAGTAGCCGCTGTAATCACTTGAATTGCAACACAGAGGGTTGAAATAAACTCATAAATCTTGCATGTTACATTTGCTAGCGACGGAAAACATTAATCAATTCAAGTGCACATTGTATACATTGAGGGAGCATTTTCCTTTCTCAAATTGTGTCTCCGATATGTGTGCTTTTATTTCACTGTATCTATAGGTAAAATGTGTTGCTAAAATCTGAGATTAACCCTCATTGAATAATTGAAAATGCATAACACAACTATCCCACCTCTTTGACTACAATGGAAAATATTACACTATATTTCTTGATCTTCCCTTGCTGATTACATATTTTAAAAGCACTAGCACAACAAAAATCTGTTTCTGGCACATATGAATGTCATGGCTCATTACGCTAGGAAGCACTGGTTTGTTGTTTCCATATCATTGAAATTTCAGCCTCTTTATGACTTCAGCTGAGAGCCTGAAAAAGTAGAGGAAGGTTAAAGGCTGACCAGCATTGAATAGCCAATGTAAATGCACACACATGGAGCTAATACAATTTAGTTAAATGTAACCCTTTAACTGATACACTAAGGGGGAAAAAATTATCTAAGTCAATCTCACAGTGAAAAATTAGAAAAATCCAACTTTTAATTGAAGTAGATTTATTATGAGAAAAAAAATATCCTCTGCATGCCATGACTTCCTGATGTCTGTGACCCAAAAACATCAAAATGGTAAATGGACTGCACTTATATAGCGCCTTTATCCAAAGCGCTTTACAATGGCCTCTCACTCACCCGTTCACACACACATTCACACACCAATGGCGGCAGCTGCCATGCATGGCGCTAGCCTGCTCATTGGGAGCAATTTGGGGTTCAGTGTCTTGCCCAAGGACACTTCGACATGTGGACAGGAGGAGCCGGGGATCGAACCGCCGACCCTGCGATGAGCGGACGACCCGCTCAACCTCCTGAGCCACAGCCACCCTTCAAGACTCTTGATATTTTATTTTCTGGTACTCTTACAAGCGATACTATAACATCTCTGCATTTGAATAGATCTCTATGGGAATTGGGGGGTGGGACTAGATTTAGCTGTAAATTACACTGGAACAGTATAGAACACATGGTTGGCTAAATGGCCCTAAGTCCTCAAGGGTCTGATGTATCAAACATGCCTTAAACCATCACTCTGCTGCCAGAAATACAGTAGATATGGATGGATAACTTGAAGGGTTTCTTCTCCTGGCTTATTTTTTCATAGAGTTCAATAGAAAGATTTGTCAGGAGAAACAACTCTTAAAGTGATCCATCCATATCTACTGCATATCTGGCAGCAGAGGGATGGTTTGAGGCTCATTTGATACCTCAGACCCTTGATGACTTACAGCCATTTTACCAACCATGTATTCCATACTGTTCCAGAATAATTTACAGCTAAGGTTTCAGTGTGGCAATGGATACTGTGAGTTATTTGGATCTACGGTTCTATAATGTCACTGATTGCCTGCATAATGGCATGACTTGAAATCATTTTTTATTTTTTTCATATATTCCTTGGTCATTTGGAAAATGGGAACATGGTGTAATGGCATTGTCCATGATTACAAAGTCTGCACCTGTGTACCAGGGGCCTTAAAATAGCTGTGAGTAATACTTATCACAATTCTGCTGCTTCTAAGTAAAATAATCGGAGTATAGATGGGGGTAATAACACAATACCCTGCTGTGAAAATCTTGGACAAAATTACCCAGCACAATCACATTAACAGAAACAATATGGGCCAGATTAATTTATAGTTGAGATAAGCATGTGCAAATGGGACTCCTGAAATTCCGTGTAGTTTATGCTATTTGTGATTCAGACATTTGACTTATCCGCTGTTATAAGCGTCTCTCCAGTGCATATGCGCCATTACGCTGCGCGGGGTGGAGATTTGATGAAAAAGAGGCGTGTCTGCAAGATACGTCTTCACTTAATCATTTTTAGTCTGTCTAGTGCCGCCAATAGATGATTATGAAAAATACAGCATCTTTCGTAAAAATGGATATTAAAATGAGTGCATGTTCTTTGAAAAAAATATTGGTTTCATTTTCCTTCCTTCGACACTTACAATTAAGAAAGCTGTCATAAAATAAAAAAATGTAAAAGTAGGCTATGATTGACTGTCTGGTATATAATACCAGACCAATATTAGATGGATTAATTGATAGACAGTGTTTGGATCATAATCACTTTGACAGAGAGATGATTTTGTAGCCTACTTGTGTGAGTACAGCTGCTCCAAAATTATTAGGAAGCACAAACTCCCCGCAGTGGATCTACCAATCTACCAGTGCTCCAGGTTAAAATCTTTCTCCTTCCTGGCCACATCCTTCCAGCATGTGACAGATGCACTCAAAAAAATAAAAATTTTGCCAGTGGTTGCAAGTAATGGGCTATTATTAAGTATATGTGACTTCAACTCGTTAAGTGGAGGCTATCTAGGATATTATGTTACCGTACATTACTTTATTAGGTAGGCTAAATCGTAAAAAATATTTTTTTAAATATTAAGTAAATCCAACGATTTATTTGTTTACTTAGTAATAATGCATGCAACCACTGTCCAGGGATCATTTTTTAAATTGTGTGATGGGCATATCTTAGTCATCAATAGAAGCTATGATCATTTTATCAATGTGATGTATTAATGCATGCCTATACCCCGTCACGCAACTACTATGCAGGATTTTCCAAAAGGCAAATGCGGTTATTAAAGGCACTGTCACTGACATGTTGAAAACACATAACCCCACAAAAATTTTTTAGTAGATAAATGGTAACCCGAGGGGCAGGTACTGTCATGGTCCGTGACAATTCTTTTCTTTTTCACAACGGTTCTCGTCCTCTCTCTCCGGTTAGCAGTCTATCACATTTTTTCCAAGTTCCGGTTTGGGGTTTTGCTTCTCCCCGCTTATTATTCATTTCACCTGCCCTATTATCTGCTAGGTATTTAAGCCCCTCACTTCCACTTCCTGGCTCTTCTTTGTCATTTTGTGCCTTCACGAAGTCAGGGTTGGTTAGGCTATAGCTGCTCTAGATTTTCTCTACTAGATTGGCTTTAGCTGTCATTGAAGCTCTTTACAAAAATAGTTTCTTTCACTATTTGTGTTTTTTTTTTTTTTTTACTTCTCTTAGACTCTCTGCTATATTGAGAGTGAGAGGCCTATCTTTATTTAATAAATTTTTTCACCTCTTATCGGGCGTTATAGTCTACGTTCCGAAGGTGATTCTTTGTTTTCTCCCTTTCGAGCTTATGCTCGTGTATTTCTGTTTGGGAGTTTCTGGTATTGCTCCGGTCTACTCGTGTCTACGAGCCACGCCCATTTTAGTTGGTTGTTTATTATTTGGCTACAGCCAGGAAGGTTTTTATTCCTTGTTTTTCATTTCTACTATAATCAGTCTTCCTAGACTCCTTTAGTGGTCCTCACGTCCGTGAGGACTTGTTCTGTAAATTGTGTTTTGCCGTGTTTGATTCATAGTATCAAACCAAACCCTTACAGTACAAAGAAGCCCTATGGATGAGTTTGGCCATGAAAGAATATATTGAAGAGGCGCTTGCTAATGGCTTCATAAAGCCATCTACCTCGCCTGCTGGTGCAGGCTTCTTTTTTGTATCAAACGAGCCCCAAACCATCACTCTGCAGCCAGATATGGAGTAGATGTGGATGGATCCCTTTAAGGGTTGTTTCTCCTGACTTTTTCCCCCATAGAGTTCTATAGGAAAATGAGTCAGGAGAAATAACCCTTGCAGTGATCCATCCACATCTACTCCATATCTGGCAACAGAGTGATGGTTTGGGGCTCGTTCGATAGCTCAGACCCTTGACGACTTAAAGCCATTTCGCCAGCCATGTGTTCCATACTGTACCAGTGTAATTTACAGCTGAATCTAGTCTCACCCCCCAATTCCCATAGAGATCCATTCAAATGCAGAGAGCTTATAGTATTGCTTGTAACAGTACCTGGAAATAAGATATCGAGAGTCTTTTGATGTTGATGGGTCACAGACTTCAGGAAGTAACAGCATGCAAAGGATATGCAACCAAATATTAAATATGATACTTAAAAAATATGTTAAAGCAAAGGGTATGAATACTTATGTAAATGACAAATTTCAGTTTTTGATTTTTAATACATTTGCAAACATGTTTTCACTTTGTCATTATGGGCCATTTTGTGTAGAATTTTGAGACAAAAAATTAACTCAATCTATTGTAGAATATGTCTGTAATGTAATAAAACATGGAGAAGGTGAAAGGGGTGTTCAGACTTTCCAGCTTGACTGTATGTTCACTATATTGCTTGTTGTGCTTGACTAAATATTAGTTGTACTTAACTATACTGTATATCCACATGCACACACTGAGGGACGGTTATGAAAGTATTACAAAATTGAATTTTATGCTGGACTCATAATGTCAGCCATTTATGTATTAGAAAGATCATTGCACTCAATACTGCAGGTGCATAATAGAGCTACAAATCACCAGTTGATTAATGAGCATGGCTGTCTACATACTGTAAAAAACAACATCCTTATTTTTATTTTTTTTAAATGGTGGTGTACTGTACTTTCACAGATATTTTATTTCTAAAAATACATTTTATTTCTAGTTAGCATAAACATAAAACCAATATGGATTTCTGTACTACTCAGTCTAATGACTCAGTCTTACTGCTACCATTGCTGCTAGTGCTGCATGCATGCATGCAAGCATGCAAATCCTTTTAGAATGAACACAATGAAGCTGCGATACCTGGTTAAGGAATGTGATGCATGAGCCAATATTGGCTGTTAAATGATCTGCATCAAAGTTTAAATTGTAATATATGAGTTAGGCTTGAAAAAACTAGTCAGCAGTTGCTTGGTCTCTGGGTTTCAGAGCAAGCTTCAGAAGGTTGAATCTCATTAAGTTTTATAATATATACATTTCAATTTTACAGTGAATGCAGTAATTGCTCAATTGTGAGTAAATACATTTGCAAATACCAATATTGAAAGACTATCATTGTTCAGATGCACCAATGCAAGAAGTATAATTCCTTTTACTGAATTTATAACCTTCCATATGTATTATATAAGGATCAAAAACCTTGGGAAACATCTCTAAAAAGCAATTTTGCTGATTTACTGCCTCACTGCCTTGCTCATTCAAAATCTACATTATTGTTCTCCTTTGTAAATCATTGTTAACTGTCATGTTTTACACATTTTTTTTATTACAAAGAACTAACACATCCTATAAATGATGAGGTTCTCATGCGTGGGAGGTTTACTCAAGTATTTCAAAGGGAAATCCATTTCAGTTCAGTCATAAGCAGGTGATAAAAATTACCTTGTTTGATTGTTTTTTTTTCTTCACGTTGATTTGAAGGGCACTTGTGACAATCATATGCCAAAGTTAGCCTATAAAACTGAATAAAGTGCAAGAATCACCTTTACCATACACTTTATTTAGGTGTACAGCATTTAGCTGCAGCTTTCCTGAATTAGGCTATGGTAGAATTTAACAAAAAACAAGTTTGCAAGCAAAATTACGATGAGTGAATAAGCCGGTGCTACCAATTGTCTTTAAAAATATTGGCAAATGCAAATAGCTTAGTACCCCTTTCATTTTTTCAGTCTAGATCTAGCTATGTTGACGTTGTTGTCCTGATGCTATGAATAGTATAACATATGATTGTTGGATAAAGCTTTGTTGGCCAGTGAGCTGGTTAGAAGGCTACTACAGATTCCTGACCTTGGGTTACTAGCTAGCTGCCGCAAGTTCGATGCTGGCATTAGACTATGGTTGCTTAATTGGGGCATAATTAATAAAAACATATTAATAACAATAAACGGCAAGAACAATAGCATCGAAAAAGTGATCGTCTAAATGGCTGAGCAGTGCAGATGGCATGACTTGGTCCATGATGACCATTCAACTTTTAAACTGTAGACTAGAGTTGAGACATTCAAAAATAATGTATAAACGTATTTGTTGTTTGCGATTTATTATAACACACATTCAGAATGAGAAACAAGCATCAGAGGAGGAAATAATGAATTAAAGTAAATAAATAAACAATAAATTATTCAAGCATAAATTTGCACACTTATAGAAAGACAAATGTGACATTTTGCATGAATGTGAATTCAGGTCCATTGAAAGGCCAGATCACCTCCACAGAACTTATTTCTACATTCCAATACAAGGTTTGGGGGTTAGTGTGCTGACTGCTTCTAACCAACCTTGATACTCACCTCTGTTCCTAAACACATATGCTTTGGAAATCACAAAATAAAGGGATAAAAACTATTTGCTTGGCTGCATGGTGTGCCAATCTTTCCATTATGTCTCACAAATAGTCTATTCTTGGCTGTTCTATAAATCATTCAGTCACCATGTTTACCTTTCTGGACTGGTCATATAGTATCATAGTGGTCACATATGAGAAAGCAGCTATTCCAAGCATGCAACAGATAGATAGCATTATAATCTTTCCTAATGCCAATAAAGGATCAACGACACTGGACTTATACTTCACTTTGTCCTTGATAAAGAAAAAATAAGATTCCAATTCAGTTGTGTACGTGATTTTCCAGATAGTCTTTGTTCATGCACATGTTTTTCAGAATTTCTTTCACATTTTTGGCCAGGTTCAAAATCCACAAAGGAATGGAATTATATCCCATTCTCCCATTCTCCAGCTGATGCAAGTTCAGTGCGGCCAGTGTGGTCCCAGCAGGAAATCAAACCTTTGCAAGAGCATGGCACAGTTTAACAAGAGACATGATTACTCCACGGAGCCCAGGGCCCTGACAGAAGGAATCAGTGGTAATCTTGTGGGAAGGGGGCAGGACATTAGAGCCTGTAGCTGACTGCTGTGCTTTTCTGATTTATATTCCTGTAATTTTCTCAGTTGTTCTCTCAATTAAACAAACTGGCCTCACAGCAAGCGTTCCGTGCTACAACATACATTTTCAGTAGTATACCAACGTGTGTATTGATATCTAGATCTGTCTCAAATTGTCAGTATTGACTAGAGTACACCCAAATCATGCAGGTTTCTGGGTGAAGCCCTGTGCATTTTGTATTTTTTAATAGACTATAGTGCACACATTTTTACAATGTTGGTCATTCAAAACATGTGGTAATTTCAAAGATAATTATTTGCTTTCATTATTTGTGCTGTTTGCACATGATTTCTAAAGCATGGTTTTCAAAACCATGGAATTTCTACACCATGATTTGACACTGATTAATTCCATTGATTAACAACAGCAGCCTACAGTATTAACTGCTATCTCTGGATTCCACAGATTAAAGCATTGGTGATCAAAGTGTGTCAATTGTCTCCCTTTAAATGTACTATTTGAATTCTCTTTAGTTATCTTGGTAACTGTTTATTACCATCATCCAGTGCCTGTGACATATAGAATGTGGTAGCTCTCTAACTTAAGGGGGTAGGGGATGGCCGATTGTGAATTGACTCAATTTGGCACAGTGACTTGATATCAAACAAAGCTCTTCTCTATATATAAAAAAAAAAGTGTGTTTCTGTGCCTAATGTATGCATGTAGGTGGAAACAAAACAGAGAAGAAAGAAACTGGCTGGAGATAGTGGTCAGTGCAGTTCTCACCACTCTGGTTGAGGACCAGCTCAAGCATGTGCTTCCTCCGTGAGCGACCAGCTTCAGCTTCCCTCTATGGAGGAGTCTTCAGAGGTTTAGAAGTAGTTTTTTTTTGGTTGGAATTATCAAAACAAGAAAAAACAAACTAAAACTTGGCCAGTCAACACCAGGCCGACAGGAATTCTTCAAGGCAGTCAACCCTAAACAGTGTTAGCTTACAAGAAGTATTTGAGGCCTGTACAGCAACCACAACACCCAATGTGCTCCAAAACTGAGGCCGTGTCCAAATCAGAGCCCTATCTACTGCATCCCATCTCCTGTGTACTGTGAACTGGCAGATATCTGCTGTTTAATGTGTACCGTTTAGTACATGACGTGCAGTACGCAAAAAATATCCTCCATACTATTTTCCAACTGCACTGTGGAAGTATTGCCAGACGTCCCACTTTTGCGCAGCCATGTCACATGCCGTTTTTGTTGTTATTGAAGAACAAAGGCTAGCTACCGTTACCGAGTGACAAAGCTACTACATAATACAGCGACTATCTAAATTCGCTAGTGAGATTAAATAGATTTAATAGTCAGATATTTCGCTGAATGGTTTTGGCAGAATGTAACTAGACTAAATAAAATTCTACCAACACAACAGTTGAAGAGTGATAGTTTAAGACATTTTTAGCCAGCATAATGTTAAAGTTAGCTCAGTTAATAGCCTAACTTACTTAACATATAACGTTACGGAGTTATTTTCGGTACAATGCAACGAAAAAAATTATGTAACATTATATCTTCCATTGCCATGTGGCGCTAGCCAGTTTGCTAACTTACAATTGGGTAAAAAAAAAAACAGCCTGACATTGACAGATTAAGGCACATTGATTGAACCTTCTAGCAGCAGCTATATATTTTCTAATGATTGTGCAATCTTCATTTATGTTTATTCAACATTCAAGTGGATATGTAACAATAGTTATGATGATTACATTTTTTAAAGAACTTGACACATTCTGGAAAAAAAACCCTGGGAATTAATAACAAAAAACTATGTTTTAAGTGTTAAGTTTGGCTTGGTCAAAAGCCAAAAAAGACAGTTAATTCAAATGAGCACCACCAAGCCAAACTTCAGCTCTCTACACTATCAGGGATTCCCAGTACTCCGTTTTTTATATCTGACTGCTATACAGTTCTGTAGCTATGTTGGTCTACTGTATTCCAATGTACTAATCACTGGGCAGATAGGCTCTTTGAGAGCAGGCTTGAACCAAATTCACACTCTTCAAAATAGTAAGCGGCCTACGACTGCTGCATTAGGCTATAGAGTAGGTTTAGACATTGGCTATAGATCTATAATGCATTTAGGGCAGGACTATAGTATATATTTCTGTACGTGATGCTGATTATTTTACACAGAAGACTGTGTACACACTTGAAAACAAAATAGGCTATCAGTTGCTGCTGGAGAACATAAATACAGTGGTATTTAATTTTGACTTAAACCATCATAGATTCAACTCTTAATTTGTGGATTAGAAATGGAATCATCCATCCAAGGAGTAGCCTATACTGGACATGTGGTCTAGGCTTACACCACCACCCATGTATTCACTTATGTACACCTAAGAAGTATGAATTATATGAAAACATACACTGTTGACATACAAAGTAGTAGTCAATACGATTTCAGTCATAGCATAACATGTTGGCCTAATTGGCCTGATATGTCATAGTGGAGTTCAAAGAGTAGAAATAAAAACAATAGATGAAAGTATACATTTAATAATAGCCTAATGCAATCACAGCATGCAATTATACATCTACTTGTGGCGGGTAGTACAGTTAGCTAGACTACGCCACCTTGGGAATTTCACCCAAGGAATTAGTTTTGTTCCTTTACCATGCACCGAGCACTTAAGGTACTCTACTCAGGCACCTTCAATTAAATGAAGTAAATAGAAGTGGATTCAATCAATAAAACAGTTTATTAAAAAATAACAAAATAAAACATGTACCCACAGATATACAATTAGCAAAAGGTATAATATATACAATAAAATAACCACGGCCGTTCTTCCCCCAGGCCAGTTAGGGGCGCTGCTGAAGTGTGTGAGGAAGAGAACGACGCGGCGAAAGAGGGCAACTTACCGGAAGGGGACAAGCGCACACTCGTGACTGTCAGACACACGCACTGCAAAGGGTGAAATAAGCCAAGTGAGTACGTGCGGTTTAAATTCCCAATACTATCCACACACACACACACATACATACATACACAGCAAGCAGTGAATAAAAGGTCCGCCTTCCGATTCGCGCTATTGCCCCCAGCTACACCAGCACGAAATCTCGACCTTCAGCACAAAACAAAGAAAATAAGAATGGCAGCTTAGCGCACCCAAACCAACCTACCCGCAGTTAGTTTGTCAGTGAGACAGGAGTCCCACACGTATCTCGCATAAATACTTAAAAGATCGGTGGATAACCACCATAACATGCAGTAATAAATATAACACAGGGATAAAATAATAGCGGTTCGCTGCGGCGAATCTTTCGGCCGGCGACCCAACGTATAGCAGCCGTAGTTATGTGGTTACAACTCCGTTAACCGCAGTGTAGATCACCGGGAATGATAATATAGGCAAAACAGCAGCCAGCAATGTCCTATAAGAAAATAAGAAATAAAAGTTACTAGGTAGCAATAGCGCCTTCCATCATAGGCTCATACCGTCCATTAGTCAGAGAAACCGAAAGGCTAAATGTTTCGCTGTGGTCACGGTACCCAGTTTAATAAAAGTACCTTAAATCTGAATTATAGCCGTCTCTTGCGCCACCAGCCCAGCTACAGGAACCGATAATGGACAACACTCATCAGTTTACCTGGGATCAGTACAATCATTATGCATCACATGGAACTACCAGCCTACCTTCACAACAGAGGAAAGCAGTATGCCCAATGGAACACCCGGAACTGCAACAGGTAAGACCTTTCTCCTTACCTGGCTACTGCAGCCTATTTATAGGCTGTTGATAGTGTAGAATCCGCAATTACTAGACCAATGAGGGAATAGCTCGGAGCGAAAGTTTAAACGTGATGTATTCCACTATTGCTGTGGGAAAAGGTAAAAGTTATTTAGAAATATTATTATTTTATTTACTCGTTTATCTGACTCCATTTATAATTATAATTTAGAATTTTGGTTAAACATGCGTGGAGCTCGGAGTGGTTACACTCAACTCACCCTTAGGTACCATCATTACTTCAATATATGTTTGCCGGAATCAACATTATTGCTGAAGCTCAGTTCGGTGGCGAACGCAGAGGTTGGGGGTCTAGTCAACACAATACATGATATTCATTTATCATAGATAGTTGCGAGCCCCAGTCTGAGTACATTTAAAGGGCTCCTTAAGGCAAATTTGACAAGAACCGGCATAAAACGCCCATGGGTTCCCATATCAAATCACCAGAACCTGGCTCCTTAAGGCAAACTTGACAAGAACCGGCGTAAAACGCCCATGGGTTCACATATCAAATCACCAGAACCATGCACTACTCTGGGTGTATTTAAAGGGCTCCTTAAGGCAAATTAGACAAGAACCGGCGTAGGACGCCCATGGGTTCCCATATCAAATTACCAGAACCATACACCACCCAACCTTATATGGACCGTCACTTGTCTGCCTACCCAACTTGAGTACGCCACGTCTGTACCAGGCCGCTGATCAGTCGGTCCTGGGTCAGAATTGTCCCCCTGAGTCTTCAGTCATAATTTAGGCTGAAAAGGGTATAAGATGGATGAGAGCCACGCACGTTAAATATAAAAAGAATTGGATAACAGGCAGGGAGGTCATTAGCTTGGAACGCTGCAGCTCAGATCATGCAGACAATTGAAGCTGGAAAAAGAATTAAAAGAAAGATGCAGGTGATATGAAAACATGGTAATTTATTAATGACAAATAATCACTGGTTAAACTGTGAGAGCAAACACGAACACATTCAATGCCTATAACTAAACACAGGATAACATGCTGCCAAGACAAACAAACATGAACAAGTTCACAAACAAAGTATATCACCAAGTGATTCCGTACGGTGTGACTATGGTACCAGGAGAACTGTTAAGCAGATTCTCCTCGAATATCCCTTTGGGATCTCCTTAAATGCAGTACAGCGCCGGTATGCACACTCCACAAGTCCCTTTGTTTTTCCAAATAAGGTCTGGCAGGAAGAGAAGTTTCAACACCCAGGGACCCCCCTCCAGGGAGAGAAACAGAGTCTACCTCTCCCAATCTAGTGACAGTAATAAGACTCTTTGAACGACGGCGCGTGATCTTATGATCTTCTCTATCATATCTAGATATCCGGTGAGGTCCCGGTGATGGCCACTCATGGTTCCAGATATTTATATGGACAAGCGCATCCCTGATAACCTATACAATCCTCCTTTCACATTCTTTATTTCTCCCCCTCCTATACTTTCACATACCACACACTTCAATTAGTATTATCCAGGTTCACCACATTTATCATATTATCCACAATTACTTTATACTTCCACAATTACCAATTTACATGCACATACATATGATTCAATATACATATACAGCTTTGTTTAATATGTTCACCATTCAGTCCAGAATCTAGGCCGTAAAAGCCCTGTGAGCAGGCCTGAGTTCCCAGCGTCATTCGGATGCCGTTTCCTTCTGATGTCCAGTTGTAAGCTCAACCCCAGCTGTAGTTTACGAGGCCGTGAGAGGTCAGAGGAACAGGTTCTCAGGCCACCAGGTAAATTGTTTTATTGCACTGTTAAGGAATTTCCAATCTAAGTTTGCTAAATTTAGATTTTAAGAAATAAGAGTGATCAACCACGAGGTTAGGTTAAGCCATTTACAAAAGATTGTTCGTTTATTCATTTAAGTAAACTTCTGCAGAAGGGTGCTATCAGTCAAAGCAGCTGATCAGACAGAACCCTGATTTCCGTTGAGTAATTCATTAAATAGACAAACCTATGACATCACAGGAAATCATTCTTATTGGTTAAATACGGTTTGGGGGATCTTGAAACTGTCCCCCAAATAAAAACATCAAAGGAATTATTACAATGGGGGGCACAGGAAGAACTCCGATGGGAACCTAGCCAGATTATTATTCCTAGGGTTATTGGGGTTATAAACCAACATCTGCTTCAGTACTCTTCGCAGTTTATAACCAGTTCCTTCAGACAAGAGAAACAGTTGTCTAACCATTTTTAACATAGGAACTCTACATCAAAAGGTTTCACCAAGCAGGGAACAGTGGTGAATTAAATTTCATTCACAATCCCCCGGTTTTGTGGATTCGACATCCACATAACAAAATGTAATTTAAAAGAAATTTAGATATAAAACCAAACATTTGTAAAATTATTTGTTCCTGCATAAAACCCTAATCTAAACATATGGAAAAGAAGTTATCCCTTTTTCCTTGATCCACTAGGTGGAGTCAGATTTTAAAAACTACATCTAATTAGATGTTTGAATTTCTATTTAAAAATTTTGGGATAAATTTTACTCCACATGTAAAACCATGAACACCAAACCTCCTAGCCTCAATTTGATGGAAGCTAGGTAAAAGATGGCATGATTTACTAATCTAACAATCTTTTCCAGGTATTTTCTGAAGGTGGAAAAAAAACCTCTTCTCTTATGAGAGGAAAAATCCATACATTCAAATCTGGAAACATGTACCAGCTCATGTCTCAAAACATTTTAAATCCTCATCACGAATGGCACAAATTTCATCAAGATAATTAACTGACTGGTTATCTGATTCAACTTTGTCATTCAACATCAATGCAGTAATAGGCAAATCAGTAACATTGTTTAAACACCTTGCAAGACATTTTACAATTATTACAAATTATACACTATTGTGGTTGACAAATTTCATCTTTTCGGTCGCAATCCCAATGTCTTATCTTCCGGAAATGAATGACTTGAGTTCGAGTTCAGCTCCAGAGTGTGTGGTGCATGTGTATGTGAGGCAGTGGCTGCTGTGCTCAAAGTTGTTATAACAACAATCTTGGCAATGTAGTACAGATCACTCCTCCCCTGACTCCTCATCTGAGGAGACCAGATTGTGAGCTTTCGCTCTAGTTGTAGAAGCAGCTGGTTGATCATCTTGGCCGTTGGGACCCCTTGGTGGGTCACTTTCTTCTCCTGGACCTGGGCCTGGAACACGCCTGCAGTGGCTCGCATGGATCCACGACTCCCTTTCAGCTACCTTAATCGCCGTCTGTGTGGTAAGCACCGGACACTGTTCCACGCCTTGCGCCTGAGGTCTCGAACCACAACCCAATGGCCTGGTTGGAGGCGATGCAGAAACCCCTCTCTTGCGTCAGGAATGGTTGCCTTCACTCCCTGCCTTTACGGAGTATCTCACTTGGTGTGGATCTGCAACCCAGTCTGTCACCGCCATTACGTCCTTCAGCCACGCACCAGCATCCTCTCTGTTAACAAACTCAGAAGTAGCAAGTGAAACATGAGGAATAGGGTGTTCACCATACAGCTGTTTCTGTGCGTCATTTAGGCAAACAGAGAGAGCTGCATGATCAGATCCAACATACAACATATCACATGTTAATGTTTCACACATTTGAGGTGGTAACCAGGTGTTCTCAAAATCATGGTCCTGTGCTAAAAGAGATGTGGATGCAGTACAGTGTAGTGTTGTGTGAGGTGTGAGTGGGGTGTCATAACTATAACAAGTTTCAATTTTTTAAAATAGCTGCGCCAGTTGGTGGGATGTATGAGCACTATTGTCAACATACCAATTATAAGACTAATCTGTGGGCATGTCGTTGTACATGATGGCCACGTCTGGAGACATTACCTGTGGTGGTCTAATTATGGTAACACCTTCTGGAGAGCAGCACATCTGGAAACCTTTATAAACTAGCTTTTACTTAAAAGTATTATTTTATTTATTTATTCATTCTTCTCTCTTTTTATTATCTTGTATTTCTGTATACTTATTGTTCTTGTTCTTCTGTTTGTTATATATCTTGTCATTTTTCCTTTGCCTGTCAAAGCACCTTGTATCCTTGCATTAGAAAGGTGCTATACAAATAAAGTTATTATATTATTATAAGAATATAATTAACCAAAAACTGTACAGATCTACCGGTAACAAACACTTAACATGAAGGAACAAACACACAAACAGTAACAGAAACTGTAGTTTCAGTTAAACAGAGTTTTAACTAAGAAACCAGAGACAAACAACAAAAATATAGCGCTATGTCCATTAACGGGCTAAATTACAAGCACATTTGCCAGGGCGTACCTTTGTGCAGGACAAAGTTATGTAAAAGCCGGATTAATGCCATGCATGGACTGATAACAGGTAATTTACAAACACATTTGCCAGGGCGTACCTTTGTGCAGGACAAAGTTATGTAAAAACCGAATTACAATCACTTTTCTCAGGGCGTACCTGGTGCAATAGAAAAGTACTGTAAAACTGTATCAGACTGACCCCAGGTAATTTACAAACACATTTGCCAGGGCGTACCTTTGTGCAGGACAAAGTTATGTAAAAACCGAATTACAATCACTTTTCTCAGGGCGTACCTGGTGCAATAGAAAAGTACCGTAAACCTGGGTCAGGTACTAGCTAGTTCAACAGACAGCGCCAACCGCTATCTCCTGCCACATCCGACAACAGACAAGACAAAAACCCAACATTCAACACTAATCATCAATGAATATCAGGAAAAGCCACTATTCTCGTAAGCTCAGCATGTGACGAAGGCCATGAATGGTCACAAACCAATCCAGTAACATAGCAAAACAAAACCAAGTTTAAGATCACTTAAAACCAACGTGGGTCTTAATACAACGTACCGTAATTCAACAATCAGCAAGAATAACAGGGAGTTTTCCGAAATCACCGAGCCGTCTACAGCCGCAGTTTAGAAAACTAATTCCGAGCTTGAAAGCACCACGCGTCCGTGCTGTTCTCCCCACCAGCTGTTGAAATACCGCAGTTGTCCCAAAAGGTACTATCAATAATGAATTAGTAACCTTTAATTCCTCGTCGCCAATATTGTTAAGGAATTTCCAATCTAAGTTTGCTAAATTTAGATTTTAAGAAATAAGAGTGATCAACCACGAGGTTAGGTTAAGCCATTTACAAAAGATTGTTCGTTTATTCATTTAAGTAAACTTCTGCAGAAGGGTGCTATCAGTCAAAGCAGCTGATCAGACAGAACCCTGATTTCCGTTGAGTAATTCATTAAATAGACAAACCTATGACATCACAGGAAATCATTCTTATTGGTTAAATACGGTTTGGGGGATCTTGAAACTGTCCCCCAAATAAAAACATCAAAGGAATTATTACAATGGGGGGCACAGGAAGAACTCCGATGGGAACCTAGCCAGATTATTATTCCTAGGGTTATTGGGGTTATAAACCAACATCTGCTTCAGTACTCTTCGCAGTTTATAACCAGTTCCTTCAGACAAGAGAAACAGTTGTCTAACCATTTTTAACATAGGAACTCTACATCAAAAGGTTTCACCAAGCAGGGAACAGTGGTGAATTAAATTTCATTCACAGCACCCTCAAGGAAATCACCACCAGCTGCAAGGGTTTATGACTGATAACACCTTTTTCAGTCTTACAGAATCCCCCGTTTGGCCCCGTGGGAAAAACAAACACAGTCCCAAGGGGTCATTGAAAGTGGCGCTGGTTCCATGCTGGTGTCTATGGTCCCAGTCCCAGCAGTGTTGGCAACTGGAGATGGCTGAGAACTAATGCAGCATGGGTTGGGGTGCGCAGGGAGTAGATGAGGTGTCGGAAATAGCAGCACTGCACCAGGGTGAAGGCACATATGAGGGCGCTGGCAATGATGCATCCTCAGAACACCCAGTCCCACCATGTGTAGGCACCCTGGGCAGAGCGGGTAGAGGAGCTGGACAGGATTTCCGCTGTTCTTTGGCCATGTTCACCTCTACCTGGGCCGGTGGAGGTGATAGTTCATTTACCTGTTGAACAATCATCCCACAGTGCATCCGACACCTGGACTGCTGGATTACATCACAGTAGCTGTATTATACAAACATCAATACATGTACATATGATAAATGTGGAGGCTTACATGTAAATATAATAAATGTGGAGGCTTTCTGAACAATTCAGTGGTACACTTTGCTATCTACCCATCTGTTTTGCAAGGTTAATCAAAGTATGAAGGGATGCGGAATTATGGAATGTCTACACAGAACTGACAGACAGGGAAATTGGGTTGGAATTTTTAATACCGTATGCCTATTGCATATATAGCATACTGTAGTTATACTATATTGGATTGCCCTCTATTACCCCCCCCCCCCCCCCATTGCATGCTTGAAAACAGGATGGAAATAGACCGAAACAGAAAACAGTTTAACTGAAACAGTCATTCATTATAAAATGATTTAGTTGTAAAATACAATGTAACAACAAAGTTTATGTTTTGAGCGATTGAACGAATGAAAATGAAATATACAAAAATACAAAAATTTTGGTTTTACACAACAAAACACATATGTCTGAATGTACATTGTTCTATATGTGCTGCAGTTATGTGGTTTTGGCTGTGTGTTGATCTCTATGGTGTTGAGTGCAGATTTCACTTAGCTCCTTCGAGCCTCCCTCTCTGTCGGGCGCAGCTCCAGGCTGGAGCGCAGCGGCCATGAGCTCCACTACAGGGACGCAACTCATGTGCTCCATTACAGGGACGCAACTCATGTGCTCCACTACAGGGACGCAACTCATGGTCTTACTGCTCTATGCGACCCGACCGGCCAGTGATCCAGTCAATCGCAATCCCTAGCTCAGTGTAACACTGAGCCCCGTAGTGGTAATCAGCCACTACGGGGAACCGACGGTCTGGTCCCTATCCCACTTTGCTATGGGTATAGAAACTTTTACTGTTTTTACCAGCCTTGTCTGTTTAACAGAGGTTGTCTCTTATGCAACTGTGCGAGGTGTGTACTGTCGTCATGGTGCTAAGTGAATCTAAGGTGATATTCTGAATTGGATGGGTGGATCTTTTTAACTAATAAATGTGTTGTAAACTTTACTCTAGTGCTACACCAGGGGGCCTGTTTCAGGTTTTAGGTTTGAATGTCTTTACTATTTCCACCCATCTTACTCAGATCAAAGAATGGTCAATCGCTTTGGATCAAAGCGTCGGCTAAATGACCGTAATGTAATGTAATGTAATGTGGTTATAACCAGGTCTTGATGATTGAGAACAAATAATCATACACTCTCTAAAGAATGTAGGTTCACCTCTCTTCCAAAAAACAAATATCTTCAACCAACCATATAGAGTAAAGAAACATAAAGACAAACAGAGGCCAGTAAGCCAGTCTGTGCTAGAAAATGACCCTACTTTCAGCTTTTAAATGAAAAGGGCAGATATGAATGGCATTTGATACATTTTAAAGCATTAACTGGCTTATTGGCATCAGACAGACATTCTAACACATGTTTTTGTGCTAGGGAAATTTACACAAAAATACATCCATGAAATTTTATAAATATGCCTCAGTTAACTGAATGGGCACCCAAGTAGGTATATTAGTGAATCCCAACATTTCCTACATGACATGCCCAGGCATAATTTATAGATTTAAAGCAAGTATACTACACTTTAGCCTTATGGTTTCACAGATGTATATCTTAAGACACGAATTAAAAATAAAGGAAAACACCAATATGGTGCCAAAAAAGTAACTCCAGAAGGAAGACTTCTGTCTTACATGAAAATAGCCTATGAGCCATTTATTAATTTCTGCAATGATGTCATGCAGTTTTTTAAAGATGTGCTTTCCTATGAAAATGTGGCCTGCTGGATTTTAGAGCAGTGCCACATATGCCATTGTTTTAATAGATATATATATACATACACATATACATACACATACGCACACACACATACATATACATACATCTACACATACGTACACATATACATATACACGCACATATACACATACCTACATATATACATACATACATCCACACACATATATATATATATCATCTTTAATTTACCTATTCTAGGGTTTTAAAATGATTTTGTCATTATAGTGACCTAATTGCATATATGACTTCTGCCTTTTAGAATGACAGTGTCAACCTTGCATACATATGACAGTGAGGACTGCAACCTCACTATTCCACAGATAAAAGGAAAACTTTGCACTTATAAATCCCCTAATCAGCCTCTAGATGTGGTGAAACAACAACAACTCTCCCTAGTATATGTTAATACATAAGATAATTGTGTTACTCACCACACCAAGGATGAAGAACCAGCAATTTAACTGACCAGAAACTCCCTGTAAGGAATATCCTGTACGCGTCGCCAAACTGCCAGGAATGATTCAATATACATATACAGCTTTGTTTAATATGTTCACCTGTGAGCAGGCCTGAGTTCCCAGCGTCATTCGGATGCCGTTTCCTTCTGATGTCCAGTTGTAAGCTCAACCCCAGCTGTAGTTTACGAGGCCGTGAGAGGTCAGAGGAACAGGTTCTCAGGCCACCAGGTAAATTGTTTTATTGCACCCTCAAGGAAATCACCACCAGCTGCAAGGGTTTATGACTGATAACACCTTTTTCAGTCTTACAATAGAATTGGGTTTATCTGTCAGCCAATCGGAGAGCTGAATGCCTTCTCACCCAAGCAACAACTGTCCAACCAGATAGCCCTGCTACATACTCATAGAGCTTTAGAATACTTCTAAAAAGGATTTGAAATGTAAACAGACAAAGATTTAGATCCACCTTTCAAAAGCTACCTACCAGTATTATCACATGTTAGCTATCAATATTGGTAGGAGACTAAGAGGAATAGAGAAATAGCCTACACAAAACTGCAGTAAGTCGACACACACAAAAAAATAGTCTACACAAAAAAGCCTTTTTGTACAGGTCATTACCATGGGTGGCAGCACATCCTCTCAGAGTACGAATTAGGCCCTTTGAGAGAAGGTTTGAACCAATCTGCCCAGTGATGAGTACATGTTTGAAATACAGTAGACCAACATAGCTACAGAACTGTATAGCAGTCAGATATAAAAAACGGAGTACTGGGAAGTACTGGAAGTACTGAAAAGAGAGCTGAAGTTTGGCTTGGTGGTGCTCATTTGAATTTCCTGTCTTTTGCGGTTTTTGACCAAGCCAAAGTAACACTTAAAACATAGTTTTTTGTTATTAATATAGCATGTAACTTGCACCTAAATAGTTAATTAAATTGTATTTTGCTAATGATAATAAATGCAGATAGAAAAAGTGCTGCATTAAATAAATGTGATGAATGTCATGTACACGGCTCAAATGAAAATTCAAGGTTCGAAACGCTCAGAATCTTTCTGCATCTCGCCCCAATGCAACAAGTCCTTTATGCACCAAGTGGCCAGAGGCACAAAGTAAAATTACTAATTTTATATCAGCTCTTTGAAGTTACACTTAATTTTCCAGAGTTTATTTGAACTCTCATTATTTTATCACATTCAATGGGATGGGGGGGAGGGGGGCAAAGGAATCTATGGGTAGATTCCTGTCTTTTCCATCCTCAAAAAACAAACGTTAATTTACTTCATACGTTTTTTTTATTTTTCTGCATTTCACATTTGAATTTCTCAAATAATGCTAAAGACAGTAGTAATATAAAGGTCTTATGACAAGAAGAATCATAGCCATCCATATTGTTTCAGGTTGTACCAGATTACCCAGGGTTCTTCTGATTCCAGTGGGAAGACCTATGTTGGGCATTCATTCTTCTGTTGTGGTTATTTCAGCCGCATTGCAAAATTAACTTTTTCAATTTGATGATGATGACAATAACTATGATGACAATGTTGCAAGACTTAAAATTAATAATCAGACTGACGGCATAAATTTATGTGTGCAAGGGATCTGCGCTTGATTGTTTTTTTTTGTACACTGTGAAGGCAGGAAGGATAAAGGATTACAATATTGTGTGTGTGTGTGTGTGCGTATATATTTATACTACAGAGGTTACTGAATATTTGAATCTGAAAGGATGGTTGAAAATTGCTTTTCAATTACAATAAAAAGGATATATATATATATATATAGAATCCAGGCTTAAAGCTGTGAATAGATCTGATTATACTTCAAACCTCCATTATATGGTATACATTAAGCATAGCTCACCTAAGTGCATTTATTTAAAAGTATAATGCAATTTTTCTCCACAGTCCTACATGCAATGCATAACATAATGTGAATGGTGCTAGTAAATGTGCTGACTGCACAGAACCCAGTTTACTTATTTATTGGTGTGCATTAGACATATATATGAGAATGCTATATTAAACCAATCAATCTCTCCATAGACATGCACTATACTTTTCCAATGCAAGGAATGGAGTTGATAAGATCATTTCACAATGTGCATAATAATGCATTTCAGGTACTTTAATAGTAAGTGTAAATTCTTCCACATTAAAAAAGGCTTGGATGAGAAGGTTTACACTTTAGCGCATGGTAAACAGGTGTGAGGGAAAAATTTATTTCTCAAAAATTGGTATAGATCTTTCAATAGGCATGGCCATTAATAGAGCAAATTAGTTTGGTTGGATGTTATGAACGGAGAGCATTTTATCCATTTCCAAAATGTATCACTTTTGATACCCCATCTATTAAAACGGGCAGTTTTCATTACCATAGGAAACTGAAAGATCCATTTTAATGGTTAAAATGAACAAGAACCACATTCATCAAAGAGTGGTCCTCACTTCATGTATTTTAAATGCATGTTTTTTATGTGAATATTGTAAAAGTGTAAAATCAAAGTACAAAATATCACATAATCTTTGTATCTCACGTTTATTAGAAAGTGTAGCACGTTTTGCATTAAGTACTTTGCATTAAGTTTGATATGCACTTTTTATAATTATGTGGGCTTTTGCATATGATTATGTAAATCTCTTTTGTATGACATTACCATTATCAATTTTTGAGCTACTGGCATCTTTCATGTGAAACTCCTTTTCATCATTTTTAAAAAGGCATATCTACACACTGTAAAACCTAAATGGCTATCTTACTAAGTTGATTGAGAGAAGTAATTATAACACAATTTAAATTTGTAAGTAAAAGACCAGTGAATTCTTGAACCAATTTAGTTTTCCTGCACAAATGGTTCATGGCAATCGGTTAGCTCAAACCTTTCAAGTAAACTGAACTTATTTCCACATATATGAACTGCATTCTATAGTCACAAACTGTGACACTATGCAACATTTTATTGTGGGGATAAATGTCACGTACACTAGACATATCATGTTACCTCAATATTGTACAGTTTGCTTCATTATGTGAACAAAGAAGACTTTTCATCTTCATCTTCTAAGACATCTTCATCTGACCACACAAAGCTGCTCAAGACTTCCAGACACAAAGACAAAGACATATAAAAATGTATGTTTCTACCTACCTTGTGCTGTGTATTGGTAACTGTACATGTAAAGAAACTGGGAAAGTATTGTGTGATTATTTGCATAGGTTTTGTTGAACCTGTTTAAAGGTGCTGCATTTGTAGCTTTGGCAATATGGTGGTAAAAGTATGCTATATAAAACCTTAATAAACATGACATAATGGCTTCATAAATCATACAGTGTAGTACAATGGTTAAGGAACTGGGTTTGTAGCCGAAAGGTTGCAGGTTCGATTCCCAGGTAGGACACTGCCGTTGCCGTTGTACAAGGAGGTACATTTCACCTGCATTGCTTCATTATAATATCCAGCTGTGATACATGACTAATATAAAAAAAAAAAAAAAAAAATTGTAAAAAGCTGTCGCTCTGGATAAGAGCTCGTGCTAAATAAATATATGTAATGTAATACATAAGCAAATGTCATGCTTCATAAAGGGTGACATAACATCTTCTTATTGTTAACAAGCCTGTCTTTTTTTTCTTTCTTCTAAATAACTATGTGCAGTCACAACTCATTCTATTGGTTCCCAAAGACTAGTAAAAACAACACAGTGAATGTCTGGAATTTAGGTAGGAGTTATGTGACTAATTTCTCTATCTCTTAGAAATCACAGAAATGGCAAAGTGATTCAGACAGACATTATGTCTTTTTCACATTTACTGTCAAACTATATATTTATAAATCAGTTACAACATCAAGTTGTACTGTTTGATAACTACAGATCTAATTTTGAAAACAAACTAATCTACCTTTCTCCTCCACATTTTTGTTTTTTGTTCTGCTGCCAAAGGTTAGATCAAGTTTGACAACATGAGATCTGATTATTCAGACTCAAAATAATAGTACTGGGTTGTCTTATCTTAAATAAATGGAGTATTCTAAAACTGTGAAACATCTATAGCACAGATACTCTGATTTACATCCGTAGTAACCTAAGCACATAAATTTTACAACATTCTGAAAACAATAGGAATGTGTTTGTAATACTGGCAATAGAATTGTTAGGAAGATAAGGGACCTGTATAGTGCAATCATCAATTTGACCTATAAGCATTCAGGACATCATGAATCATGGGTCCCCTGTAAGAAGCCCAAAAAATGTTAACACTAGCAATCTGCTTAAAATGCAGGATTGTTTTCACCATTCTTCTAAATGGCAGGATTTCAGCCACTTTTTCTGGGGGAGTAAGAAGAACTGAAAAAAGATTACCCTGAAAAGGGGATTACCTCATTAGCTTGTGCCAGTCTGGGGATACATATGAAGAGGCACAACAACCAGAAAACTGCAGACACCCAGAACCCAGTTGCAAGCTTAATATGGCTTTCAGGCACATGCTGTTACGATTTCCTAATTGTTCAATCAATTCACTGATCTCGCACGCATTTCCCGCAAGCTGCAGCTTATCAGCTCTAATGACACTAGTTATATAACCGTGCTGTTCCTGTGATTCCTTGTCAAAGTATTACGGTTTGTCAGAGTACACGGTCCTTGCACATGCCTTCTGTTAAATGGCACTACATCAAAAGCAATCAGATCCATCAGATCATCGGATACATTTAATTAATAAAAATGGTAGAATTTAACTCTTTCAGTTATCACCTGTGGCAGTCCTGTCAGGGGTAGCGTGGGAACGAAGGACCAGACGCGACAGTAGGTGTACAGAGGATGCTACCTGAACACCACAAAGCGGGAGCGAAAACCCCGCTAACAGGGAATAACAATAATCAAACAAAATATAACTCTCCACACCTGGAGAGATACCGCTACAACTGAAAACCACCCTAAAGGCGAAAACTCTTAACACTTTATACAATGCAATAACAACAAACAAAAACCCTATAACTCACAACGAGGGAACCGAAACCAAAAACTCTCTTGCAAAACGAGATAGCCCTGCACACACGGGCGGTAACAATAATGGTGATATAAACGACAACGAAAAAACAATTGCACCCTCGGTACGTGGACTATAACGCCCGATAAATGGTGAAAGCAATGAAAACAAAATAACGCTTACGAATTCCAAAACGCGACGAGAGTGGGACTGGAAAAGGATGCTATCCTACGATACCGGCTTTCCTCGAGAAACGAATGGCAATATGGAAGCGTATAATAACGCTGACGTGTGCTTTAAATACTGACAGGTAACCCTGAACAGGTGAACACACTGAACTGAAAACCAAAACCTGAAACGGACTATAAAACCAAAGCGAAGGAACGCAACGTGAGCGCTCTCCAGGGAAGTGGACAATATACAACAAGCAGGCGGAGAAACCATGACAGGACCCCCCCACTAAGGGACGACCCCAGACGATCCCTCAAGCCTGCGACCCCGGAAATCCCTGATAAGTTGAGGGTCCAGAATATTTTTGGCCATAACCTTCCCAATCTACTAAGAATTGGAAACCTCTCCCAACCCGTCTCTCGGCCAAAATACAGTGGACAGTGTACACTGGACCTCCCTCCATCATCCAAGGAGGCGGCGGTGGCTTCTCAGCGGAGGCCAGCGGGCTAATAAGAACTGGCTTAAGCCGGGAGACATGAAACGTGGGATGGATACGCATAGCACGGGGGAGCTGTAATCTTACCGTAACCGGATTAATGCGCCGTATAATTTTAAAAGGCCCAATAAACCGGGGTGCGAGTTTGCGAGACTCCACCCTTAATGGCAGATCACGCGTAGCGAGCCACACGCGTTGCCCTACCCTGAATGAGGGGGCAGGACGACGTCGTCTATCAGCTGCCACCTTGTGTCTAGCAGCAGCGCGCTGAAGCGCAGTCCGCACCCGCTTCCAAACAGAGCGACACCTCCGAATAAAGGATGTCACGGAGGGAACCACTATATTACTTTCCAGCTCAGGGAATAGTGGGGGCTGATACCCCAGTTGAGCCTCGAAGGGCGAGAGACCTGTGGACGCGTTGCGCAACGTATTATGGGCATACTCAGCCCAGGCCAGGTGTGTACTCCAGGAAGTGGGATTAGAGGCCGCCAGGCAACGCAGAGTGTTCTCCAGCGTCTGGTTAGTGCGCTCGGTCTGTCCATTCGTCTCAGGATGGAAACCAGACGACAAACTGACCGAGGCACCGAGCAGAGAACAGAATGTGCGCCAGAATTTGGCCGTGAACTGGGGGCCGCGATCAGAAACCACATCCAACGGCAACCCGTGTAGCCGAAAAACATGGTCTATCATGAGTTGCGCCGTCTCAGAAGCTGAAGGTAGTTTCGACAATGCGATAAAATGGGCCGCCCTGGAGAAACGATCTACCACGACTAAGATCATCGATTTACCCAGTGACATAGGCAACCTGGTGATGAAGTCGAGGGCGATATGGCTCCAAGGACGGCTGGGAATGGGAAGAGGGCGCAAAAGCCCAGAGGGTGGGAGACTAGAACCCTTACTGCGGGCACACACCGGACAAGCCGCAACAAAACTCCGAACATCCCTCTCCAAACTGGGCCACCAAAACCGCCGAGAAAGAAAGTCCTTAGTGCGGTGAACGCCCGGATGGGCCGCTAATTGAGAAGTGTGACCCCAACGTAATACCCGGGACCTAAGCTTCAGCGGAACGAATAAACAGTGAGAAGGGCCCCCCCCAGGCCCAGGATCTGATCGCACTGCCCTCTGAACTGCAGCTTCAATGGCCCAAATAACTGGAGCCACAATTTGGTCGGCGGGAATGATAACTTCGGGGGCAGGAGCCCTGTCCGAATTATCAAAGACGCGAGAAAGAGCATCTGGTTTAACGTTCTTGGAGCCGGGGCGATACGTGAGCAGGAAATTGAAGCGCAAGAAGAATAACGCCCACCGGGCTTGGCGAGAATTAAGCCTCTTGGCTAGCTGCACGTACTCCAGGTTCTTATGGTCCGTCCACACCGTGAACGGATGCTCCGCCCCTTCCAGCCAGTGACGCCATTCCTCCAGAGCCATTTTGACTGCTAAGAGCTCCCGGTCCCCCACATCATAATTTCTCTCGGCAGGTGTTAACGCACGAGAAAAATAAGCACAAGGATGCATTTTGTGGTCAATGGGGGATAGCTGGGAGAGAATGGCCCCCACTCCTAACTCCGATGCATCTACTTCTACAACAAAAGGAAGGGAAGGGTTGGGCGTGACAAGAATAGGTTCCGACGTAAAGCGTCTTTTGAGCTCAGAAAACGCCGCTTCGGCCCTCGAGTTCCATTGGAACCGGGAGGAAGAAGTCTTTTTTGTAAGTGAGGTAATAGGGGCGACTACCGCGCTAAAATTACGAATAAACCTCCTGTAGAAATTTGCGAAGCCTAAAAAACGTTGAACCTGTTTAAGAGAGGATGGCGTGGGCCAATTCTTAACGGCCGAGACTTTAGCTGGGTCCATCTGAACCTTGCCTTCTGCCACAATGAACCCCAGGAAAGACACTGATTTAGTGTGAAAGACAAATTTTTCTGCCTTTACAAATAGCTGAGCCTTGAGCAGCGCGTTAAGGACCTGCCTGACATGGCGAATGTGCGTGGAAAGATCGGGAGAAAAAATTAAAATATCATCAATATAAACAAAAACCGATTTTTCAAGCATCTCCCTTAGCACGTCGTTAACTAACGCCTGAAAAACTGAGGGAGCGCTAGTGAGCCCGAACGGCATCACCTGATACTCGTAGTGTCCCGAGTGGGTATTAAACGCAGTTTTCCACTGGTCTCCTTCACGAATGCGGACGAGGTTGTAAGCGCTGCATAAATCCAGTTTAGTAAAAATAGACGCCCCCTGGAGGCGTTCGAAGGCCGAATTCATAAGCGGGAGAGGATAACGATTCTTAATAGTTATCGCGTTAAGTCCCCTGTAGTCGATGCATGGCCTAAGACTACCGTCCTTCTTCTTGACAAAGAAAAACCCGGAACCCGCCGGAGAAGTGGAGGGTCTAATGAACCCGTTGGCGAGGGATTCCTCTATGTAATTCCTCATAGCGGCACTCTCAGGGGCCGATAAGGAATACAGCGCTCCCCTGGGGGGAATCGAGCCAGGGTATAGCTCGATAGCGCAATCATACGGCCTATGAGGAGGCAGAGAAGTGGCGCGTTGCTTACTAAAAACCTCCGCAAGATCAGTGTACTGCTGAGGAACATTAGCTGGCACTGGAAATGGAATAGCTCCGCCCACCTGAACATTCTCCAAATCTGATTCCGAGTCGCGAGGGATGTCCCAATCGATCTCAGAAGGAGAGCTCTCCTCCTCCCATAAATTAAACCCATCAGCAAGCGAATCCCAAGAAAGACTCCCCCTGGTGTCGCGAGATGACGGCTGTCCGAACTGAAATCGGGAAGGGAGCGGCGCGAGCCGCCAGATCTAACAGCTCTATCTCTAACACAGTGGTGTCTGCACTGAACTCCCCAACGGAGAATAACCGAATCCTCTGCTCCAGTTAATATTGGGCTTGTGCTGAACCAACGAGAGCCGTTACTAACCGTGGAACGGAAAGAGAAACTGAGGGAATCCCCTGCTCCCTAGCCCACTTAATGTCCATAAGGGACTCTACTGATCCGGAGTCAATAAAGGCGATACAGCTGTTGGAATGCTTATTCCAACTCAGCTGCACAGATACTAGAGTTCGAGGAGAAGTTTGATCTTGTCTCACTAAGGACCTCGATTTTTAGGACATTGATCTCTGTAATGCCCAGCGCGTTTACAATAACGACACCATGCACTGCGTGGACCAGCGAATCTCTCTCTCTCTCTCTCTAATCCGATTGTCTATCGAGTGCAGAAAGGGCATCTCGAACAGAATCCGAAAGTGCTTTAATAAATACCCTGCGAGTGCACGAAAAGCAATAGAAAATGACGCCACCGTGTCGGAGCCTTGACGAAGATAAGTGAGTCGCATCGCCGCCTCCTGACCGGAAACGTCATGGTCGAAAACCGACGCCATCTCTTCTGCCAACCTCTCCATAGTGGACATCACGGGAGAGCTTGCTCTGATTAAGGGATCCGCCCAAGCGAGAGCCGTGCCTGTTAAAAGTGAGAGAATAAACGATACGCGGGCCTCCTGAGTGGAAAATCGAGAGGGTTGTGATTTTAAAAATATAAGACACTGCGTCAAAAACCCCTTACACTTCCCGGTCTCTCCTCCATAGCGAAGCGGGAGTTGTAATTTGGGCTCGCGTGGAACGGGAATCCCTACAGGATCAGGAGGGATCAGTGCCGCCGCAGTTGGTGCTTGTATTACCGGGATTGAAGGTGAAGTAACCTGGGGAGACGTAATCGTCATAGTTAAAGTGCGAATGCTTTCCGCTAAATCACGCAACCCGTCTCCCTGATAGCGCAGCTGATTGCCGAACTGTGCTTGCTGAGTGTGTAGGGCTTGGACCCTAGGTTCTCGACTGTCGCTGGTACCTCCCTACTGGCTTCCATATACAGAGGATGCTACCTGAACACCACAAAGCGGGAGCGAAAACCCCGCTAACAGGGAATAACAATAATCAAACAAAATATAACTCTCCACACCTGGAGAGATACCGCTACAACTGAAAACCACCCTAAAGGCGAAAACTCTTAACACTTTATACAATGCAATAACAACAAACAAAAACCCTATAACTCACAACGAGGGAACCGAAACCAAAAACTCTCTTGCAAAACGAGATAGCCCTGCACACACGGGCGGTAACAATAATGGTGATATAAACGACAACGAAAAAACAATTGCACCCTCGGTACGTGGACTATAACGCCCGATAAATGGTGAAAGCAATGAAAACAAAATAACGCTTACGAATTCCAAAACGCGACGAGAGCGGGACTGGAAAAGGATGCTATCCTACGATACCGGCTTTCCTCGAGAAACGAATGGCAATATGGAAGCGTATAATAACGCTGACGTGTGCTTTAAATACTGACAGGTAACCCTGAACAGGTGAACACACTGAACTGAAAACCAAAACCTGAAACGGACTAGAAAACCAAAGCGAAGGAACGCAACGTGAGCGCTCTCCAGGGAAGTGGACAATATACAACAAGCAGGCGGAGAAACCATGACAAGTCCTCACATTCTACGACATTCTGAAGGCAAGAAATACAAATCTCTTTAACATTTTTTATCCAGAGTTATGCTTTTCCTCTGTAGTATCTATAGATGACCAAGTAACTCAAATATATTAACATATAACATATGTAAAAATATCTTTATTTAGGATTAGGTAAAATGTGTATTTTCTGAATCCAGCGGTTCCAACAGTCAATGTCCTTGTTAAAACGTTCGGCACTCTGAATACTGAACACAAGTGATATTGCGTGCTAGAACCCCTCACTTAACCTACACAAAATATGTTTTACGTGATTTAATTGAATAATAATTATTAAAAATGAATAATCAATTAAATCGCCAAATGCTTTGATAGGTAAGTCGAACAGTAACCTGGTGGATCAACCAACAAGCCAAAACAAAGTCTAAATCAGGTCTTAAGGTTAAATAATTTTATTAAATTAAAAACAGTCAATTAGAATAATGACTTAAAATCATACATTCACTAATGAATGCAAGCTGACTACTTATCATGTACAGAGAGGAAGACATTAAACCAGACATTAATTAGAATATACCATCAAAGAGAGAGAGACCAATAAGCCAGAGATTGCCAATATTATTTACCCTCCAGCTGAACAGGAACCAAGGGAACCGCCCCCACCAAAATAAAAAACCGTCTTCTCCAAACCAAATCAAAACTGAACGGAACTTTTTCCCATCTTTGATGTTAGGACATTATTTTTAGGACATTACATTATATTATTTTTTATGTCAAAAACGGTAGCCTTCCATCTCTGATTCAATTTAAATATCTCAGAAGGTTTTGCCATCCAGTACGTTGTCCACAAAATTGTTGGAAGCCACTGGAATAATATGTAACTTAGCTAAGAATCCTTTGAGCTAACTTGCAAGCTAATACAGTTTACAATTGTAACAACAGGTTCACCGTATTTCTGATTGTGTACGAATAATATACAGTATACTCGTACACAGTAAGCTACAGAGAAGGACGCAATATATAGGGCTCTGATTCGGACATAGCATCTCTCTCCCTCACTGTAAATTTGGTCACACCTTCTTTACATAGAATGACTTTATCGCCCACTGTAGTTTTTCAAAAATGAGGAAGGTTATTGGTATACAATCATTTTGATGTGTAGCTCTACCAAATGTTTAGTCTTTATTTAGTCTAAATTGTTCTAGCCAGCCACAAAGAGGCACTTAATCAGTTGTGTCTTAATCTGTTAAATAAGATTAATGTTGTTTTTGGGTGGAATTCCCCTTTAACATTGTAGTACTTGTAGATTGTAGAACAGCAATGGTCGCTGTTTTTTGTAGCAATGTACACACCCCTGTCGGAAAAGATATGCATATTGTTGACTCAAAATTTAGTTACATGGTGAAATCAGGGAATGTGCAAAGTGCTCTCTATTTAATAGTGTTACATTTGTGTTCCCGCTCCGTCACACGTTTCCCTGTGTTTTCGGTAAATTCGGTGTTCTCTGTAATGTTCTGCTATTTCCTTCTTTCAGTACTAATGATTACTAATTTACTAACTTCATAGAATTAAGGTTTACTAATCTACTAATGACTAACTTCCTTGTAATGTTTGGAGATCTAATCTACTAACCTCATATAAATTAGGGCTTCTACTAATCTGCTAATTATCTAACATCATCTTCTCTATTCGCTACAGCTATCTCTCCATTCCGCCTTTGCTGTCACTATTCTCTTTTCTGAGTTTCTCTTCTACTCGCTACAGCTGATTCTCATTTCTGCTTTCTGCTCTCTCTAATTTCTGCTCACTCCATGTCTGTGAGTGTATTTAAACCCTGTATTGGCTTGTGTTCAGTGTGAGATTGTTGCCTCAGTTTACTGTTTGCACTTTTGAGCGTTTTTCCATTGGTTTGATTCCACATTTTGACCTTGTTTGTAACGACCACGTCTTATGCCAGTTCTATTCCTGACCCTGTTTTGTTTTCTCAACTACGAGCTTGCCTAGCGTATATCTGTACCTTTGCCTTCGCGGATTGCCTACCTGTTATGAACTCTGTTCTCCTGCTGATTACGAGCCTGCCTGCTGTTTTCAGTACCGTGCCTCCGCTGACAGATATCCTGGATCTTGACCCTTGCCTGGACTTTAACCACGAGCCTTGCTTTCTGATTTTTGTACTTTGCATTTACGGATTGCCCGCCTGTGTTTTTGACCTTTGCGTCACAAATAGAACAGATCTGATGTTCTTGGGAGAAGGTAGGAGCTGATCAGCTGTAGAAAAGGCTGTAGATAAAAGGTGGACAATACATGTCTGCCATTGCCTTGACCATTACCAATCAGGATCAAGTGAAACGAAGATCTGACTGACTTTAGCGTCAAATTGTAAAACTGGTGCTTCATAGTTTGTAACTGGCTCCATTTGAATAGGTTTGTTTTCATCTGTTTTGCTGACTTTTGCTGCAGGCCTATTTAAACTGTTCTCCATGGAAACATGACACGTAATCTCTGGTGTACAATAGTTTCTCCAAGGCAAATAACCAGAGGCTACTCCTAACAGAATCTTGATTACATAAAACTTGGCTTGTTTATCAACCGACGGTAGCATGGCCACGCTGTCATTCCCATTATGATTATATCCGTACAGTAATTTCATGCTGCAACCAACCACCTGCGGCCCAGCATAATCTAGAAAGAACAGCACCAGCTTTTTCTCTTTGCCTCTGCTTTTCAGGCTTGTGTATATGTACTGTGTAAGAGCAGCTGTCACAGCATGGACTCAGCCCAAAAGGCCCTTTCATGGTTGAATTCGAAATTCTGCTGTTTAGCTTATTCTTAAAATATAAAAAGCATTTTTTTTAAAACAGGAAGTCTATAGGGAAATACATTTACATAATGTGTCTAGCCTTAGTAACACAGCATGTGATATGAGAGAAATCATAAACTGTGTATGAATCAATGACATGACATTTCGAAAAAGAACAATATGCACACCTGCTATGTAATTATACACCTTCTCCTTTGTTTAACAAAAAAAGTGTTTATAGTGGTTCATGATAAATTCAAAGACTTACATTTTGAAGTGTCAAACCAAAAAAGTGTTTGTGTGAAATGGTAAACATCCATCCATCCATTCATTATCTAACCTTTTTTGTATTATTTTAGTTTTATTGTATGTTTACGATTGACCCAGGCTGCATCCCAATCTAGTTCCAGCAATTTAAGAGGTTTTTCTCTTTAAATGTATGCCTTCTAATGTTTACATTTTTTTACTAAATCGAGTGCCATCTTAAATGAATGACATTCTTTAACATGATGAGGAAACGCAATGCTAAGGTGCACTCAGAGAAAATGATTTTTTTTGCCAGTTAATTATTCAGAATTATTGCCACCCTTATTAAACAATATCACGTTAGTAATCTTTTTGTAATTGTCATTTGTTAATCATTATAGGCTACACAATTGTTCCTGATTATTCAGGGAATTAATTGTTTGACATTAGCAAGCACAATAAATGGAAACAGGTTGACAACATGTTCAGTTTAAATACTTTACAGCCTACTCTTTTTCCAGCACATCTAGCCTACATATTTAAATGCTACACAATTTTATGACAACAAAGAAATATGCTAGCAGGCAAAACTTGCTGTATTTATTGATATTTGTTATTCAGTAAATCAATTCCTTGACTGCTAATCAATAGAAACAGGCTGAGAGTTTTATCCGTTTAAAGGTCGATGGTGACAGACATTTATATCCCAGATCTCACGATATCGCCATTGCGCAGCAGCATGGTTAACTTCCGAGTATAGATGGGGTGAAGTGCATCTCAATTCAAATAACCCGCTCCGCCCTCGCTCCCTCCCACTCGCTGAACACAAGTGTATACTCCTGTTTTATTGGTATGTGCGTCACATCCTCCTAAGTGTAGTTTGCAAGTGAAGTTTGCGAGGGTGGTGCAAAATCTGGATTGAGACGCAGCCCCAGATTGTTTTATATTTACAGAGGTTTCTGATGGATTGCCTGCTTTACAATATCAGGTATAGGAAATGTCATGGTTCTTGGCCTAAGGCAAGAAAATGCACTGCAAATAACTCCAAAGCAACTTGTACAACTTACCATTCTTCTTTAAAAACAAACATGCAGAGGTAACACACCAATCTACTTACATTTTTACACCTTTGAAAACCTTATCCCTCATTGGCTTGATGATAATCTATGTCCACGTAAAGCCTGGAACTAGAAGTTTATTTTTCTTTTATCCAAGGAGCCAAAACATTGATGTACTTAGATTTTGGAGAGGCTATATTAAGAACCGCAAGCTAAATTGTCATGCAGCAGACTTTAGCTAATCTGCAATCAAGGAATGCATTAGCTTTTTATTTTTATGGGCAACAATGATGTCTCCGATTCGGGCACAGAGCAGCACCCCCACTCCACTGGCTGAAGATGTGCGATGCAGGATCAGGCACCTGCTTATCCTTGCAAAATCATAAACCATTTGTTTTCAAATGATCAACATTAGCAGTGTGTGTCATCAGCAAGAGCAGTATTATTAATATTAATCTATGTGTGGCTGGACAGTATTAATCTATGTGTGGCTGGACAGTAGCTAAACAAGTGCAATTGAGATGTGGGGTAGAGGTCACAACATCCCGAAGAAAGACCTTCAAAATTCCATGAGGCATGCAACGGTTGTTCTGAGATTCTCTCACCCCCACACACACCCCCCAATCAGTCTAGCATGCAAATGTATCAGTGCAGACAGGGCTCATTACTGAAGATATGGAGCATCTGATGGATGAAATGTGATTCATATCATTAACAGGACATTGGGAGAACCAAACTAGATTTCAAAAGGCAGATACTTCTATCATGGTGCTGCTTGTCAATTTCTATATATTTTGACAGAATACATATTAAATATGACCTGATAAATTGTTTATTAGATTTCTTCATGTACATGTTCTATTGATATATGGAGGCACTACACTAAAATCACCCCTTTTAGTGTTTAGAAATTGTAATAACTTGGACTGCAGCTGCCCAAGCTATTGTTGTACCAACTGAAGATTAATTATATGTAAAGAAGTCTATTTTGAAGAAAAAGTGGGATCTGTCTGTTTTTAACATCTGCCACCAGATAAGTATATTTCCCAGGGCTATTTACTAAAAATCTAGAATTTGCATGGAGCGATAAAGGAAATTATGTGAGAAATACACATCTACAGTAACAGTAATATTATCTTACACTTGATACTGAACAATATTTGTTTTGAATCTCATTATCTTTATGAACATACTGTACATCAGACCTTTGACATTTTAATCAATCAAAGATTTTTGAGTATGTATATATTATTATACACCATGCTGTTTTCACAAGTTTGCGCATGCTCTGTAATAAATGAAGACAGGTTTCAATTCTGTTCTTTGACCACTATGCACGCTACACCTACAGAGCTCCAACTCTATAGTGGCATGGTAAAGTCACTCATATCTGTCAATTTACCGATATCTTCTATGGTCTAGACAATGTAATCCACCTGTCAGAATCCACAGGTGAAACAGGAATAATACATCATGTCATACAATACATCATCATTTTGCAGGATTGGGCCTGTGTGTGTCAGTGTTACCCTTTCTGTGTGTATTTGGAGATGCCAAACAACAAGGTTGGGCAGATTCTTTTAACATGAACATTTTATTACTGCAGCGGATCATCATTATTTTATTAAATAACAATTACAATAATTTACTACAATTATTTGTAACCTTAGAGTTTGTCCTTGGCGTAATATACATATACTGTAGATGTTTCTCTCCATTTTGAATATGGGACTGAAACCTTCTGCTCTGGGCAAATACTTATTTTAACCTCTAAGTGAAATGTATTAAATGCTGTGATTTTTTTCCTTGGTAGCAGAAAATGACAAGTATACCAAGCTGCACAAACCAAATTGCGACCAACTAACACAAAATTAATAAAGCTTCCCTCAAGCAGTGACATGCATGACAGATCTATAAAATGCAGGGCACACTTCCATCGATTACTTTCCACCCTAGCATTACACATTACAAGCACTGGTAAAGTACCTAAGGCCTTATTATCTGGGGAGGATTAAATATAATTACTCTGACAATAACATGTAAGGATATCAAGAGCATAAGGGACTATCACTCAGGTCTGTTCAGTATTAACAACAATGGGAGTCTAAATAGTTTTGCAGCAGTTACTGAGGCATAAACAGTCCTGTCTCTCTGGGCGTAAAAGGGTCTAAGCTCAGTGTGAAGATGGAAGGCGGGAGCGATGCTGACTTCTCACCCCCGGGACTCCGGTCAGGTCATTTTTCATTCCACTTTACACATACTGTCATTGATATTGACTGCGCCCATCCAGCAGGCAACACAGGGACATCGAAAAAAGAGAACACAAAATGGCTGAAACTGTTTTTTTATGACACCTGATGCAACTTGGACTTTTGCTGTATATATCTTTTTTTATTATTTCTCCAGTGAGCTGGTATTGCTTTCCTGCTGTGTTAAATCATTTGAAAGCGTAGAATCGAAAGGATAAAATAGAAATGGTGGCTGAAACTTGTTGCCATGTTTAGATTTAGTTATTTATTTATCAACAATTTTGAGTGGCTCCTAATAATAATAATAATGAATGAATATAGTGCATTTAATTTTACAGTAAAAATGTCAATGTACTTAATCAGAGAAGTTAATACATTGGGATTTAATAGGTAACATACTCTGAACTGAAACTCTGAGTCTGAACTGAAACTGCACTGAATCCTAACTGTGCCGCTGCCATCTGCAGACCCACAGAGGTCCAATTTGCCATAGTGTTGTACAGGTAGGAAGGGTTTCAGTGGTTGTCCCTATCTCAGTGCACAAGTGTGACTTCTCCATTCGGTCAGGCACCTGCGTTAGGCCCGCCCCAGCTGCGAATGCAGTATATTCATCCCGTTAAATTATTGCGCAAGTAATGGACTGTGGAATGAAAAGATGTGGCAGCTGGCAAATAAATGCACTTGGGCGTCGAATGTGTGCTTGGCTGCACTTTCCAGAATTAACGCTGTAGCGATGAGACAGGCTTACACATATAATACGCATCCCAAATTGGGAGAAAAGAAAAAGAATATACATAAAGGAGACTAAAAAAGGCTCTGTGCAGCCAGTGTAATACCAGACACTAACAATAATTCATGCAATATATTTTTGGCAAATCTAAATGTTTTGAAAGGCAGTCACGTTCAATTAATCTGCTCATTCATACCCTTCTTAAATATGAATAGGAACAAAAAGTGGCTCTGGATTTAACTATATGTACTGTAATGTATGCTATATGAATAAAAATAGGATGTTGATAGAGAAAATATATATTTTCATATAACATATTTTACATTAGGGTCAGGGAACTCTTTATTTGGCATCACATAAAAGAGAAATTCAGTACAGTGGAGGTAGACCGCAGCCAGGCACTTGATTACCAAGTATGTTATTGCGCCTGACCCTGGCCACTAGTGGATAAAAAGTGCATAAGCCCTTTTCTTCAGTGCAGGCTCTCTCAATCTGTGTAATTGCATGACATGACAGGCGCTCGCACAGCTGTGGCTGTCTGCTTCCATTACCATTAACCCCCCTGGCAGTACCCTTTACCCAAAAGAGCATCCAGTCTCCACCGCAGGCACGCACACACGCTGCTTCTCAGGCTGGACCTGAGCCCCCCTCCCCTGCTCCCCCCACCCCCACGGATTCCTCTAAACCCACAGACCTAAACCTCTTACCCTAATTTGAAACAGCCCTGCCCTCCAGTGACAGACAGCACCAGATTCCGTGTCGAGTGCTAAGCCAAGTGGAAGAGGGATGTCGCGCTCCATTCACAGACTGTGAACTCAAGGTGGGAGTGAATGAGAGAGAGAGAGGGAGAGAGAGAGAGCGAGAAAGAGAGAGCGAGAGAGAGAGCGAGAGGGAGGGAGGGGGAGAAGGAGAGAGGGGTACAAAGAGAGTATCTGCTCATCAAATGAGCATATCCAGGGAGTGAGCGGCACAGGCAAGACACGCAGTGTGCTGTAATTACCCAAGGATTTTTTTAATGAAAAGCTGGATTATGAGGATTGGAGAAGCAATCGCCAGATATTGAAAGGCAGGATTAGAGGGTTTTCAGTTTGCCGTCCCTCCATAATGGGGATAGACCGGAGGCGGAGAGCTTCTCTGGCGCTCACCTTGAACTTTCTCGCCCTCCTGTTCGCCGTTTCCGCTCTCACCACCAGCCACTGGTGTGAGGGAACTAGAAAAGTGGTGAAGCCTTTTTGTACAGGGCCGTTCACACTCAAACAGCCCTACTGCATAAGATTTAACAGCTCCAATCTGAACGACAGCCGGCTGGTCCAGTACATCTGGGAGACTGGGGAGGATAAGTTCCTAATGAGAAAGTTCCACACCGGCATCTGGTTCTCCTGCGAGGAGAATGTCAACATGATCGGTAAGTACTACGGGGAAAAAAGCACAGAATGCCTAAATACCCTGAGCCTTTAAGAAATTTGTGCGGAGCAAACTTTTCAGACACAGTGTTGGACTTTAAAATACTTTGCTCTGTAGCTAGTTTTTCTCTTGTTTTTTGTTTTTTTTGTCGATGTATGAAGGTTTGTTTTTTCATTCTATACTTAACAAATAGTCCTGTACAAGTGATAACAGTATTCCTACTGCTTTGTATCAAATTATTGAAGGGGCATATTTTCATTTGTACAGGACTGTCAATCATAAACATGCAACACATGCATTATCCTTCTCAGAGATATATTATTACATTTTTAATTAAATGAGTTCAGCAGTGAAATATTGTTTCTATTATAATAGATATTCTCTTAACTGTTAAGTATGTCCTTATAATAAGGCAGTTTTTTTATGGCATTTTGTAAAAAACTGCTTGTGGATTTGTAAATTACATGGAAATGCTCACATGTCTCGTGAGACTGAGATATAAACCACTAAAAGGGGAGATGCAAAAATCAGCCGTATTGCAGTTGAAAACGTCTGAAATAATTTCTAATAGGATTATATAGGTGATTCAATTTAATGGTGAGGAGCACATTAAACTAAGTGTAAATATGAGCATCACTTAAAAATTGCTTCTAGATTTCAAGATTTGCATATGCATGTATGTATGAGTGCAATAAATCATTGTTCTCCAACCATCACTGCACCTGCAAGACTGTTTTCTCTGAGAAACACATTGTATTTTGAATTTTAGAATGTACTGCCAGAAAGCTTGTACTGTAAATTAATTACTGTCAATTGCAGAATGTATAAGAAAATTCATCAGAACCATTCATCATCATCTTCATCTTCATCAGGTGTTATGTAAGTAGTCAGCTCAAATACCATTTACAACTGAATATAGAAACTCATTATATGTGAATTATCCATGTAAGTGATCAATGCGATCTTATGAATAACTCTTTTCAGTGGACAATGCTAATACATTGTGTTTTTTCAGGAGAGCACTGCAGAAGTTTTCTTAATATCGCACCTTCACATGAAAGAGGTGGGTACAATGTGTACTAGACATTGTTGCATAATTTCAAAATATAGAAATGTAAAACTACAAACCCAGTGCTTTTATATTTTTATATTTAGTGACTGTATAATCAGGTATGCATGCATTTTCCTCCTTGATTTCAAGGTATCGAATCAATCCCTAAAAAGACACAGACTTGTAGGAGTTGAA
The DNA here is from genome assembly GCA_022702515.1 of Ilyophis sp. 1 JC-2022. Lineage (NCBI taxonomy): Eukaryota > Metazoa > Chordata > Actinopteri > Anguilliformes > Synaphobranchidae > Ilyophis > Ilyophis sp. 1 JC-2022. The sequence goes on along the minus strand of CM040405.1, from coordinate 41,313,064 downwards.
TCAGCTATAGCTCAATTGACGCATGTTATGGATTATGAAATTTAACTTTCCAAACCCAGTCAATTAGAATAATTATGGCCGAATAAAATATAGATGGATGGATATGTATGCATCATGTTTGCAGGAATATGCATCCAGTATAGGCTACACTTCATGATACATAATGATTAATTTGAGGCTGAAGATCAGGTTGCCTAAATGCTATACTATAAAATCTTACAATACATACTAATCAAAAGTGGCGCTCTGTGGTTGATCATTATGGTCTGACAGCTCACCAAAAATAATTAAAATGTATCATAGTTATAATATTTAATTTTGGACATTCCTGTACACTCAACGACTACACTCGTACAATGTTCAGTCGGAGCAGTCGATTAACAATGTTGTGCCAAACTTGAACATTTGAACAGCTCTTAGAAGTACTGCTCGCAAAATCACGATTAGATTAACAGCTATTAAAACACTGCCATCATAACGATGCACTCTGTGACATTAACGGCAGCAGCTCATACAGCGAGCATTTACCATGCGCATAAATGAAGAGACATAATACGGCACTGATTCATGCAAAAAATAAAAAAGTAATAAAGAATTATTTCTTATAAAGTGGACATGCCTGCAAACCACAGCCGTGGTAATACACGGTTACTATTAATGGACAGAAGCAGGTCGGGACTGTGACTGAAACAGCCTGTAATGCCTTAATGTATAACAGGGAAATGCTGCCAGCATTGGATGAATGAATGCTTGGCTTCAGTGGATGGGAATATATTCAAATAAAGCTAATCAATCAAATAGGTGTCATACAAAAGAGTTGTCTCAGAACAATGTGCAGATGGCATTTTATATAAGCAATGCAAGTGATGGTGAATTCAACCTAAAGAAAGAAAGATAGCACCCCGGTGTAGCAACGCCCCGGTGTAGCACCTTACAGACACATATAGCGCCCCGGTGTAGCACCTTACAGACACATATAGCGCCCCGGTGTAGCACCTTACAGACACATATAGCGCCCCGGTGTAGCACCTAACAGACACATATAGCGCCCCGGTGTAGCACCTTACAGACACATATAGCGCCCCGGTGTAGCACCTTACAGACACATATAGCGCCCCGGTGTAGCACTTTACAGACACATATAGCGCCCCGGTGTAGCACCTAACAGACACATATAGCGCCCCGGTGTAGCACCTTACAGACACATATAGCGCCCCGGTGTAGCACCTTACAGACACATATAGCGCCCCGGTGTAGCACCTTACAGACACATATAGCGCCCCGGTGTAGCACCTTACAGACACATATAGCGCCCCGGTGTAGCACTTTACAGACACATATAGAGCCCCGGTGTAGCACCTTACAGACACATGTAGCGCCCCGGTGTAGCACTTTACAGACACATATAGCGCCCTGGTGTAGCACCTTACAGACACATATAGCGCCCCGGTGTAGCACCTTACAGACACATATAGCGCCCCGGTGTAGCACCTTACAGACACATATAGCGCCCCAGTGTAGCACCTTACAGACACATATAGCGCCCCGGTGTAGCACCTTACAGACACATATATCGCCCCAGTGTAGCACCTTACAGACACATATAGCGCCCCGGTGTAGCACCTTACAGACACATATAGCGCCCCAGTGTAGCACCTTACAGACACATATAGTGCCCCGGTGTAGCACCTTACAGACACATCTAGCGCCCCGGTGTAGCACCTTACAGACACATATAGCGCCCCGATGTAGCACCTTACAAACACATATAGCGCCCCGGTGTAGCACTTTACAGACACATATAGCGCCCCAGTGTAGCACCTTACAGACACATATAGTTGGACAGCATGCAAATAATAACAGAAACAACACAAAACATTGAAGCATTAGTGAGGAAACAATGGAAAATATATATTTAGATAACGTTAAAGCAAAACTAACTTTGACCAATTTTGTTGGATACCATTATTCAGCATGTCTGAAAAGACACTAAGCTGCAATAGATGCTTTAAGATAAGATAAGATATACTTTATTGAACCCCGTGGGGTAATTTTTCTTCTGCATTTGACCCATCCTAGTAGTTACCTAGAAGCAGTGGGCAGCCACAGTGCAGCGCCCGGGGACCAACTCCAGTTCTGAGGCAAGTGCCCTCAAAGGGCACCTGCAGGCAGGCACCTATCATGCATGTCATTGAGTGTGGAGAGTGAAAGAGAGAGACGGAGGAAACCCACACACGAACACGAACACGAAAACACCACACACACACAAAAAGGCCCCATCCCGAAACCCCCCCACTTCTTCTTGCTGTGCAACAGTGCAGTGCTAACCACTATGCCACCGTGTCCGCCCAACAACAACAACAAAATAAATAAATAAATAACAACGCTATTATCAAAAAAGCTAAATAAAGCAGTGACATTATCCAGGGCCTCTGTGCTGATTCCTTGTGTAAAGCCATGTGACGTATGTGCTGTAATGTATGTGGGGGCCTGTGTAAAAAAGAAAAGATAAGAAAGCCCCCCAAATTGATTGATAGTAGGTTTGTGATCATTGCACAGTACCGTTAGTCAACCCCAACAAAGATGTATGAGGAATTTTCTGCAGCAGCTAAACATTGGCAAAATTGGTGAAAAGTGCACATTTCAGGGAGCATGGTTTTTCTAAGATATAATAATCGTATATTTCTGATTTCATCATGCAAAAGTACAGGCAAGCCATTTTGTATTATCAGGGCCCTAGAGTAGAAAGCCCTGGGGGAAGCCAGCTGTCTGAGAACATAAGGTTATAGCAGAATTACATGGAGTAATGAGCTTGCTCAGGCATGGAGATGTCTGTCCATTTAGCACTTTTGTAAGAAGGGAGCAGAACGATCAGATACTACTGCCAGCCAAATCAGTCAGTTTCTTTGCTTAGCTTCACCCCATTTATTTCCTGAACAATACCTATTCATGACATTGTCCTCTTAAAAGAAACCAAGAAAACAATTAAGCATTTACAATAACCCCTGCAGAATATCACTTCTCATGACAATCCATTTAATTTCAAAATGTTTCAAGAACCATTCGGAAATATTTCTTCCGTTTTTGGAATTTGTCCAATTGCCTACAACAGGATTTTATAAAAATGTTTGCTGTATGTTGTGCATTTGAGAAAACCTGGGATTATTCAAACAAATATGTGTTCCACTGATTGACCTTTTAAATTTTCATATGTACAATTCTACCTCCTTCTCGAATGAAGTGTCACACTATATCCTTATGACACAATAAAACAGCCACATCTGCAGATTTCTGCCTTAAAATGCAAAAAAGAAGAATGCACATGATGAAAAGCTAACAAAAGCTGGTGCTTTTTTAACAGACTGGTGGAGTCAACCAACATTTCAAGACCGATCTATATCAGATTTAACATTAAATACGTTTATTAAATATACAAAAATCTAAATATAGTCATTTGAACCAAATAAATGAATTGTGCACTCACAGTCACACTCACAATTAACTTAGACATTTAACTAAAACATAAAAGTAAAATAAATAATAAAAAACATCCAATTGAAATTACTAGAGAGAGACCAGTAAGGCAGACATTGGTATGAATTATCCCTCCAACTTCTGTGCATCCGGAACAAAAGAAATCAAGGTAGAAAGCAATAATGGAACGAACACACAACTAAGGAAACACAAAACTAATTTAAATTATCTGCGCCAAAATGTAATGCCAAACAGCCTTCCCTGGAACATTCATAAATAGTTAACCTGGCATGGATTGAGGATTTTGACTCTGATTGTTGAGTTGAAGCACTTAAAATGGGTGAGGTACCTTTATGGCAAGGACTGGCTTATCTAAGAACTGGCAAAGTTATTAATAGTAAAATAACTATTAATAGTTATAAGCGCCATACTAATACGAATACTACTATCAATAGATTTGATATTTAGCCTTTTTTTAAGAAGACCGAACATGAATCAGTTAGGGGGTAGTTAGCTATTGAATACCTCTAACAAAAAGGGAACATTTACTCCTCCTCTTGCCAATGAAGGTGATGTTTCTAAATAATAAAGTCCACCCAGCGTCGCAATTTTCATTCTCAGGCAAAGAAAATTGCTACTACGTGACAAGACAGACACAACACAGGCCTCTGCCGTTCTCTGACTGCAGCCCCAAAAATGTAAATTCCAAGCTAGCAGGCCTCAACAACCATTACCTCTGGAAATGAAGACTTTCAATTGATTTCTTCAGTTGAAGGTCACAGATTGGGCATTTAAACTTTAAATCAACAAGGCTTCGTATTCTGCTGTTTCACCAGAGAGGTAATAAAACCTTCCAGGAGAGGAGACCCTATAAAACGTTAGATTTGTGTGCATAGGTAAGGGCCTCAGTCTATTTTTATTTTAATTGCCTAAGAGATTTCCATAGATGTTTGGAGAGGGGAGACAGAGACACAAGCAAAAGCCTTGTGATCAGGTCAAACAGAGCACGACACATTGTAACAATATCACATTGCATAGGCCATGAACGATCATATACAGTATCTATGTGTGTAAAAAAATGCATGTAATAAGAGAGGTCAGGAGAATGGGTAGACTCATTCAAGTTAACAGAAAGGCCAAGAAATGCTCAAATAACAGCTGTTTACAACAGTGGTGTGCAGAAGGGCATCTCTGATTGCGTACTGCGTCAAACCTTGGAGCAGATGGGCGAAAGCAGCGCACCACACCGTGTTCCAATACTGGTAAGTAAGATGAGGAGGCAAAATGTCGCCTGGTCTTACAAATCTTGAATTCTGCTGCGACATGCAGATAGCATGGTCAGAATTTGGCGTAAACAGCATGAATCCCTAGATCCATCCTACCTTGTGTCAATGGCGAAGGCTGCTACTGGTGGTTTAATGGTGCGGGGAATGTTTTCATGGCACACATTAGGCCCCTTAATACCAATTGAGCATAATTTTAATGCCACAGCATACCTGAGCATTGTTGCTGACCATGTGCATCTCTTTATGGACACTTTTTAAAATGGATACTTCCAGCAGGATAATGTGCCATGTCACAAAGCATGCATCATCTCAAGGCTGGTTCCATAAACTTGACAGTGAGTTAAAGTTTACTCCAATGGCCTGCGCAGTCCCCACATCTCAATCCAGCAGAGCCCCTGTGGGATGAGGTGGAACGAGAAGTTTGCAGCATGACTGGCCGAAAAATCTACAGGAACTGTGTAATGCCATCAAGTCAGCACGGACCAAAATGTTTCCAGCAGTTTCCGTTGTTGAATCCAGGCCGCCAATAATTCAGATTGTTCTGGAGGTAAAAGGGGGCACTAGATAGGTGTACCTAATAAAGTGGCCTCAGAGTGTACATGATATACAGTATGTATAGCAATGATGGTTGCATTGTGTAGGCAGTATTGTGAATGATTCAGCTGTTAAATGCAGTCTATGATCATGTGGCACTTTACTTTGACTGTAATCATTAGTACAGTTTTACCGTTCTCTGACACGAGTGGAACGCTAATGCAGCTCTTATGACATAGTAGATCTGAATTTAGAAAACATTACTCGTGAGCAGCCCATCAGTGCAAATCTGCTGCAATTGAAAAGCTGGTAATTTCTCCCAATATTCAGCTGATTCCAGACCAAGAGAAATAGAGAACATATAACAATGAAGGCAAATGATGTTTTAACTTTTGAAAATGATCTTCTTGTATACTTCTTGTAGTCTAATGGACATTCTGCAATGGGCACAAAGATCCATCTGTCCATTGTGGAAAAACTCACGGACAGCCTAAAAACCTGTCCATTGTGAGTTTTCTTTGTTTCCCTGTTTATTACGAGTGTTAGGCTTTTGTTTGTTTGTTTGTGTTGAGTATTGTATTTCACCCAGCGCAGATGAAATAGTATGTACTCCTCTGCCTCCTCACAGGTGTCCTGTGGCTGTGCATTGTGGCCGAGTGTCTCTACATCGTTCTGCTGGCCACTGGTGGGATACTCATGTCAATAGAAGTCTGTCACTATGGCAACGTTATTGATGGCCTGAAGCTGAACGCCTTTGCTGCAATATTTACCGTTCTGTCAGGTAATTTCACAGTCAAGATCGCCTGCCTCTAATATGTCCTTGCTCTTGATTAAAATGTCAGCGGCCACATTAACCTATCTCGGCAAGCATACCAGATGGTTGTAAGGCAGTTCAAGACCAAGTTTATTCACTGCCATTGCAGAGGGGGAATGAATCCCAATGGTGTGTATAAGAGTTTTTGAATCTTTTTAACCTGGCTTTGTAATATGTGAGCTGTACATTATTAGAATTGTGTGTTGATTGTATAAAATAATAAAACATTTGAATGCTATACTTATGCACCCCAAACTTCTCAGCATTCATACAGCTACAGTGTCACAGTCAAGTCAAGAAATAAACATGTTTTTAGTGTTTGAGGACTATATAGGAATTTTATGAGGTGAATTGTTACTCTGTTTTACTCAAGAGTGCTGGTATTCAGTATTAAGGGACACATGTCTAGTGGAAGGCCTCAGGGTTCAGGGATAAAACAAGAAACATGTTTCCATTTTGTCACTTTTGTTGCTTCCAAAGGAAAATGTGCATTAAAATTGACATGCAAATTTGTATTAGAGTCATTCACCCACTGATAGAAAAAAATCTGCTACTTTGATTGGCTCCAGCCCACGAACGTAGCAGAAAGAGCACTCATGGGGGACCGAGGGTGCCTCTGTACGAGTTGCTAGATTAAAACTAATGATGCAAATTCCAACATGACCGACGTGCTGCTCTCAATTCTGATTAAGAAAAGCCTAGTTAAGACTCGTTTTGGCAGTTTCCCAGAGACCTTGATAATGCTGGTAGACCATGGAGTATTATGTAGTGGTAGGACACTGCCGTTGTACCCTTGAGCAAGGTACTTAACCTGAATTGCTTCAGTATATATCCAGCTGTATAAATGGATAATATGTAAAAAAAAATAATAATAAAATAAAAAAAAGTTGTGTAAGTTGCTCTGGATAAGAGCGTCTGCTAAATGCCTGTAAGGTAATGTAATGTAATGTAATGTATGTAACTATGCCCCCTACTGCGGTGTGGAACTCAGCAGGGGGCAGGAGTGAATATCCATAAGGACATTGATGAAAGAGAGCATTTAAATAGCTCTGTCAAAAATGTGATAAAAAATCTGTTTGATCTTCATGTATCGTACTTCAGGGTTAGTAACTATGATGAACCTGTTATTCCCACCGCAGTCCTGTACATGTTTTAAATACGCACTTGGTGTTGCAATATGTTGCAAGCCCCTATATCATTAATGTGCATAACTGTTAAAAAAAGGCTATCTTTATGTTGGGTTTATCTGGGGAGTGTTTAATTTCAGGGCACTGGTTTCTTACATCATTCAAAGCATGATGCATATTGAGTGCAGTCCACTGTAGCTGGTAGCTACATTGAGGAGAAATTCCGTAATGTATATTTGTAAGCGTACTTTATGTGACTGTGCCCACTTTAGTAATGTCCAGTATCATTGAGAATCACATAGCCTTACACCATGAAAAAACCTCAAGGGCTTCATTAAAAGCTGCTGTTGGGAGTAACTAATTGAAAGATACAGATGAATTGCCCCTTAAAACTGGATTTCCTCTTCCAATTCAGCTGAATATTTTTTTAAAGCAACTCATCCTTGTAATCTTATCACATCCATTTCTATTGACAGACATTAATGTGTCAAATATAGTGACATCCAATCGTCATCTTGTATGGCTGGGACAAAAACCAGATGAACCCCAGTGGATGACGGAATGCCATACAATTTATATCCAATACTGGCACCTTGTGGTTAACAATACAAATTACAATTGTTTCTGGTAGTTGTCTGCAAGCCAAAGGTGCCTCTGACAGGCCATTCAAATTAATTTGGTTCTATCAGCCCGTTTACATATGAAAAATACTTCTTGGAGAGAAGAGGCAAGTTGAGTGATGAAGCCCACGCACAACCTGAAAATCCAGGGAGTCATTTCACTAAAGTGATTTGAGGGTAATAGCTGTCTAAACATCTCCCAGATCAAAAATGTGTGTGTCGCTAAAACCCTTCTGAGCAGCAGCACATGATGGTTCAGATTTTTTATTTTTATTTAATGAAATATAGCAGATGTTTTTAGTCATGTTCAAAATATGCATCATTAAAGTAACTAAAACAAGAAAATGCATCATAACTTACAGAATGCTGCTATGGCAATTAATTATCAAGCAGAGAATGAAGGTTTCGCTTAACCAGCTTTGCACTAACAGGAACAGTATTAAATAATTCTACTGTGTATGAAAGGACAGCACAATATATTTTTTTAATCACTCAAGAATGTGAAAGATGCAAGGAACCTCAGGGTTATGCAATGAGATTGAACATCACAAGTCTCTAACATCAAAATAATATATTTATGAGTAACTATAAGCACTAATACAATTAGTTTTTTTTATTAACATATTTGGTAAGTAAATATACATTTTTTATGTAATTTCCATGGTGTAAACGGAGTGATTATTGTTCAATTTCATGGTGTAGGCCCAAAACCCTCAGATTTCAACGCAAAACTGGGAACACAGTCATTGTTTCTTAATTAGGCAGAACAGTGAACACTGGATGTTTTCTGCCTGCTTTGCAATGTGTTGTGGGAAACCTTGAAAAACGCAGTGTTGTTTGGCGGCTTTGTTTGGACATTTTCATAAACTGTTGAAAAAGCACTCCTGGTCTGCTTGGTCTCGCAGGGCTTTTGGGAATGGTGGCCCACATGATGTTCACCACAGCCTTCCAGTTAACAGTGAGTCTTGGGCCTGAAGACTGGAAGCCACAGACCTGGGACTACAGTTGGTCCTACATGTAAGGTTACAGTATTCAAATATTTATGCAAATATTGACATTACTTCATTATATGAATTACTGATGTTAATGCTATTAATAAGATTATTTCTGCAATGATTTATTTTTCCATAGAGTTCAATAGGAAAATGAGTCAGGAGAAACGACCCTTATTTACTGCATATCTGGCAGTAGAGTGATGGTTTGAGGCTCCTTTGATACCTCAGACTCTTGATGACTTACAGCCATTTAGCCAACCATGTGTTCTATACTATTCCCGTGTAATTTACAGCCTAATCTAGTCCCACCCCTCAATTCCCATAGAGATTCATTAAAATGCAGCGAGGTTATTGTAAGAGTACCTAAAATTTATAGTAAGAGAGGTTATTGTAAGAGTACCTGAAAATAAGATATCAAGAGTCTTTTGATGTTGTTTGGGTCACAGACATCAGGAAGTCATTGCATGCAAAGGATATACAACCAAATATGAACTATGATGACTTCATTTAAGTTTATGTTCATTTGTCTAATTACTTTTGGTGCTCTAAAATGGGGGGGGGGGATATGAGTAAAAATTGCTACAATTGCTACAGTTCACCCGATATGGATGTAAAGAGCCTCAAAGTAAAGCTGCTAAAAGTGACTTTAACCTCACTGTTCCATTTCATATCCAATGTGCTGGAGTACAGAGCCAAAACAACAAAAAATGTGTCACTTTCCTAACACTTTTGGAGTGCACTGTATATATATATCTATGCGTATATAGCTCCTTCTTTAATGCTAATATGTCTGCCTTTTTTTTTTGTTCATAGTCTGGCATGGAGTTCCTTCACCGCCTGCATGGCCTCCTCTGTGACAACCATCAACAGGTACACAAAGACCATCCTGGAGTTCAAACATAAACGGAGAAACATTGAGAAGAACCTGAAAATCAAGCAGAAGCTTCTAGACCTGGACTCTCCAGACCAAGTGTGGGACATGTACATCAGCTCAGTTCCCAGCACGGCCGAGGAGCTCTTGGACCTCTCCAGCAATGGCCGCAAGCTGTCCAACACCTCCGTCTTCCTGGACCTGAACGACTTACCCAATCGACAGGTGGAGGAGTACTGCTGAGGACCCCCACAGGGATGGTCGACTCTTCAGGGCCGTCCTCAGGGGTGCCTGAGTGCCATCGTGTCACTCACCGGCTCATTGCCACCTGACTCTACACAGCTCCATCTCTAATGATGCGATGAGGAAAGTTCTCATTAGAGTTAATAATACATGTATTGTTATTCATATCATTACCTGAACATTGGATGAGTTGATTTGCTCAATTATCATCTCACAAAAACATCAGTAGAAGTCGCAGCTGTTGTTCAAGTTTACTGTGGTCTTTGTTTTCTACTTGCGCATGAGTATCTGCGTGTGCATGTGTGAGTGGAACAGATTCAATTTTGCCTTTTGTGAAACCAATTATAACAGCCAAATTTGTTTTCCTTCTTAGGAAATTATTTTTTGATGTGCATTCTTAGCTGTAGATTTATTTTATATTGATAGAAAAAATAGGTCTTTCCAGTGAGGAAAACTGGACTTTGAACATCCATGTGTGAAAAGAAAAGTTTTTTTTGTTAGACTGCATTAACAAAAAAAATTTCAGTGGACCATTATTTCAGTTGCTCTCGGTCACCAACCAAATTGTGAAAACATTGTTTTAATAATTTTACTTTGCATAATTTATATTGTGAAAAAGCATACACAAATATACAGTATATGTTGAGTGCCTTTGTTTAAAATATTGATTTGCGCATATGTTACTGCATGGTGAATATTGGGCGGTTTTAACTGTCTGTTTAGCAAATGATTTTTAATGAGATAAACCAGTTCTCTTTATAGCACATTACTCTATTTTTCATTCTAGGGCAATCTGAACTCAATGATGACCATATCTTTTCAAATATAAAAAATATATACAAGATGGTCTTCACTGTGTTGGTTGTCAAATAAAAGATAATATTTCATTTATTTATATTTCAAAATTGTGCTTTACTTTACTTTTATTTCTTATTTTTTTCAAATCAGAAAGTAAACAAGTAATAATAGCAAAATACTTCCAAATACAAGAATTATAATTAGCAATAATAATAATAACAAAATAGTTGCAAAATACTGAGCAATCTCAATATATATTTACATTCAACTCTTTGTATCTGATTTCAGAAACAGAAACCTTAGGCGGCACACATAAGTATTTAAAGAACAGACAAGAAAAAGGAGACTTTTAAAATTTATTTTTATGAAAAAGTTCAAATGTAACAATAAAATACATTTAAAACAAGTCTGGTTGAGGCTTCAGGTAAATAGTACCTGAAAATATATGGTAAATATATTGTAAATATACCATATTTAAGGGTTTACATGGGTTACAAATAATTTATTTAGTTATTTATTTAAATAATGGAATTCAAGTTGCTCTGTCATTTTCATTACTTTCTTGTCCATTGAAATAAATCAGATAGAAACCCTTTTTGCAGAAGCAATTCACCAGAGCAGTTTAGCACTATTCATTTAGCAATCTGAGTTGATAGGAGTCAGATAACCATGTGATTAAGAGACACAGCTCAGATATGGTCACTCTTGGAACCACATGACAAAAACAAAACTTTGTAAAAGAGAGAAAATGATGACATTCTACCAATAAATATGTGATCATATATTATGTGTAATACAATACTTCTCTTTTACAAAGCAATGTTATCTCAATGGAATTAAACGCTTCATGTTTTGCTTATTTTTAATAACCTCATGAATGTTTAAGGAATTGCTCTACTGAGCTTGGGCAGAGGGTGTGTTTTATGTGGTTCCACAAATGTCACATGGACAAAGCGTTCGTCTGATAATGAAAGTGTAACAGTGGCATGATATGAAAAAGGGGTCAGCATGAGAGAAAAATAAGATTTTTTTTTTTAAAGTGTCATGCCAACCAAATGTGTTTACATTCATCATGTGTTATAATTAATAAATTTAAAAATCCAAGAACTTCAAGATGTTAAAGAAATTATGGTTATCACATAACAAAACAAATGAACACACACCTACACGCGTGCGCACACACACACACACACCACCACCACCACACACACACACACACACACACACCACCACACACACACGCGCACACACACACACACACACGCACACATACACACCACCACCACCACACACACACGCACACACACACACAGGTTTGATTAAGGATAGTAAAGATGGAACGTGCACTGGTACAGTGATGGTTTCTTCCTCTCCAGCTTCTCCTCTAGTCTATTGGGAAGCTGCTCCAGTTGGATGTGTATATTGCATCAATACTGCCAGAGTATTGTACTCAGTTACAAGTGATCAGTGTTTATCAGTACAAAAATATTTCTTACAAATTATAGGTGTTTTGTGAAAATGCTGTTTCTTGTTCTTTATTTGTTTATTGTTTCTTAAACTGTACAATATGTTCTGTATGTAAGATTAATAAATCTTTTCACAGCTTACACCTGACTTTTCTATATATTCAAACAAATCACTTTGAGGCCATTAGTCTTCCCGAATGCACTTTTTAAAAATATTACTATGTACACAATGGAAAGTTTTGTCTAGATTTTTGTTTTCACAGATAATACAAAACTGAAACAAATAATGTAATACTCTGCCTGTTAACAGTATCTATATTTTATGATTATTTTATGATTATGATTATGTTCTGTTAGGTAAGCATGTTGAACGTTGCTGAAATGACAATGAACTGGATATTGTTGGACAAGAAAACAGTTGGAAAATATGCCTGTTTTCATATCCAGTACCTTGCAAATGGCTATTCAAAGAGACTAACTTACCTTTGCACAATTATTTATTTTCTTTGCTTTAATTCTGACAGCTGTAAATTAATTCAGTGCAAGAAAATCACCTTAACAATCAAAACAGTGTATTGGCTGTGCTATAAAAGTCATAATGACTTGCCACAATATCTCAGTAACAGTGCTGGCTCAACCACCAAAAAGTGGAAGCTGCATAGTACCATCAAAACACTGGCGGCCAAACAAGACCAAACAAGAAAACTAGTGAGGAAAAAACTGTGAGGCAAGTCAGTATTTTAAAAGTTAGAGATCAGCGGTCAAAATGCAAATCATTATGTTAATGTGCAAGAACAACCATGCACATGAGCCACTTAACACCATCCCAACAGTAACACATGGTGGCAGTAATCTGGGGGTCATCTGTTTCACTTGGCTAAAAATCCGGAGCTGGGGTCATCTGTTTCACTCGGCTAAAAACCCGGAGCTGGGGTCATCTGTTTTACTTGGCTAAAGACCCGGAGCTGGGGTCATCTGTTTCACTCAGCTAAAGACCCAGAGCTGGGGTCATCTGTTTCACTCGGCTAAAAACCCGGAGCTGGGGTCATCTGTTTTACTTGGCTAAAGACCCGGAGCTGGGGTCATCTGTTTCACTCGGCTAAAGACCCGGAGCTGGGGTCATCTGTTTCACTCGGCTAAAGACCCAGAGCGGGGGTCATCTGTTTCACTTGGCTAAAAACCGAGCTGGGGTCATCTGTTTTACTCGGCTAAAGACCCGGAGCTGGGGTCATCTGTTTCAATCAGCTAAAGACCCGGAGCTGGGGTCATCTGTTTTACTCCGCTAAAGACCCGGAGCTGGGGTCATCTGTTTTACTTGGCTAAAGACCCGGAGCTGGGGTCATCTGTTTCACTCGGCTAAAGACCCGGAGCTGGGGTCATCTGTTTCACTCGGCTAAAGACCCAGAGCGGGGGTCATCTGTTTCACTTGGCTAAAAACCGAGCTGGGGTCATCTGTTTTACTCGGCTAAAGACCCGGAGCTGGGGTCATCTGTTTCAATCAGCTAAAGACCCGGAGCTGGGGTCATCTGTTTTACTCCGCTAAAGACCCGGAGCTGGGGTCATCTGTTTTACTCGGCTAAAGACCCGGAGCTGGGGTCATCTGTTTCACTCAGCTAAAGACCCGGAGCTGGGGTCATCTGTTTCACTCGGCTAAAGACCCGGAGCTGGGGTCATCTGTTTCACTCGGCTAAAGACCCGGAGCTGGGGTCATCTGTTTCACTCGGCTAAAGACCCGGAGCTGGGGTCATCTGTTTCACTTGGCTAAAAACCGAGCTGGGGTCATCTGTTTTACTCGGCTAAAGACCCGGAGCTAGGGTCATCTGTTTCAATCAGCTAAAGACCCGGAGCTGGGGTCATCTGTTTTACTCGGCTAAAGACCCGGAGCTGGGGTCATCTGTTTTACTCGGCTAAAGACCCGGAGCTGGGGTCATCTGTTTCACTCGGCTAAAGACCCGGAGCTGGGGTCATCTGTTTCACTCAGCTAAAGACCCGGAGCTGGGGTCATCTGTTTCACTCGGCTAAAGACCCGGAGCTGGGGTCATCTGTTTCACTCGGCTAAAGACCCGGAGCTGGGGTCATCTGTTTCACTCGGCTAAAGACCCGGAGCTGGGGTCATCTGTTTCACTTGGCTAAAAACCGAGCTGGGGTCATCTGTTTTACTCGGCTAAAGACCCGGAGCTGGGGTCATCTGTTTCAATCAGCTAAAGACCTGGAGCTGGGGTCATCTGTTTTACTCGGCTAAAGACCCGGAGCTGGGGTCATCTGTTTCAATCAGCTAAAGACCCGGAGCTGGGGTCATCTGTTTTACTCGGCTAAACATTACATTTTACATTATAGGCATTTAGCAGACGCTCTTATCCAGAGCGACTTACACAACTTCTTACATTTATCCATTCCTATACATCGGGATATATACTGAAGCAATTCAGGTTAAGTACCTTGCTCAAGGGTACAACGGCAGTGTCCTACCTGGGAATCGAACCTGCAACCTTTCGGTTACAGGTCCAGTTCCTTAACCATTATACTACACTGCCGCCCTTAAAGACCCGGAGCTGGGGTCATCTGTTTTACTCGGCTAAAGACCCGGAGCTGGGGTCATCTGTTTCACTCAGCTAAAGACCCGGAGCTGGGGTCATCTGTTTCACTCGGCTAAAGACCCGGAGCTGGGGTCATCTGTTTCACTCGGCTAAAGACCCGGAGCTGGGGTCATCTGTTTCACTCGGCTAAAGACCCGGAGCTGGGGTCATCTGTTTCACTTGGCTAAAAATCGAAGCTAGGATGAAAATTCACTTTTCATCTGGACAATGATCCAAAGCTGCATTGCAGTGGTCCAAAAATAAAGAAAATTGGCAAATCTTCCAAAAAGAAAAGAGGAAAATCACCCCTAGAGATTTATCCAAATAAACGTGCTGTTATTGTGCCGAAAGGTGCTTCCAACAAATATTAAAATGAGAGGTCTGAATGCCAAAGTTTTGTATTACTTATTATTTATTATATATTGTTTGCTGACAACTAATTTCACGTTTAAAATGTCTCAGTTTTAGCAGGTGAGTTCAGAATATAAATATGAAATGGATAAAATATGAATGCATCATTTGTCATCCAAGCAACTTGACAGAGCTGGAACAAATCTGCCACAAGGAATGTGTGAACCCCCTCCCCCACCTGTGTGCAAAGTTGGGAGAAACTTATTCAAAAAGACGTAAAGCTATTCTTGCAGCTAAAGGTGCTTCTACTAAATACGAATGTGAAGTGTCTGAATACTTACTGAATACTAATGCAGGCAACAAATTTCAGTTTTACTTTAAAAAGTAGTTGTTTTACTTTACCTTAACAAATATTTGTTCACATACTACTCATTTGAGCAAGTGAATTTTGAATTTTAAAAAATTACATTAATAAAAATGTAGCGTATATTTTAGAATCCAAAAAATTGGGAACTGTTCAAGGGTATGAATACTTTGGCATGGCACTGATTAAACCCAGTGTAGGTGCGAAAATATAGTACTTTGAGCTAAATTGCAAAACATTTTAAAGTACAGAAATATTTGAATGACATTTACACTGCACTGGAAAACTTCATTGGGAACCTGATTACAGTCAAATCTTATTTCAAGCAAGGATAGGAATTAAGATCAGTGGTCTAGTTTGTCCACAAGAGGGCAGAAAGACCTATGTTGTAACGACGAAGGCACTCCACAGAATTCTACCATATATGCCAAACATGTATGGTAGAATATGTTTCCCACGTTGGTTCGTTGGTTCAGTCATTCCTTCACTCAATGATTTTAGACCCCCCACAAAGGCCGGTTGTCCCCAGTGTCTTTCTCACATCGACACAAGATGTTCTCGGAGTTCTGCCAGGTAGCCTGAACTTGCAGGTAAGTTTTCCAACACAGGATACAGGTACATGTTTGTGTCGTACATCAGGTTTACATCTGATCTGTTCAGACTCCTACTGGGTCTCATTGATGCATGAGGAAATGTATCGACTGTCAGCAGGGTCTTGATTGAAACATGAGCGATAGTGTAGGCATATGTTACGAGGAAACTAGGAGGAAACTCATCCAGCGCTTAGTTCCTGCGGAAGCTGAACTCTTTTGAGGTTAACTCTAACATCCTCACCGTATTCTACCATTCCTTCGTAGAAAGTATAGTTACATTTTCTGACATATACTGGTACCAGTCACTCACCATCCAGAACAAGAATGCACCTCCAGAATGTGGTGAACATAGGCTATTCTCCAAAATCATAGAGCCATCCTCTAAGATCTCTGGTCATTATTTATAACCCAGTGTAATGTTCAGAAAGCAAACAAGGTTTTTCAAAACCCGACAATCATCTTCACATCTTTTGAATGGCCACCTTCGGGCCGGCACCTACGCTGCCCTAGCTGCAGAACTAATAGGAGGAGGGCAACCTTCATACCGGAAGCTGTCCATCTACTTAACTCCAGCTACTCCTCTGTCTTTCCCTCTCATGACAGGAGCTTTTGACTTTGCCCATTCCTTAACCACACATGTTTACAGTGCATTACTTACATCATTGACTGATGATGCAGCGCTTTACTATGCATACTATTTGCAGATGTCTATGTTGTGTGTTTATCATCATGTTGTGTATTTATGTTTTTATTTATACTATGCTTTGCCTACTTTTTAATTGTCCCCTGGTGATAAATAAAGTAATTTTAATTTAATTGAATTGATAGTTCCCCAAAAAACTCACAAGAGGTTTGTAGTCCAGCTGGAGATGAAAACGTAATTCTGAACCTAAGGCCGCTTTTTCTACCAGTGTGTCACTGCTCGGTTGGGGTGAATGTCCTGGATGCATATCCTTCTCAGGTTTCTGGAGGAGGATGGCACCAAGTCCATATGAGGAAGCATCAGCCGACAGTTTCAGCTCTTGGTATGGGTCATTAAGCGTCAGCATGGGAGTGGATGAAAGCTTGTGGTTCAGCATTGCAATGCATTTTGTTGGGCGTTGCCCCAACACCAGTGCTTTTTCTCATCCCCCGTGCAGAATATTAAAGTATTCACCAGGTTAGCTTCCGATAATACATGTAGTTTACTAACCAGCTGGAATCCCTCAAACTCTCTGATCACCTTTTCGCAGTCTTGTGGCATTGAAAAGTTATACCATTTGATTTGTAAAAGAGAGGCTCGGTGGCCCGTTGATAGACAGCTTTTTTTATTTATTTTTTATTTCCACATTTATTGGCAAACAATATAGTGCATTATCTGTATTACTCATTTAATGCAGCCTTCTTTGCTCACCTTTATGAAAGGTGCTCTGATAACGTAGCTCTGATCAAATATGTATTTTAACCAATACTGCATGGGGCATCAGATTCTGAGAGAGGCAAGTGAATTCTGTTAAACAGGCAGAGTGCTAAATGGGATTTTGACAAGATGATGTACAGACGGTTGCTTGGCCTTGCTTCCTGAAGCCGCTTTAAATTCAATTACACTTACCTCACGGTAGGGGCACAAAGTAGGAATTAAATGCATTTTTCTTCCCGGTTCTGCCATCGAAACACTGTCACATTTGCGCTCACCCACGTGCGGCCTATCCTCGGACAGAGTTTAAATGCTGCATCTGTGCCTTTCTGTCTAACATGCCATTATATCACAGAGCATTAAATCAAAGTTGTTCCAAATCCATGGACAGCTGGCGACCGCTCAGTCCTTCAGCAGTGTTACCCTGCTAAGCTACGGTACAACACTGCATTTACAGAGAGGAGATAAACCAGCTTGATAAATAGGATTGTTGTTTCTGTCTTGTGTGTTCCGTACATTTAGGCTATTATGTCATCATTAGATCATGTGCATACTTATTTGCTGAAGCCAGCACATAGCAGATACTGGGACGTACTAAGGTTCTTTCCTCATTTCTGTAAATTAAAGAGGTTATCAATTGCAGTAGACAGTGCAAATACTCAGAGATTTTTTATGTATTTTGTATTATTTCTTTATTTTGCAGAATACAAATTATAAAATTTCAAGCAAGTTTACCCAGCAGCACCTAGTACTTTGTATTATTCAGCTTAATGGACCATTTAATGATAGCATTTGGAGCATAACTGGTACTTAATTATCCTGTCTAATGCTAGTCTTGAAAGTGATGTATAGTGGTCAATAAAATTAAGGAAATTTCACATTCTATGGCTTTAACTGATGACATCTGTTTGAACCTGTACAAGAATTCTGAGAAATGTATTTGTAGTACACACACATGTGTGTTTGCGTG
Source organism: Ilyophis sp. 1 JC-2022 (assembly GCA_022702515.1). Lineage (NCBI taxonomy): Eukaryota > Metazoa > Chordata > Actinopteri > Anguilliformes > Synaphobranchidae > Ilyophis > Ilyophis sp. 1 JC-2022. The sequence continues at coordinate 41,294,586 of CM040405.1, read as the reverse complement.
TGTATGTGTGTGTGTGTGTGTGTGTGTGTGTGTGTGTGTGTGTGTGTGTGTGTGCGTGTGCGTGTGTGTGTGTGTGTGTGTGTGTGTGTGTGAAACCATCCCCATCTCACCAATGCTACCCTCCATAATTTCACTGTCTTTATTTGTTCTGATTTGTATTTGTTGCAAACTCGCTACTGTCACATAACTGCAGTGGCTTTGTGCCCATTTAAAATTATAATTTGGCCTTTCAGATATAGACCTAAAATTAACATATTTTTTAAATCTGTCATCTTTTATATTTATTCATGATGATTTCGGATTATACGAGTCTCAAGAATTGTTCTAAATATGGCAGATAAAATACTTCGGTAAACCCCTAATCCCCTTTTCCCCATGTTGCTAGTTACGAGTCAGTTGGCATCAGAGATAAAGGAGTCACACGGTATTACCTCGATGGGAAACTGTTGACCCACAATGTACTTTAGGACCAGATAGAAATGAGAGGAAGTAGCAACATCTTAGCATTAGGACATCTTTGTTGGTACCCGACTCTCAATTCAGCCAGTCAGTTGGCAAGCTAGAGTGGTGAGTATTACCGGCAGTGTTGCCAGTAATATAATAACTATTAATACAATAACTATTTAGCCACTTTTGACCTTCCCTATCAATTTTTTCCCCCAAATAGCACATAGCCATACATTTAACCACTTTTTAAAATGTTTTAGTAACATTGCTGACTGTCTAATTTTTAGTGGGAAGAAATTATATTGATAGTGTCCCATAGAGTTATTATCACCCCTCCCCCAATGTGATGTGTGGTTCATGCTTCCCCATGGGAACATTTAAATGTACCCTCTGTTTCTCCAGTCTGCTGCTGCTCTCTAACTCCAGTCTGGTGGGCCATGACTTATTTAGAAATCACAAATGTATTTTGTCTTTTGGAAAATAACAATATTTAAAAGCACACTCATTTTTCCCTCCTCACACACAAAGGATATGTAAAATGTATTTTACACGTTACAGTTTTTGTACTTCAGAACAAATAAATCACCATCAAAATGTGTAAATCGGATATAGTCAGAAATACAGAAGGGATGTATATATACTTTGTTTATAGAAATACTTTTTGTACTTAAGTACATTTTGGAGGTATCTATGTAGCCTACTTGAGTATTCGTATTTTAGTTGACTTTCACGCAATGTCGTCACATAATTTGGCCATTTTTACAATGCTAAATCCATTCCAATCGCTTAATTTATCTGTCCTCATCACTTAGGTTCTTGCGTGACCCACAAATTGATCAAGGTCTGTCATCTTCAGCCCCTTCTCATGCACCACATTTTTTGAGCACGACTAAAAAAAAAAAACTGACTACTGTTCTTAAACCCCTTTGACCACAGGCATAATCCTGGTCTCTTCTGTAAGGTAACCCTTAGAAGTTTGTTTTCCAAGAGTCAGAATTCCTGTCAAAGGTATTAATGAAACAAGTAGAAGATTTTATTCACCTAAAAGATTTATTTATTTATTTATTTATTTATTTATTGTCATGATAAGGATACCAACTTTACCATGTTGCGTATCATCTGTGGATTTCCAGAAATCATAAAACATACAGAGTCATTGTTTTGATATCGACATACAGAGTCATTGTTTTGATCGAGCCTGTTTTGTGTCATGTTACAAAAGAAGGAACCGTTGTTGCTATAACATTGGGATCCTAAAACAGTTTATAAAAATATAATTTAACACTTTCAAATGGTATATCGTGTGACCAGATTGATTGGAAACGGCTGGTGCTAGTTAAGGGGTTATTCCATAATGACACACATTTTTAGGACTAACCAAAGCCATGTTTATGCATTCAAAAAGAGTGTAAAAAACATCATCCTTAAGCGTAATCATAATGGGCTCTATTTTCCAGCCGGTGGCGAGCCGTTGCATTGGTGAAGCGGCAATTTCGTCAAGGATTTTCATGCGCTGTTTGGTAATTTGGTGACTCACTGTGCACCGAAGTGGGAGGAGATCTGCTGTTGAGGGTGTGTCAGGCCAGATTGAGCAGCGTAGTAGTAATTTTGGTGCATCTGATTGCAATTTTTGGGTCAGATTAGTCTGCGATTCTGGCCTGCTCCGCCAGGTTTTGGGCACAATTACTGCATTTACATATTCTAGATAGCCTAAAACAATAGGATTAAAACACTAATAATTAAGTATAGGCCTACTTAGGCCTTGTACACACTAGCACTAAAACTGTTTCAAAAACCATTTATGTTCCTTAAAACCTTCAAATCCATGCTATCAGGTCTTTCAAAAGCGTTTTAATTTAAAACCCCTAGGAGCTAGGATTGGAAATGTATTGAAAACCCTTGGTTCAGCAAAGACACTTGTGTTCCTTGGTAACCACATCGACATTTCCAGTTGAGAAAAAAACAAAATAACATTTTAACCGCTTTCCAAGTTTTTACTTCTATAGGTTTCGGCAACTGATCTTGTACTCACTCATGGCTAAAACCCTTGCTGAACTAATGATTGGTGCAACGCGAATACCATGACCAATCATTGATCATGTTATTGGTTTTGTGTGTGCTAAAAGGTTTTGCACACGCTAAAGGTCTTAGTAAATCAAGCCCTTGGTGTGTTTTAGGCTGTGCAATGTTAGCTACTGTTGGAATTGTAATACTGTCACTCTTAGCAATAGGTTAGTGGAAACAAATAATTGAAGAAAAAAAAATACTTGTGGGTTTAACCATTCCCTTTGTTTGTTTGAGTTTTTGCCCCCTAAAATTTTGCCCACTAAGCCCCTGCATAACAATAAATTCAAATTACATTTTAACATAATTTGGCTTGGAAGATTATGGGCTCTATCTTGATGATCTTAGCACTTGATCTAAAACACATGCCGCAAGTGCATTCAGGGCATGTCCAAGTCCACTTTTGCTGGTCAGATGGTGTGTTATTTGAGTGTTAAGTTGGCCTACGGTGCAAGGTGCAAATGGGCTGAACTTAGTCTCTTCATTAATTATAGGTGTGTCTTAGGTGCAACATGCAATAAACCAATCAAAATGTCATATCCCATTCCCTTTAAAAGCCTGCTTTTCCACCAAAACACTTACATTTGGGTTAGCGCAAGGTGTAAGATAGGTCCCAATATGTTTCCCCCAAGGTATTCTATTTTGCAGTAACTAAAGTGTTGTATTGCTATAAAAAAAAAATCAGGATATCCATCCATATGTCAAAACAGTGGCACCATTACAGTAAAACCATCTTAATGGTGTGGCTGACAGGGTAAAGCAGGTTTGGAATGCAGGTTAATGCAGTTAACTATGAAAATAGGCCAAGGCGGGCTCAAGGTGCATGGGTTTAATTCCAGGTAGCTTAAGATTCAGGAGGGAACCAAAGCTGAGAGGAGCCAAGGTCAGGTCTTGACATACAGTCGAGCACTTTGAGTGTCATAACACTTGGAGATGGATCCTGTGATTTGTTGGGCCCATTAGCATTCCTAGCAACAAAACATCTACACTTTGATGCCCCTTTTACTTCAAAGCTCCTTTTACTGGATGTGCACAGATGGTCACATCTGTCAGAGAGCCAAATGTAATTTATTGTTACACTCAAAGTAAATACATAAAAAAACCTGTAAAATGTTTGCAGTTAATGATTCCTCAGACCTCTTAGATAAACAGCACACTTCTCATTCAACCTATCCTCATCTTTCTTACACAGTGGGAGATTAAAAAAAGTTAGCAATGAATAATTCTGTCTTTTAGCATTGCTTGGTATAGTGTAAAAAAAAAAAGTATAATTGTTTGCAACAATACAGCGCAGCATGTATAAGATGCCCTCGTGTTTAGCATTATAATGGATTTTACTAAATTGCATTTACATTTTCAGAAATACTGCAATCTCCTACAAGAGGAATGTTAGACATGCTTTGGCTGTACCTTATGTCTCCTCATTGTTCCAACAAAAAGGGTGTTGCATTGCACCTTTCTTCCTTTGGAAGCTAATTGACCTCCCCATTCTCCATGTTCAGCTTTTTATTTCTCCTTGTCAAATATTAATGATTTGAATACTGCATATGAAATACTTAATTGAAAATTTGGAGAGTACACCCTGAAGGCTTTGGAAATAAAAGTTGTCTGACATTCGTGCTTAACCTGAAGTTCCATTCATTGGGTCTCGAACGCATTAAAAAGAGGAAAAGCACAGTGGCCACAACTGAATAGTGTATGTAACTGTAACTCCAATTACTTATATTACTCCTTGTAATGTTTAATGAAGGTTAATTTGGCCATGAAAATTTTAAATGACTGCCTAGTGCGAATCTGAATAGTTCTGCATTTAAGTTGACCTGACTGAGTGATATTTTGGAAAGCAACAGACAAGACGTGACGTGACAAGACAATTCTGTGACGTGTTTATTGTTTATTTTACTGATTTACAGTGATTAATTCAGTACTGCAGAATAGATGCCAACCAAACCAAAACAACAATGCACTGGGTAGGAAATATCTAGGTAATCAAACTGCTAAATTATATATAAGATGGTGAAATGCCATTTATTCATGAGTAGCAGGAGGGAAAAACATTTATTTGCCTGATTTATTTTAGTAACACCTGTAGACTCCACTCAGTCTCAACATCAACATCACTTTGGGCACTGTAACTGCCACAGTAATTTCTGCAGAAACGCAGGCAATCAGGGCAAGGACCTTGCTCATCGTAATGTCACACACAATGGACAAGAGTGGCAAAAAGGCCCGTCCTATGGGACAGATATATATTTTATTAACATGTCAAAAGCGCAAATTAATTCTGCAGAAAAATGGTGATCAGGGCAAGTACCTTGCTCTGAAAAATGTCACATACAATGGACAGGAGCTTAGCAAGAGTCCCATCCATTTGACAGGTACACAGTTTGTTAATGATGTCTCAACAACTACGGTGCCAGCACCAGTATTCCTAGGTTAAATCGTACTATATCTCTCAGCATACATTTCACTTCCACAACAGAAGAACTATTGGGCTATCTGTTAAGTTTGTACACTTTTTACAGTCAACATAAAATGTGTGCACATTTTGTAAATATCCCTGGTTTCTCAGGCGTCCCCAAGTTTTGTAAGTCCCAAGGTTATAATAATGTGAATTTACATCAGTCAAGACCTATTCCAGTTTGTATTTCCAGTTAGTTCCAAATGATAACCAGACACAATTATGTCAAAGAGAACAATATCCGTAAAGAGATGCTGTTGAAGGAGAGAAAATTAAATGAGTGTTTTATCTTTCATACAACAGGGTCACTTCAGTGCCAGCCAAAATCTTGCCCAGCCATTTGATAGAACTTCAGATTATGGGGCTGGTAAAAGTCCCGAAGCCTCTGAATGACCTCTGGGTCAATTTTTGGGTGCATCCTGCCTTTGGTTTTGCCCAGACAATGTGGTTTGCTGCTTCCTTCTGGCTTCTTCAGGCAGGGGAAGCCTTTGGTCTTATTGAAGTAGAAATGTTTGTCCGTTATGATCCTCTGCAGGCCAAGGAAGTCCTGCACTCGGCCCAGCTCTCCAGCTGGATCACTGATCAACCTCTCCCCATGGACAAAGTGGATCTGGGACAGTGGGAAGTAGGTCAGCCACCTTTCCAGGTGCTGGGCGTACATGCCTATCCAGATGGGGCTCCAAAGAGAGTCTATCTGCCCTGTAGTCCTGTTCTTAAAGGTAAGGTTCTCGAAACTGGGGATGTTAGGAGTTTTGGATATAATCTGAGTGTAGTCTGAGATGGCCCTGGTGATGGGATCTCGGACCACCACAATCAGCTTGATTTCCTTGGACATGGCGTGAATGCGGGCTGGTGTCTCAGCTGTGACAAAGTACCTTGGTGTCTTTTCCATAACTATCTGCCCATCCAAGGCCTTCGGCATTAAACTCCTGTGAAGGAAGAACACGCAGTAATCAGGAATAGAGCTTAATGCTGATCAAACTGAAAACGTCATTAAATAGCAATAAAGTACATTGCTTAAGGTTGTATATTTCTCATTTATAATTAAAACTTGCTGATCTAACTATATTCTATATCCATCCAGTAGGGTTTTGTCATCTTGTTTGTTAAAATCCATTCTTTTTTCAACAATGTAGTTTATCTGTTTGTGATGTAGATAGCACCATATATAGTGAAGAAAAAAACATTTTATATTAAAACTAATAACTGTTATAATCCTAGAAATATATTTTCCTCAGAAAACATAAAATCCATTCTTCATGATTTTACTGATGGGACACATTCAAACAATTTGATGTGTGACATGTTCTGTGAGTAGTTATAACTCAGCTTGCATTTTAGTTTTAAATCAATAACCAAAAAAAAACAAAAACTTATAGCACACAAGCACAACTACATAGTTTGCCATATCTCAGTTTTCCCTCATCTTGACCCAACCTAGAGAAGTTCAGAAAATCCAGGACTGGCAAATGACATGCCTGCCTTGGGGCAGCTCCAGTCAGTCCTGCAAGACTTTGAGGGCAACATTTTAAGTCAGAGCAGAAGGGCTGACATTTTTGTTTGTGTAAATAATGGTTTGATTTCCCCCTTCATATTTTCTGTTTTGACACAGAACAACATTGTTACAACCCCAGCTCGAAAGGCCGAACACAAAAGGGAACGGTTACAAAATTTGTTTATTAAAATGTGAAAATCAACTGACATGAAACAAGGGAAAAGGACAGGACAGTGCTTTGCCATTGTGCTCCTGGCAGAGCAAGAGGAAAACAAACACAAAAAAAAATCTGGATTTTACAGACTAACAGACGGTGAGACATGATGGCCGGCGGTTTACTGGATGTAAGCGTTGGAAGCACTGTAACCAACCTTCCCGAATTGAGAACAATTCCAAGTCTCCACTTGAGACAATACCAAAGTCTCCACAAAACAAAACCCCGGTCAATTTGCCTCCAATGTCCTCTGCCTGGAACTCCTCTGTTGTCGCGAGTCTCCGTGTGTAAACATAGCTACTTCCGGGTATCACACGATCACATCAGACAAAAGCCATAGCAGCTTACTACCAAACTGTTCCTTCTGGAAATTAGTAGTTTGTCAACAAACAAAGTTAAAACCGGTTTTTAAACGGGGAATTGTACTAGAAGATGCACACCCCTACAGCCCAGCAACAACTACGACAAACCACAAAACACAGCAAACACTGCATAGGCTACAACCTGAAATAAATGCCACAGTAATATTTAAAAATGAGCATCAGCAAGGTAGCAAAGCTGGCAACATGCATAAAGTTAGCCAAATGGAAAACCAAACGGTTAAAGGGAAAACGAACCAACCTACAGCCAGAGAATGCCGCGAATATATATGCTCTTGGAAAAATCCACTATAGATGAACAAATTAATCTGTATTTTTGAAGGACTCTTTATGCTGAGTCGTCTGACTCGACTCGCCAGTTTACCCACGTGCTTACCCACGGCTCTGGCTCTTAGCTCTAGCTCTGACTCTGCCTGGTTTTTACTACAGCCGGGAGCCAGTGTCACTAGTTAGAAGTTAGAAACTAGGTTGAGCAGCAGTAGTGATGCGCCCAACAAAATAGGTTGCACGATTATCTGTTTTATAATATATATTTTTTATAATGCATTTTAATTTGATCTAACAATATTGCACACATTTTTGTGAATTAGATAATCACCCCAGCTCATTCAAAAGTGATTATTATTACTACTGCTAATGGTTAAAAGTTGTTGGCCTACCTACAGTCGCCTACCACCCAACTCTCATCAGCACAAAATCAACTTTCCATTAGCCTAGCTACTCAGCGTGGATCAACCAGAAACATTGACAAAGGTATTATGTTATATCTAATGATATTCTGTGACACCAACACTTTAATAGCCTACTATTTATTACAAAATTATTACATGTGGCTGATTGCAACCGAATTGAAGTATAAAACTGAATTAATATGTGATTGTGTTCAGCTAATGACAGCAAATAGGCTATGCTACTTATTATTTAAAGTGGTGACATTTTTATTTTAGAACTCTTGACCAACAACAACAGTGAACAGATAAATACAATTGTGTATAATAGAATAAATATATAGCTTAATGGTTCAAATAAATATATTTTATGGTGTCCAAATAAATCTTTACAAAATACTATTTAAAACTAATAAACGAAACTGGCTCCTGTACACACACACACACGCATCAAGATCTGGCTTGTTTGTAAGATTTAGCTAGCTATCTCTCCTATACAGCTATCCACCCACCACATTTTCAGTAGGCTACTGGATTCTAGCATCTGATAAAAAAATACGATTTATATTTGCATAGACTCATAAAATAGCTAGCCTATGCAAATATAACCATTCAATGTCTATTCTTAGGCTACATGTAATATCTATCGTTACAATCAATGACCGACAGCATTATTTTAGGCAATAGGCCTAACGTTAAACTTCTGCTAGAATAGCGGAGATGGGAAAGTCGTAAATAAATGTAAACTGGATGCGATTGCAAACTAGCTTGAAAAGTAGCCTAAGAGAGAGTGAACAGAAAACATTAAGCATAGGCTATTACAAATTAGCATCAATCAGTTGATTTGGGTTTGAATATATCAAAGCTAGTTTACTAACTTTATTTGCTACCAGCTAGACTCTGCTGTCTGAAACAGCTTCAAATTCCAGCTCGCGCCACTGGGAGAAAAAGATGCGGCTTGGGTAGTTCGAAAGAATGAAACAAACGAACGGTACTGTATTAATCGAAAGTACCAAAAACCCACTACTCCAACTCTTGAAACCGAATGGTAGCCTACAGGAAGAGCCGACTCAGAAAAAAGAGCCGAACTGCCCATCACTAAAATCCACAACAGGTGTCGGTAATTTCCAATCAAGACTCACATGTGCCGAAGGAAACGAGTTAGCACACGAAACAATCAGAAGGGTGCACTCGTGGGGCAGCTCAGGGACTTAACAAATATATTATAAAGGATTTTGCCCAAGACAGTACATGCTAAAGCACACAACTTTGTCCTGAATGCAACTTTCTTCTCGGTTCAATTGCTTTGTACACCTTAATTACTGCTTTAGTTAGAATACTAAGTTCATATAGGCTGCTGTTTGTCGTATATGTTAATTTTACTTTTGTTCTAAAATCAAAACATTAAGAGGATAACAGTTTAGATTAAGGTTGAGAAGCAATTTTTTTTCACCTTTATTCTATGTAGAAAACACCTTGAATATTTTCTATACATAAATACCTTTCATCTGGGATTTGGCTATTGAGCTATTAGAGGTTGTTGAAGAATCCAGACACAACCCCAGCTAGTTGATGATTACTGCTAAACTTCATAATATTTCAGAAATTTGAAAAAATATGTTATATAATCGGCATCTATGAAAAATATATGTTACTTTGTTTGGTGAAACTTAAATTGTATGGTTTGAAATCTGATTTCCAAAAAAGTTTGAAATCACTTTGTTGAAATACGCTACTCAGGGTCTTTACTGTAGTGTGGAGGGAGAGTAGCATGAACACTTACCAACCAGTCCCTTTGTTTAAACATTGTGCTGCCAATGCATCTAGCAAACTATGTTTCTTATTGGCAGCAAGCCTAAATGTGCATCGGAAATAAAAGCTGCTGTACAGATGCGCAGGGTACATCAATCATCACGGGTTACTGACACGTGAGGCAAAATAAATGGACCGAGCAAGTGCCTTACTCACCTCCTCTTCCATCCTGACCAGCAGATGGGACTCATTTACATTCTGTGGCTTGTGGGCCGGCCCATAGACACTTATGCAGCGCTAACTGGGGCTCAAGATCCACCTGCGCTCCCCAATGTGAGGACTCACCCACAGCTGACCCCTCGTCTCACTGAGGAGCCACAATTTTCTGGTTTTAACAGACACTGGATTTTTTCATGCTACCACACCCAGGTCCCTCCTCTGGAGCTTAAACCTTCCTCAATACTCTCTTTGACATTGGGTCCTCTGAACTCTTACTAAAAGACTTGCAAGTCCACCTAGTTAAATTAAGTTCAAATAGAATACTCAGTAATTCTTCTCTTTTTATACAGAAATATATTCTGTATTTCCACAAAAGGAACTTCAGCATCTCTGCCAGCACAATGATGTACCTTTTCTAAAAAAAGAACACTACTAGTCCAAGATGAGAACTTTCTTCATTTCCCACTTGAACTTTCTTTGAGTGATGGTTCGCAAATAAGCCCTATATAACAGAAACTGCAACCACCATTGTTTCATTGTGTTCTACTTAGTCTATGCACTTTAACGTATCATTGTTCAAGGAACAAAGAACATTGTAGTTAAAGCCTTTATTATGTACAATATTACAATATTTCCTGTACCCTGCTATACAAGAACTTCAAGACATTGAGAAAACAAAAAAATTTGCAGGCCATATGGGCCTGATATTTTTAATGTTTCATGCTCAAGTACAGTTATGCAACAGTTTGTCCCAGTTGAGTAATTTCATTGGACAAGAAGCATTCCGTGAGTGCTGATATAGGAGGACGCTGTAATGGCGACGTAGTCCAGCTGTCTCTCGTGTTCGTGTTTGTTCATTTGAATGTGTTTTGTTGTGTCAGGCTTTTGTCTTTGGTTTTTTTCATGCGCTGTGTGTCTGATGTGGTACGGGGAAGCAGATGGAGATTTTCCGGGGCACTCTTGCTGCTCGTTTTTATAATATTGACGAATTGTCTAGCCGAGATGATTTTGTTTGTGGTCACCATGGAGGCGCATTTGCATTATGCTCAGGAATATCTGTTAGATCTGTGGCCACGGAGTTTACCATCACTCTTCACCGGAGTTGATGATGTCGTGACTGATCCGAGACTGCGGGCAATCTTTAGAAGGCCACCAGGGAAGGAAAAGATAATGCGGAGGAGTGAGGTGGCGACTGGGAAGGCTGTGCTCCATTTCGACAGTGGACAGAAACCTCGGCACTGCGTGTATGGAGGAAAGTCATAGAGGCGGAGTTTATGTGTTGGACTTATGACACTGGACATCTCGGGACAGCGGAGGCTATTTTTAATCATGGCTATTCCACTTTAATTCACTTAATTCACTTGATTAATGCAATGATTCTATTGAATGTCTTTATTTGATATGTTTGTTTGTGTGTTGTGGGTCTGTGTCGTTTTTGTTGTTGCTGGGGCTACAACTGAAGTTCCGTAAAGAGAAATAAAAGTTATTCTATTCTATTCTATTCTATATGCATGTGAGGGTTGGTGTAAGGTTCGGAGAACCAGACGCAACCGATAAGGAATCTAAAAGTGTATCTAGAAGATATGCCACAAAGCGGATATAACCGCACCAGGGAAGAAACAAAAGAATGGGAGAAAATCTTCCCGGCAGACGCCAAAAAAAACTACCTCAAAAGGAGGCGAGACTCAAAAATAGCGAGTATACATAACAAAAGAACCTCCCGCTCTGAAACAAAGAGCACACATGAGAGGTTGAAAACAAAAAGAAAAACCCAAGTAAACGGGTCAAGGAAATAAAAAAAAATCTAACCTTTTACCGAAGCTCTAGTAGAAAAAGAGCTGAACACAAAAGGTAGCAGGTTGAGAGATTTAAGATAAAGGGAAAGATTGGAAAGAAAAGAATAAACAAATCTAATCCTAATTATAACCGGACTTGCTGCATTTTTTATTTGTACAAACCACAAAAGCAGTGACCGAATTTCTATACCGTTACCGACTTCATTTGTCAACAAAGCAAAGACAATCTCGAAGTATCGGAAAGCGGAAATCCTGGGCTAAATATAGCCGACAGGAAACCACAAACAGGTGCGAGGGATAATCGCAGTGCGAGATAAAAATACCGGAAAGAAAGGCGGAAAAATCCGATAGAGTGCCCCTTTCGCAAAACGAAAAAACTAACCACAGGAACAAACGGAGGCTGCCAAAAACCATGACAGTACCCCCCCTCTAAGGGATGATCCCAGGCGATCCCTCAGTCTTATATCTGTGGAAGTCCCTCATGAGTTCTGGGTCCAAAACGTTCTTGGAGGGAACCCAGTAGCGGTCCTCAGGACCATAACCCTCCCAGTCCACTAAAACCTGGACACCTCTGTCCAGGTTTCTCTTGGCCAAAATGCACCGCCGAGCAGTGTAACCTAGACCTTCCTCGAAGGGCTGGGGGGGAAATGGCAGCTTGTCAGCCAGGGCGAGATCGCTAACCAGCAACGGTTTCAACCGAGAGACATGGAAGGTGGAACGATGACGCCTGTCAGCCGCAACCGCTTGTTTAGTCGTGACGCATGGAAGTGCCACACGAACGTGCCTCCCAGAATGACTGGGGGTGGGTGAAGGGCGTTAAAAACCTGAGGGTAGGGGTCGTGAACCCCCTTTGCGGGAGCAGACCGATACTTTAACTGGCTGGGGGAAATCGGACACCCCTACCCCCACGATGCTCTCCCTCTTCTCCTCAGAGAAAGGAGCGAAACTGCTTTGATCAGGCCGGAAATTAGCCTCCTTGAAGTCACTGACCTGACTAAGCTCCGAGCGATGGCTACGCCGCGAGATGCGAAGGGAACCGTCAGTCGACAGCGAGACCCACATTGGGGACCCCATTGAGGAATGACAGCCATGTTACCACCACAATTAATGTGTGGGCTGTACCAGGCCAGCCACGAATGCCCCAAAACTATCGGATAATCTGGGGAATCGACTAAAAAGAATTAAATAAGTTCTAAATGACCCTCGTGGAAGGCGCGCATAGTCAGGGGACCCGTAGTCTCTATAATGATCCTGATCCCGGTACCCGGTAACAGACAACCGTCGAGGGCAGTGACCAGGCGAGGCCAAATGAGAGGGTGTATGGGAACTTTATGTTTCCGGACCCATTTGGCATCCATAAGACAATCGACTGCTCCGGAATCAATAAAAGCGTTGACATTAGCCAAGCGCTTATTCCAAAACAGTCGAACCGGTAATAACGTCCGAGGGACAGTACCATTATGTCTCGCTAGGGTACCCGGTTCTCCTAGCAAGACCCCCCCATTTTCCCCCAATTTAGGGCAATAATTCTTCAAATGCCACCTGCGCCTGCAATAACGGCACCACTTAGCCAGTCTTGGCTCACGCAGAGACGCACCGTCCAAGGGTGGGAAGAACAACTGGAGACATTACTGGAAAGGAAGAAAGATGAGGAAGTGAACAGTCTCTCCGCTCCTCTGTTTTTCTTTCTCGCTCTTCCACCCTGACGTGGTTGTCCAGGCATATAGCCGTAGTAACCAGGTCGCTGTCAGAATGGTCAGGGGCATTGCCTGCAGAAGAGAAAATAACCGAACGACAATGCGATTGGCACTGAGGAGCCCACTGACGAATAGGCTCTCTCTCTCTACCCCAACTGACATGGGGGTCATGTACCCCTAGCCATGAGTGACCCAGCACCAGTGGGTATGGCGGGGAGTCAATAAGAAAGAATTATATTCTCTCCGAGTGACCCTACAGAGAAATGCGCATCTCTATGGGGCTGGTTCTCTGCTCGATAATCCCAGAACCCAAAGGGCGACTATCGAGGGCAGTAACCTGGCGAGAACTAATAAGTCGGTGTGTTGGGATTTTTAATTGCCTGTCCCATTTTGTGTCAATAAAAGACTCCACTGCTCCGGAGTCAATCAAAGCATTGACGCTAACCGATCATCCCTCCTAAAACAGTTGAACGGGTAACAGGGTCCGAGAATGGGTGCTAGTTTGTCTCACTGGGGACCTTGGTCTCCCCCGCGAGACCCCTCGTTTCCCGCCAACTTAGGCCATCGGTCCTTTGTGTGACCCTTACGCTTGCAGTATTGGCACCAGTACCCCTGTGGCTACGCTCTCCTAGATTGGAAAGATGACCCATCCACCTGCATGGGTTCCTCCTGAACAGTGGAGTAATAGGTGGGGAGACTGGGTGGAATACCTACTGACAAAACGGATTTAAAACAGACTAAGTGATTGCTAAGCTCACGTTCACGTTCTCTGATCCGGTTATCAAGACGTATAGAACGTATATAGTTATCCAGATCACTGAACGTAGCGGGTGGCTCGAGCATCGCAAACGCGTTCTTAATAGGGTTGGACAACGCTTGTAAAAATACATATTTTAGTGGGCCGTCAGGCCAACCTGTCTCCCTGGCTAATGCTCGAAAAGTGATAGCGAAAGCCACGACAGTGTCAGTGCCTTGGCGCAAGCTAGTCAATCTCCTGGCTGCCTCTTCGCCTGATATCTCATGATCAAAAACCAGCTGCATTTCCTTCATGAGATCACAGATTACAAGGGCATTGCACCGAATCAGAGGGTCGGCCCAGACGAGAGCCTGATCACACAGGAGGGACAAAATAAATGCTATGTGGGATTCTGGTGTAGTAAAGTGGGAGGGTTGTGCTTGAAAAAAAATAAGACACTGTGTTAAAAAGGGGCGGCATTTCCCCGGTTCCCCACCATAACGTGGCAGTAATTGGAGTTTGGGCTTCTTAATACATAGTACATGGCCTGGGTACGGGGGGAGTTTGTGCTTGTGCTACTGGGGGAAGATTGACTGCCATAGGAAGTCTATAGACGCTCTCCGTTAGCTTTTGCAGAACGTCTGCCTGGCTCTGCAGTTGTTCCATCAACTGGCTTTGATTTATTTGCAGGGCGAAAATAGCCTCCTCAGAGGTAACCCCTGTAGCGGCCTGGCTAGGCTGCGTATTGTAGATTTTCTTAGAAGTCGCTGGTCCTTCCATACTGACTTCGGTATTCTTCGATATTCTGCCAAAAACCATGAAAATGCAGTACAACAGCATTGCAACTTTTTACTGCAACGCATCACTCCACTTTGTTTACATTCTATTTGGTGCATTGTTGGGAAAAAACTTTTTAAAAAAAAAAATGGAATCCTGAAGGAACTACATTTTTGGCAGAGCCAAATAAATGACAAAACCATAATCTGTCATCTCAGTCATTACTTGATCGATAGGCTAGTAGAACAATGGTATAAAAGCAATATCACTCAAGGTCATGCTATATCAGCATGGCTGTGATTATCTTCGGCACTCTGCCTGTGGGCTCGGGCTTGTGCCTACGACTAAATCACGGCTGCGCTGATATACAGTATAACAGCACTAAGCAGTTAGTTACAGACGTGTAATTTAATTGGACACAAGGCATTTTATGAGTGATTAACTTTTTACTGCACCGTATCACCACATTATTTACATTCTTGATTGATAAATTGTTGAAAAAATATATTTTTAAATTATTTTTAAAAAATGTATTCCATTTAAAAAATATATTCCATTTTCAATATTTGTTGGTGAAGCTGAATAAATGACAAAATCATAACCTGTTGTCTCAATCATTACTTGATAGACAGTTATAGGTGAGGAGAACCATTGTATAAAAGCAATATCACACTCGAGGTCGTGCTGTTATACTGTATATCAGCGCAATGCACATTCATGGGAAGTACAGTATTATAAGTGTTTTAATGGATGGGGTCTTGGGTTGAAGGTGACCGAAAACCCCTTCTGCTTCACACGTGGGAGAGGTGAGTGATGACAGAATTCTAAATAGTATTTAAGTACAGAACCGGACTGCTGTCTTCAGGCAGTCAAACAGAATGGGCAGATTAAGCTATGAAAATAGAATGCTTTAAATGTCCTCTGGCATCAGAAGGGCTCGCCTTACATTGCGGCAAAAAGCCTGCAACTTGATCTCTAATCAATACCCTCCCTAATCAAGATGAAACCCACAGCACCAAAAAGTGGATATGGAAAATCCCAGAGCGCTGAATTATCAAGGCTAGCACTTACCCTAAAGACTTCCCTGTTTACCTATGGCCATTAGAAGGCTAACAATCTATTAGGGCTGGCCATTAATATTTCACACCTTTCTATTCTGTTGATCCATCTGTATTTTCAAATGGTACCACTCCCTTTCCTTCTGCCAGCCATGCTGGTGAAAAAAAAAATAATCTCTTTCCGCCCCTGCTGGGTGATTGTGATGATTCTCTGACCTGGGATCAGGTGCGGATGTGTGAGCCCGGAAAAAACCATGATTTACAGAGTCCTGGATCATTCGTCTGCTCTAGATGATGAGAAAAGAGAGGAAATAAATAATAAAATAAAATGTCAAAAAGTAAATTCCATTAGTAAGACCCACTCAGATCAGCCTTGGAGCTAAATACATTGCTGAACAATATAGTGCTTTTGTGTATGAGAGAGAGTGCTCATCTAACCATTAGCAGATAAAACAAACTGCATGGGAGAGATCGAAATAAAGAGCCTGATAACCTTTTATTTTATATTTATTTTCAAAAGCGTAAATTCCCACCCAAGGGTTGTTGATTATATAAGCACAGTACTGTGCTACTCACTGGTGATTTATCTCAGTGCTGTGTTCAAAAGCAAAGCATTGTATATTGCTTAATATGCACTATTGTCTTGAAGAAAAAGTATAAGAGAAGAATTGCTGGAGATATAAAAACAGTGAATAATGAATAAAAGGATGAATAATGAGACAATAAAGAAAAGGTTGCATATCACTTAAAAAGCTCCTTTTAGCTTTTGCCACCACATAATGAAATGGTTGCTTATACTGACACACTGTTATGCTTTCTGCTGTCCTTAACCATTTTCATCAGCTTACAAATAACCAGCAAAAAGCAAAAAAGAACGTGGAAAAGTGTGAATATATGGAAGCGTAGTGTGATGTCAAACATAATCATACTTAACTAGAATGTACAATTAAGTGGTACATATTATAAAAACTATTGCTAGTGATAATGATCTCACATCTTCAATAAAAATAACATTTTCCTCCAGAATGATTCTCATCAAAAGGAGACAGCTGGTGTGAGTCAGTAAATGTCTGGTGCACACACAGTGCCTCCTGCATCTCCACAGGGGTCCATATTTCCATTATTGCTTTACATATCTTACAAACAATAGAAAATAACTTATTCAGACTATTACTTGATTAAAATTTCTAATGACGTTGTACTCTTTATCCTTTTAAATTATAACCATCACTGTGGCCTAATTTTCGTTAATTGGTGGGTTGTGCTGTCTCTGAAATTGCGAAGGGTATCAGAGATATTAATTGTTTTAATCATGCAAAAATGCATGGAAAAAAGCCAACTTAGGCAGTAAAATGCCTAGTTACAATAACAGCTGACAACGAACTTCATATAACACATCCTATCCTCTTTTCAAGAGTCAGATACCGTCCCTCAGGGAGCCATGGCTTAGAATACAAATCAAGTAACAGAAATCACAACTTACAGCTGTGAAGCGAACACTTTCTAAAAAGCCTAAGATATCTGATTAAATGCATATGGTCTTCAATAAAAGCCTAATTTATTTAATGTGGATTTAAAGCAGGAGTAAAACACTAAATTGTTTAACAAACTGAAAATAGTTCATCCTTTTCAGAAAAAAACAACCCTAGATCCATAAAGAGAAGCACTGCACACTACATTGTGTCAGTATATACTGTATGTGCACACGCCATTATTATTCTATACTGAATGTGTGAATCTAAAAGTGTAGTTGGAGCTCTGTGCGGGATTTCAATGTATTTTTAGGTAGATCATTCTTAGAAATACACCACAAACCAGAGGTATGAAATGACATTAACTAAATTAAAGCGTGAAATCATGCTTTGATGTTAATGAAGACACCCGGTGTTAATTATCATATAAGACTTGTTCATACAAATCCAATGTGATTGCATTTTCGGCTGAGATCTATTTTCACAACATACGTTCTGTAGATGAAAGGGCAAACACAAGGAAGATTAAAAATGGTATGCACTCATGAATCAATTCAACAGCAGCGACTTTACATTCCCATTAAACCTCTCCCATTGTTCTTATTCATCTCCAACCCTGTCCTGTCACACTGACTCTTAGGAGAAAGCAGATAAGTTGCCCACTAATTGAGCCCAAGTTGTGGCTGGTTCCCTGCTCTCTTTCTCTCTCTCTCTCTCGCTCTCTCTCTCTCTCCCTCTCTCTGAGGTATACTGAATAAGCTAAATGGGCCTGTGTGGTGCTCTGGGTATTGATTACGATGGGCTATGGTAATGCAGGCCTCAGCTGGTCCAAAGGGGGGCAGGTGGACTCTGTAGACGTGGCACTCAGGAGCCCCATCAGCAGCGTGCTGTGCACAAACAGATGTGAGCTAATTACTTCATCTTCTCTGTCAGGCAGCAACTTTTGCAGGGGACAAAAAGGGGGGCTCTGCATCCATTAATCTCCAGTGACATGAAGACAGAGAGCAGATACCTCCATACACACACACACATGCAGGCGCACACAAAAACACGCATGGATGCGGCCTATGTTGTTTTGGATTAGGTAAAGTCTAAACTGGTCTGGCAACCCTTTCTCTATAATAACATTCCTACAGAAATCTTTGTTCTTGTTATTTTTAAGCTATTCCACAAATATGAATGGAAAATTAATAAAAGGTTATTTCAAGGCCCAAAATAATTACTGCTTAATAGCTATGGAATGATTTTCCTAAATCTAATTACCATTGCATTTTCCGCCACTTTGAGCTTTGATGACAAAAAACTATGAAAGCCACAAATGGCAATAATAATGTATATGTATATAATATTATATGTCAATATCATTTTTCCCATTTGGCACTATTATTTTTTACAGCTGTGTATCGATGTTCATATCCATTGATTTGATGCATTAATACAGCAAGCAACAAAAGTGTGTGTGTGTGCGCGCACGAGTGTGTGTGTGTGTGTGTGTGTGTGTAGGATTAGGCCCAGTCAGCCGTTTCAATGCACAATGGCCATTAAAAATCCAGTCAATTGTAACCATGCCCTGTCCACTTCCTGCTCACATCCATCACAGCAGACCCTTACAATGCAGACTCACTTAATTCCCGGTGGTACCTTAATGAGGACTGAATTAAAAACAGACTGTCTGGACCTTATGGTGATTTTATAAAGTGCAGGGCATCCCTGGCAAAGGGGCACACCTGCCCCAAATTTCAACATCCTTCCTCCACCCCCAAAAGAACACCTCAATTTCCCAGCTTTCATAACATTATTGCTTACTTTTTACTGTTAGTCCTTAGTCATCCATTTTTAGTCATCAGAGTCAATTATTATCTGAAATGAATAATTATATTGTGTGTGTGTGTGTGTGTGTGTGTGTGTGTGTGTGTGTGTGTGTGTGTGTGCATGTGCGTGTGTGCTTAAAAATCATATTGATGAAATAAATTGCTGCTTGTCATCATGAAGATTGAAATAATATACTGTAATCATTACTCAAATGCATAATATGCTGGCGTTTCACAAACCATACTATAAATACAGTATACCACAAATATGCTTTGTAGTCACTGAAATGGACTGATTAAACATGCATATTTCTACATACATACGTATATATATATATATATATATAGTATCTGTCTATGCACTGTGTGCTTTACATAGACAGATTCAAAAGTTGAGTGCATTGATCTCTAAGTGAAACAGCCAGTACTTAAAGCCGAAACACGACCCCCATCCGTGTGAGGATTGTGCCGCGGCAGGATAAACCCCCTTGCTAATTGTAACTGAATCTTGCACTGACCAAAGCTAACTGCTTAATGCTCATATCAACTCAAGGTCAAATCGGAGGGGCAATCGATCAGAGAAACACTATAAGCATAAAACTTGATTCCAGCTATTACCCTGGCTTGTCCGAGATATTATTTGAACTCGACATTCATTGGGGACTTTTGCTTATTTTTTCTATTTTTTGCAGGCAGCAATAAGAAACGGACTACTTACGGTATATCGGACAAAGATCGCTTTTCTACCACTGCAGAGCAGTACTTGTTATCAAATCTACCTTCAACCATTCAGTACAGAGTGCTGTAGTCAGTGTAGAGCAGAGACCCAGTAGCCAGAAGAAGAGTTTGCTGCTGAAGTTGGATCAGCGCAGCTCTAAAGAATCTATGTCATGAAGTAGCAGGAGCACATCATTATCTTCTACAGAACAACTGACCTGGGCTAAAGGTCAGTTAGCAGATCTCACAATAATGTCAAGTTGCCCGTGTGCTGTGTTATCCATCTGGCCCTGTGGTAATGACAATCCGCTACCACCCTGTTCTCTGTACTACACTGGAGGGAAAACAGATTGTGGCACACATGGGGCCCCTTCCAGCATGTGTCTCTCCTGAATAACATCGACGATACTGGTAAAGTATCAAACCTGCCATCATTACACAGCTTGGCTGCAGACATGCAAATAAAGCAACCTTGAAATAATGTCCAAGTATCCACGTAATGAGAAATCATGCTGGACACAAACATTCAATTTAATCATATATCTTACAGTAAGACCTGGATGGATATTTCAATTTCACCTGAACAATAATTAACATCTCTCCAGTCTTAAGAAAGAAACATAATTTAGTTTAGCGTCCATATATTTACAAAAACAAACCTGAATATTATCAATATCTACATGTTTCCTTGCAATGCTCCGCCTGAGTGTTAACGGTTTCATTGTTTCAAGGTATGAGTGCGACAAAATGCAAACTTATTTAACCCTGTCTATTCTCGATGCACATTTGAAGGCAGAGTTGATGTGGTGTGGACTTTGAGCAGTTGGCAGAACTTCAAGGGGTCCTTAACTTAATTTTGTCCAGGTAAACATGAATGTCTTGTGCAGCAATTTACCAAGTGTGTTCATATTTAAACGGTAAAAAATGTCATCATTTCTGAAAGTGGAAAGGCAAACTGATACTGATCAGTGAAGTGAAAAAGTGACTGAGGAACAGAAGTGTCTTATATAGGCTACATGAAATACCAGTGATGCATCTGCTGATGCACCCTGATCATATATATGATATCTGCAGTAAATCAAATGCCAAAATAACATATTACTGTATCAATTCATTTGATTGATACTATGAATAGAGAGCATGGTAATGTCCACAGACTAATGCGCACTATACAAAGGAGAGAGAGAGAGAGAGAGAGAGAGAGAGAGAGAGAGAGAGAGAGAGAGAGAGAGAGAGAGAGATAATGTGAAATGGTAGTAACATCTGGCAAAAGCTTCATTGCTGATTAAACAGAGAACTTAAGCTATTCCAAGCCTTTTACCAATGCCATAGGACGATTGTACATGCATTGCATTCCTGCACGCACGCAGCATTTGTAATCGTATTAAACCAAACAATTTAAATGTCAATTATACATATAAATAGTTGCATGCATGTGGTCCATCGTAGCTGATTTTACTGGTCCTTAGAGAAAACCTACCAACTAGGTCGTTTATGCAAACTGACATTGCTTTCGCATTGGAAAAAACTAGGAAATTTAAATATAATATAGGGCAACTGCGTATGGACAATTCAATTAACTTGTCTATAGGCTATGTAAGTAAATCTGGAACATTAGGCAACCATCACGATTTAATAGCATCATGTGCGCGCATCATGTCGTTGCTCATTTTAATATCAATGATTCAATACAATCAACAGTTCTAATACTTTAGTAACAATCTAACCGAAAGTCATGAAAATTATAGGTTATTACCTGTACCAGTTCAGCCCGCGTGCATAATGTCTGTCGAAGAAATGAGGCTCTGACCCCAAAGCTCTTATATCAGGGTGAAGTCTCAGAAATTCTAACAGAGCTCGGGTTCCACCTTTTTTAACTCCTATGATAAGAGCTTGAGGTAATCTCCGTACCGCCGTCCAATCTTTCCCTAAACCGTTCGTTTCCCACCCTGGCGCACTTGATTCCTCAACACTAGGGGACCCCGCACCCAAATTTGGGACGGTTATGAAGTTCTTGTCAAGTGTTCCATTCTTTTCGTGCTGCCATCTCGTTAAAGACAGTTGACTGGAATGCCTCATAACAGCTTCTTCTGGCACTTCAGACTCACAGCAGCCAGCAAGAAAGTAAAATAGAGAGACGCATACGATACCAATGGAGAACATGACCAATACTTTCTGTAGAAGTCTCCGAAAGTCCTGGTGCGGGTGATGAAAACTTGCCATTCCTTAAGTGCAAGTAAAAGGTAGCCATTCTAATAAAAGCACAACTCCATTAACTTTAAAACCGAGAGACATGGTGAGTACGGGAAGTATTTTGCGATGACTGAAACAGAGCCATGTTGCGAGGAGTAGGTCCCACAAAGTCGCTGGGAAGCTTAATTCATGTTGACCAATCAAACCACTTTCTCTATGATGGTATTTCATATTTCGAGATGCTATCCTTCCGTGCGCACCTCCCTTCTCGTGCAGCGAAAAGAGATGGCGCGTTTAATATCAGGGCGATGGTTATATTTCTATCCGAGACATCCTCTGGCCTCTTCAATTGTCTCTGGGGAATTCCTGTGTTGCAACCGCTCGTTCATTCATGAAAGTGTGCTCATCAGCCAGTTCTGCTGCCAGTTTACTCTGACTGGAGGGACGCTACCTAAAGCGGATTAAATCACACAGTTCTCTGAGAATGAGGACATTTCCGATTTCTGGGTTCAAAGCATAAAAGCGAATGTCTTATATTTTAGGTGAATTCGCTTTTTAGCTATGCATTAAGTTTATATACATTTACTGTAATTTGATATAATATTTTATACTATTATTCATCACAGTCTATTTAAAGCAATACATGTTTAGTAGGCTACTTGTATTAAACTTTAGTCTGTATCCTGTAGATTACATATAGCATCCACGTGTTATACTGCAACTGTATGCATGCTGTAATAGTAGCTATTGTATTTTGGACAATCCAGCGCCAAAACAGTGCTTACAATCTATTTGGATCCTAGATTGTCACAGTATTGCATCATGCATAGGTAAATAACCTGCATAGTAACATGTAGTAACAAGGTTCTATTAAATATGTTTTCTTTAGCGGGTAGCTAAAAGGACTGTCAATAACAAAGCAATTCGCAAGTGATTAGCAAATTAGATCACTAATTAGCTATAAATAATACTGTAAACGATATGTCTGTGCTTTTTAGTTGTTTCACATTGTTTCCATCAACCACAACAGAGAGGGCAGAATGGAACATCTAAGAATGCTATCAACCAAATGTACCATTATCTCCAGATTATCAAGTATTGTACCAGCAGGCTTTCTAACTGCATTGCGAGCAGAGATTGTTCTTACCCTTTAAGGATGTGCAAACAGACCTATGGTATGGTTAGGTTATGTATGTCCTTCAAACTCGATTTTAAAGGTTCGTTTTAATTAGTTAACCCAACCTAACATCCACAGCGATGAGGCTGGAGACTGTGTGTCTGAATAAAGCTATTTTAATAAATATTGTAGATAGCTAGCTGGTTTAAATGTGTTTATCTGATCATTCGTCAAAGGACCAAGGTCAACCACACAGCTACAATACTGTGGAAAGTGGATAGCTAGCTATGGAAGTTCTTCGTTCTTTTTTTAAAACACCCTTCAAATGGAATATTATGTATTTGGTGCAGTGCTACAGCGGTGAAGGTGTACTTCCAGTTCAATCTTTGCATTAGAAAAAAGAAAGAAAGATTCTGACAGTGTGATCAGTCGGCATGTGACATCAGTCTTAATTGTTGCTATTGTACTGAAAATAGAGTGTTTTTTCTCCATTCCTAATACCTTTTAACTTACCATCAGTTTGATGACTACAGGCCACGCTACCTGCCTACTCTCCACTGCCTACAGTACTGTATAATGACAGCTTTGTCACAGTGTTCATACATAGCCCACCATTGTGGGGGGGGTGTCAAACTGGAAGGTCACTGCCTGATATGAGATTAAACCATGTCATATGACAAAGCACCTTTTGGTTTAGTGGCTACCACTGGTGGTGAGCCAGCTTAGGGGTTTGTGTGCTGTCACAATAAAAGGACTATGATGCCACTGCTTGTAAATCATAGGCGTGTCGATTGCACTCCAGAAGAGCAGAAATGGTACAGATGCTGAGCCAGTTTAATCCCATTTAACAAAATGACTTTGGGGTTTGGATATGGCTCCACTCTTGGCAATGTTTGGCTTATACTGGCAGAGCTTGGTCTCACTCCATGGGATATTTTATAGGTTACAGATGGAAGCCGATCTCTTGATGTATGACTAATAGACAGTTCAAGGTTTGCATGACCTGGTGCGATTATTCAGTCCAGTCAACAGAAAGGGTTTGATCAGAAATCCCAAATAACCGGTACCGTTTTATATTTATATTCTTCTTCCAGTTATAATGTTGTAATTGCAGCGGTAAATGGTGTATGTATGCAAATAACTACTACTAAAACATATAATAATAATAATAATAATAATAATAATAATAATAACGTTCCAATTTATCATATGTTAAGTATGCATAATTTGAAAAAAAGTATCACAGTGCTTATTAGATTGCTATAATACAAATTGTGCTTATATACAGTATACAGTGGTGGTCGAAAGTATTCATACCCCTTCACTTTTTGCACACTTTATTGTGTTGTAGATTTTATTTTAAATGGATAAAATGAAAATGTGTTTTTAGAAATTTTTGCAAATGTATTAAAAATCAAAAACTTACATTTTTTATGTGCATAAGTATGCATAGCTTTTGCTTTAATGTATTTTTGAAGCATCATGTTTCATATTTGCTTGCATATCTTTTGCATGCTGTTACTTCCTGAAGTCTGTGACCCATCAACATCAAAAGACTGTCGATATCTTATTTTCAGGTACTGTTACAAGTGATACTATAACCTCTCTGCACTTGAATTGATCTCTATGGGAATTGGGCGGTGAGACTAGATTCAGCTGTAAATTACGCTGGTACAGTATGGAACACATGACTGGCAAAATGACTGTAAGTCATCAACCGTCTAAGGTATCAAACGAGCCCCAAAACATCACTCTACGGCCAGATATGCAGTAGATGTGATGTGGATGGATCACTTTAAGGGTTTCTTCTCCTGACTTTTTCCCCCATAAAGTTCTATAGGAAAATGAGACAGGAGAAATAACCCTTGCAGTGACCCATCCACATCTACTCCATATCTGGCAACAGAGTGATTGTTTGGGGTTTTAACATATTTCATTGTTTCTATTTAATTACATTAAATAGGGGGCTTTAACATATTTCATTGTTTCTATTTAATTACATTAAAATATGCACCCTCTCCTGCAAGTCTGTTGAAGGACAATATTGCAGAGACATGATCATTCTCTCAGTTCTGAACTGGCATCATCTCATTGAACCAGACAAGCAAACTCATATGCATCCTTTGCCTGTTTAATAACTTTCATTCGGAAGTAACACTAATGGAAATTATGAGACTGCATTTCTATTGTAGTTTTAAAAGAGACTGTGAAACAAATTTTAAAAATCACTGGGGAAAGCAGTTTACAATCGTAATGGGAGATGGATATTTGTCCACATTCCTTTCCTCTTGATTTATGTTAGTGTCTCTGGTAATAGCCTAGAGCAGATGTGACCATTGCCCTAAGGACAAATATTTTCTGATTGAAGCATTGAGGTGATTGAAATATGTAAAACAATACTACTAAAAAGGTAATTTAATAACTGTTCTTATTATTGTAGTTTGTCAAAAGCAAGCGAAAGGAATAGGGCAGTTGTGAGCTCTGTTGGTCCTGTTTCCCTAGATTAAGTCTTAGCGGATCACAGCACAGTCCCATCTGTGCAATGGCAAGTCAATAGTAAGGTTTCCTGCTACATTAACCATTGTAATGCAGTCTTTCCAAATGCCCAACAGCACTGAACTTAATTTACCAGCCCAATATGTTTTAAATGAGGGTCATGGAATGTTTTTTATAAATTAAGCTTATAATTAGGTTTGGGATATTTTACCATTGTGCTGTTTATGAAGAAAAATGTTTAAAGAAAAATGTCTTATTAAACAAAAATGTATGAATTTTATGTGATGATCCTATGGCATAGTATAGAGCAACCTGCAAAGAAATAGAAACAAAGCTAAAGCCATTGGCTCAGATTCATCTCAAACTTTTTCAGCTCATTTAAATGTAACAAAATCACTTGCCAAATTTCTTCAGTCAGTTACAAGTGTAATTTTAAATTTTAAGTCCTAGAGAGGATTAGTCATTGTTCAGTTTACTGCATCACTGATTATTTACAATTAAGGCTGAATTCCAAGTAGTTCACACCCTGACGTTTTCCATGATTCAATAAACATTTGTCTTAAACTTTTACTTATGAATAAACCTACAATGAATTAAATTCAATTTAAGTCTTAATTTTATTTTGTTTACCACAGACCTTTCTCCACGAGACACTGACCAGCATTCAGTTAGTATAAATTTTGAACTGTTATTTTATTTTGTTACAAACTGTTTGGCAAGCTCAGCAATAGCCAGTTTCACGATCATTCGAGCTGAGTCCTGAATATGAAAACTATGATTGCACATAGTGTATTCATGTAGTCAGATTCTATGTTTTAATTATTGTGCTGAATACTGATGTGTAAAATGTAAAAGTAGTCTAAGTGTCATTGAATCACACTATCTTTATATGTCTAATCCATACAGGTAGACAGAGGGTTTGAGCAAACGTGTCTCCGCCACCTGTTCCTTCTTTCATGACTGTCACAATTACATGTTATCTTACGTCTGAGTCTTATTTTTGTGGTTGTAACATTTTAGCATTTCAATTTGCCACATACACTACATATAAAAATGAAGTGTTTTTATTTGTATAAGCTGGATGAAAATAGAAACAATCTTATATAATACTAGGGAAGCGTTTAGCCTTGCTCAATTGACCTTGAAATGACAGCAGATCTCAACCTGATACTTCAATAATGGCTCCAACTATATTCTTGATGTGAACAAATTAATATAAAAATATGAAAAGCAATACTAAATAAAATTAAGATAAAAAGAAAAGCACTTTACAGGGTGCAGTTAACTACCTACTGCATATGCTGGTTCTTCTGGGTACTTTCTTTATAACTTGCTTCCTAGCATCAGGAGGCAAGGTCATTCTAGTCATCCTGGGCAATTGCATGTGTTTTGTGTGCAGTCCAAGGGAAGATTGTCGGATGATGAAGTGGCCATCTATAAGGTTGTGACCCTGAGGTCAGGGGCAGTGACGAGTACAGGTGATTTATTATTCGACATAGGGAAAAGGAAACAAATATAGCCAGAGTAGACAATGCCTCTGTACTACCAAGTCCTCCAAACCAACATTGCCGATTGCAGCATCTTAAGAAATCTTAATCAATAGTTATTGTTTTCCTGTTTTTTTTCCCCCATTTATTTTTATTTCTGATTCACTCTTGTATAATATGAACAATCAGTAAAATAATTGTATTTTATATGCATCCATTCATTTATCTTTAACTGGAACAATATAAAACCTGACAAAACTATTCCACAGACTGATTCTTTTTTATGGAACATACAGTACTTCTAATAATAACTATTTGAATCTTTGGATGTAATAATTAAACCGCTATGTTTTAGCACCTGAGTTTTTTTTTGTGTCTCAAAAATGCTATTTTACCACAGTTCCATAATTATTATTTCACTGTTGTCTCATTATGTGCTTATTAGTTGATATTACCTTTCAGCAAAATGTAATCCATTTTTTATTTAAAGTATCACTTAAAGTATCATCTATGAAAATGGAGGACATGGCTTTGACAATAACCCACTACCACACAATGTATTGTACCTCAGAATTGTCGACAAACTGTCAAGCAGTTCCCATGATTCAGATAAAGAAGCAGCTTTGAATGAAAGTGACACTCAACACATTGCTCAGCTTCAATCACTCTGATAAAAAAGCATACATTGTTGATTGGACATCTTTGGCAATCATAATTGCAATATTAGTAAGAAGGTGTGACACAGAAAATGCTGGAGTCTTGCACTGGTTGTCTGACTCAGTGACTGAAAAAGTGGTTACCTCCAATCTGAATGGAAGTATTTTGTATACTAGACGGCAAAAAAAGGCTGCGACCATTTCAGTTTTTGTTACGTAGGCAAATGCTGTTAGTTTGATTAGATTGTTTTTCTTTTCAGAAGACAGGGAATGTTTTTGTTCTATGGCGAGGTTAATGCCTGTGATTTCAGCTTTCATTAGTGCAGAATTTAGTAACAGAATAGCAATTAAAAGAAATGAAAGCAATAAACATTCCACTGCTTGAAAGCAAATCCATTAAGCCAAGCCTTGCTATACCTCCAATCTCCGGGGTGAAATTACAGTGGGAGGATAAACTAAAGGGGCCTAAAACTGATTTTATGTTGTACCTACAATCCCTGTGATTACAAAGACAACAACAGCTTTTTTATTTCATCCATCTTATTAGGCCTACTTGTTCCTTGCATTTCTTTCCTTTTGTAGAGCTCAGATGACTGAAAGCCAAAGGAGAGTGCATCTTTATACTGCTGCCACTCATAGCATATGGAAAAACATTATGAACACAAAATACAGTAACAAAAGTAAATTTATTTACATATGCATACATAAATCAATATTTAAATAGCATTATGAAACCAAGCTGAAGTTATATGGCTGTGGGAATATAGTAAGCAGTGGGATTTTTTAATGAATCAAATAGGATAGGATGGCTGTCTTTCACAGAGTAGTGAAACATGCTGGGAATGCTTCTTTTGAGCTTCCATGGCTTCACAGTAAATTGGGTGCCAGCCAAATGCCTGATGCATGAACCGGAATGGACAGGTCCAGCCAGTAAGTGGGTGGACACTGTTGTTAGACACAATGGTGAAGAGGAGTGTATCTGTGGCTATTTAGGTCAATTTTACCTTTCATCTGTGTTGCATGTCTGACTTTATAAATGTACCTTTTAAAATCAGAGCATTCGACTGAACGTTACGTGGCCACAGCAACTGTAGTCCATCCTTTCAGAAACACAGATCTCAGACCTGGCTGGAATTGTCTTATAAATGAATGGCTGTTCTCACCTTTATGCAGACACAATACTGAGAGGTACACTGATATGCACATACTATACATAGGCAGGAAGACCATGCTGTATTTATAAACTGACAAATGTGTTTTTAATGAGATTGGTTAATTGGCCAGGTGGACACTTAAGAGTGTCTGTAGTGTTTTTAGCCTATTAGGCAACAGATGGGCACAAGACTGCAGCTATGGGTGCTGTGGGGGATTTACCTTATAAGGATGGTAATGCAGCTCTATTTTAAGTTTGTCTTTGATTATAAGGAACAATTGGCATATGCCAGACTGTTAGAGGAGTTAGAGGGAGTTACTGAGCCTCCATTTAAGTAATTAAAGTGACTTTGAGGTACTATTCCTGGCTGTGAAGTTCTTCAGAATGCTTAAACCATCACAGCATGCCCTATAGTAGTGACCTTAGTATGTTGTATCATTGTCAATCCACAGAAATACTCTTTGTTTTTGTTATTGACTAGAGGACTGTGAGAATCCAATACCAGTCTCGCTTTTTTGTCAACATGAACCTACATCTACATCTTTTAACTTTCTTTGTTTATTTTAAAAGGCAAAGAGAAACAAAAGCGAATTACTACTGTGTTAACGAGGGTGCTATATTATCTTATCCACCCTTATCTCTACTTCCTACAATAAAGTGTCAGCATTACTAAAGGTGCAACCACAGCAAAAATTCCCTCAGACTCAAATGAATGACAATAGGTTGAATTAACTGGCTATATGAAGGCCATAATGCTGTGAGGGAATTGTGTAAATAATCTGGCAGATATACATCTACACAACGAATGCAGTTATTTGCAGTGTATTTACAACCTCAGGCTTTATAACAACATAAGCATTCCCTGTGGTTCTCTTTCTGCCCCAGTAAGTAGTTGTAGGTATTTAGGTGTCTGTTTAGGTCTTAGAAGTGTCTAAATCTTAAATATATATTGATGTTCTAATCAACCTGTTTAGGTTGCAACACAAACTGAATACTAAGTAACCAGTTCCCTTGGATGAATGCTTTGAATGGGTATATTTATAATAGACTTGCATGGTCACAATTTCTCTGACTAAAGGCTATCAGAAATTCTTCATTATATATGGCTTGTAATTGGTACTTAGTCACATCTGTGTCATGAGAGTAATGGAATAGATTACAAACGTATTAGGAATATTGTTTCACCAGCATTTCCTACACATGCAACGTAGTGAACACATAGCATGGCTTGTTTTATTAGTCTAGATCGAAAGTATTTTTTATTCATTGAAAACGAATGAAGAAAACACTCACTTTCCAGAGTCATAGATATAGAACCATAGATGTGACATATTTCGTAGTTAGTGGCACATTTTTTTGAGACCATACCCAGGTAAGATGGTGGCCAGTAACCATGGTTTTATATCTATGAGCCAATCATCAGCTATCTGGCATCACAGACCCGTTTATGACATCACAGTGGGTTAGAAAGTACATGACACTTTGCCATAGATTCCTATTATAGCTGTACCCTGGTAAAATGGCTGCCAAATTGTTCCATTTCAGAATTCCAAATTACTATTACATTACATGATATGTCATATCTATGGTTCTATATCTATGTCCAGAGAATGTGAACACTAATTACCTATTAATGCTGACTTAGTGGCTCAGTTCTTAAAGATAATCATCTTATTTATCATGTGTTCCCTGAAGCGCCAACACTCCTCTGGTTAAACAGATGGATTAGCATGGAGGACAGCTATTAAGCCCACTCTGCAAACAGCTTTAAAAAAATTCTAAATGATGTTCAACACAAACCTACCTCTGTATAAAAGTCCATTAAGGTCCAATATTGTGCTCCATTTCCTGGAGAGCCCTACCCGATTTTCTTGGTACACTGCTACATTATAATATGATCATATTCAAAAGATAGAATCAGACACCATTTGCTCAGCCTACCCAGACCTTCCAAAGGAGTATATGTTATTATTTATTAGGGTATTTCGTACATCAACAGTAATGATTACAACATGATATCATAGGGCAACCCAATAGTTCTACTGTATGTCTGCTAGTGTAATAATAGTGAATGGCCCTTCAGTAAAATATCTTTTTAAATTTTAATGTAGCAGAGTACTACCCGAGCTTGACCCCAAAATACTCTATACCACATTATGTGGCTCAACATCCTGCTTTCCCGCTACTGAATATGAATCTTTCCTCCCAGCTGTGCATGGTGTGCAATGTAAAAAGGGTAGGACCATATGCCTTTCTGAACGGAGTCTATTACCATATAAAACACCACTGTTCCATAAATGATAATCCCTACCGGAAGAATCAAGATAATATGAGGGAGAGATTTTATCTTATTTTAACAGCAGGAACACATTTTACAATGAACATTTCACTGTAACTTTTGTCTTCTTTAATAAGTGAGAATGGTAGCTGAGTTATATATTCCCAGAAGGTACATGCAGCATAAATGTTTCATAACCATATTTTTGTTGATTTAAATAAATATAATTAATTTTACTGGTGCAACAAGCAATTTAAGCATAATGTTAAAAGTGTCAATAACCCAAAATGAAATCGTAGGCATGGGGTAATAAATAGTTTGTATCCATTTTAATTAGCTGAAACCGCTCAGAGGGCTTTAGGGCTGTAAGACACTGGGAATCAATGAAATGTAACAGGGTGGTCATTGGGGGGATAAACAGTACTTGAAACGTAGGGTTTCTTTTAGGGCAAAATGCCCTATTATGATATAAAAATAAGTATTATTTATGTAGGTATATTGAATGGTAACTTCCAAAAAGGATTCATGCCATTTCCTTGCTTGGTAAAGGTGCCATAATATTGGTTCTTATAAATAATGAAAAAAATATTAACTGTCATTTAATTACAAAACATTTAAAAAATGACTATCATTTGTACATTTATTTTATGATACGTGCTGAGTCATATCACAGTCTCAGTCTCCATTGATGGCAGTCCTGCCCTCAGTCACCCAGTACAGTCTCAGCAGGGCCGGTTCTAGGCATAGCCAAGGCGGTCACCTTGGGCACCATGCGTCTGGGGGGCGCCAAACGGGTTCACAAATGCTCTCTCCAGAACACACACACACACACACACACACCCATGGTGCCCAACTACCCCCAACCCCCTCTCCCCCCGGTCTGCAATCTCGCAGAAAGGCCACAGTCATCCCTGAGTCTCAGTCATGGAAAATGCCCATAGAAACGGGCCCTTGTGAAAACACAATAGGTTTCACATTGAGATTACTACCTGCGGTAGAGCTGACCTGATTTATGCAAAGCCAGAATGCATCTGGGATCATTGTTTAATAAGACCCAGTGCACTATAAATACTGGGGATTACAGATCATGTTAGCTAGAAGAGACATTATGTCCAGTCTGCCTGTTATCCCTGATAAATCTGTCGACATTTGTTCTGTAAACTTACTATGTGGGATTAATGGGTAGTGAAATGTGGGGCTGTAATCAGTGAGAACTGGCTTTCTTGGCTTCACCTTTCATCGTACTGGGTGTTTCAGCATGGAGCAGCCCCACCCCCACTTTCAGCCACTACCTCTAAGTGGTGTCATTACACAGGCTTAGAACAGTAAATGCTAAGGAACATGTCTCATTCCTGTTAAAGGAGCACTCCACCAAAAACTATTTTCTGTTATCACAGTTTTTTTTTTGCAAAATGGTGGCCTAATTCTATAATGTCCTTATATTCTCTGCTTGCAGCCAAACTGAGCTGGTGATTCAGCATCTATGTGAAACCGTTATTCAGGGTTGATGCTTTGTAGGAAAGGTAGACACAACTTGAGATATTGATCAGAGGTGAGGTAGGCTAGAAGTCATCAAAGTCCATACAGCGTCACTATGCTCCAATAACTAACAGCACCTTCTAAATGGTACCCACTGATTTAATTTATGTTACCGCACACATCATCTGACCCTCACAGCTTCCTCCTGACAGGTTATAATGGTTTGTCAATTTTGCAATCAGTGGCGTAGTGGTGAATGAGGTGATTGAAGAGGTTGGTATACTCTCATGCATGCATCTATTTGCTTATGCCATGTTTAACACATAGCGCCTTTTTTTGCTATATTTTAAAGATAAATGTCCATATAGCAAATTAGTGAAGGTGTGTAATGCCACTGTATTACAGTTCCAACTAGAGGTCTGCAACCTGACCCAAATGGACCCGAAGGTATCTGTGATCAGGCCAGGTTCGGGTTGGGCCATAAAGACGTCCGTCTTAGGCAGGCCTGGGCCCCATTACTAGCCGTCTTTTATCCATTAATTCCCCCTACTGTATAAATAAATAAATTAAATACTCTAAATGACTAAATACAGCATGTTGTTCAAGTGAATTAAGCAATGATTCTGTGATTCTGAGTGACAACCCTACTAACATTTCCTAGTTTAGCAAGCAATACTGGCAGCATCTGAAATAGCACAGCCAACTGGCTAGCTATCTTACAGCAAACAAATGAACATTACATTCAACACACCCGGTTGTTCAGAAATATCAGGGGGATGAGGAAATGCCTCAGCCTTGACTATAGCTGGCCTTCTGGTAGTGGAAGGCTAAAGGAAATTAGAAATATGTTAACAATCTTGTTTTTTGTTACATTTTACATAGAATGTTGTAAAAACCAGACGAGTTTCTGAGCCGCTCACAGTCCAATTACTCTCCATATGTAGACCGTTGAACATTGTAGACCAATGAACCGTGTCAAAATTTGAATACAAAACTGCCCCCACCACAAGTTTCCACTGACCTGCTGTCATTGTGAGCTCAGCTGGTGGACTCTGGAGTGAAAAGCAGCAGCAACTTGACATGTGTTTTGGAGGAGAGTGGCCCTGCCAAAAATAATGGCCCTGCCAAAGTTTTATCTTCAGTACCTTTCGCTCTTTTTTCAACCGATACACAGAAACCAAGAGAGTGCTTGGAGCCAAAAGAATTTACTGACCGCACAATACATTACCAATGATGTCAAACCCTCAAAGGATCCCTTAAAAGCCTTTGACGGTTGGTAAGCACTCAGAAGACAGTTAAACCTATACTTTAAATTCCAGTCTCCAGACTATATGAAACATGAGATATTGCCAGACCCTTTTCTGATTGAATGAGGTGTTTGAACCAAAAAACTGTTTCTGCCATTCGCATTTTATGCAAATACATTGCATAAAATATGGGCCATATTGAGAAAAAACGAATTATATTGTTTTGGTAGAGTACTCCTTCAAACAGAAAGTTTAACATGTATAGATTGAGATACATGTTTACGGATTTATTAGTGTAATAAGAATATATAAATTCTAGTCAATAAGGTGTAGCTCACTAGATTTTCAGAACATCTTGCTCTACATTAAGTCTAGGTCATAATCCCAGTAGGGGGTGACATTAATCTGCCATTGTTTGTTCAATGTGGACAACCCCCCACACTTTAACTTTGTTTCATATATCTATGCATTTTCACCCTATTCCCGTGTAATTTTAACAATTTAGTTCAAAATCTATTGATCTCTCACTCTGTCCAGTCAGGGAGAGATTGCACCTGTTTGTACATTTTGGTGAACCTGACTTCAGGTTACAGAGAGAAAGCGGCCTGCTTCTGAGGAGACAAAAGTATGCATTTCTGAAAATGGAGCTTGTAATGGAGCCTCGTGCTTAAAAATAACCAACTATACTCCCTACGGGGGATTCGGATTTCAGTATAGATGGGAACAACAGCCAGAGGGTGGTGGTACTGAATAAAGCAAATTCACCTGCCTTGGGTCTGCTGCTGCTTTTAAGACATAATGGGGAAAAACATCCAACCGAAGGCAAGAGTGGGCAAACACAGTGGGCATTATAAAAGAGAGCTCGAAATGAAACATGACATGATGATAATAAACCAAAGCTTATTCTGAGACGTGAAAGAGGAGGAGAGAAAAGGGATGCAGCTTGTGTGGTGAATGGGCCCATGTAGGTCACCCACGGAGGTGCTGTTTAATTGCTGGCGCTCTCCCACAGGCACTGACAGCAGCAAATAGCTTAAGACTGATGACCCTTTTCATATTGCGCCTCCCAAGGGCCTTCGCTTCATTGTTCTTAATAGGAACTGATCAACGTGAGGTCACTCAGCTGGATCTATCCACATCTCATTTTCTTTACTTTTCTCATAATAATGAGTGAATGCAAAACAAAAGCTACCCACCCCCTCTCCCTCCCCCGCCCTCTCCCTCATCAGAGGAGCACTCAGCACAGAGATTCTCCAGGCGATGATCCTGCATCTAATGGCATAAACAAAGGCTGTTCCCCGCAGAGGCAATAAAACATTTACAGGTACAGGTCATAGCCAGCATTTGTACGTTTTTGTACGTGGAAGATGGAACTGGATTGATTCGTTGTTAGTATTGAAGCTTTCATTATAAAATTTGCCTGTAACTATATCCTTATCACTTTTCTAAACATGACTATGCATTTTTTACTTGGTATCTGCTTGGGATTCATTCTTATTCAGCGCGCTTTATGGTGTGTTCATTTGATATTAATCTTTTATGGAGTGAAGTGCATTTTCCACTCGTTTTTTTTTTTTTTCAAAACATATGAATGAAAAAATACATGGTGAAATGTAAGACCGGTTTTAATGCAGGCCATTGTGATCCTGTTTCACAAAAGAATGTTATTAAAAAAACATATATATAGAAAAATGTATCTTCCTTTCCTACACTACCACTTCCTCTCCTTCTGTGCTCTGGAAACTGATCTTTGTGTCCTAATCTAATGTTGCTGATTACATATTAATTACTTATTAACTCAAAACGTTCAGGCAGTTTTGCATACTTCCGGGTAGGAGACGAGTGGAGGAGAGGATTGGGGGAAAGGGGACGAGGAGTGAATACTGGGACGCGCCCCGTTTACAGCGAAGTTTTAAAAAATTATTGAATTTTAAATACACATGAGAGTTCATTTTCAAATATAGTCTTGCAATCCTTGGTGGCCTCACTGGAATAATTGACCTGCTTTTTGAAGCTGGCTGGATGTGCAAAGCATTGCCATGGGTTTTATCATTGAGGCTTTCTGTACAGCGAGACCACAGACCTTCTGACTGAGGCCTGGCATAGTTTCCACAGTTCCTGGTATTTCTGATATTTCACACACATCCTTTTTTATCACTCTAATTAATACAATCAGAAAAAGGAACATTTTGTTTAGTGTTTCATTGGAAATGCGCAATTATATTTTACTGCCAGCTTCAGGCACTGCACCTATTTATTTATTTCGGATTATGATAATGCTGACCACTGCTAACACTGAATTTGATCTCAATATACATGCTGAGGTCTACACATTTCCTCCGTGTTCACAAAAGATGACAGCTTGAATGTTTAACCCCCGTGGGGAAGCAATGCTTTCGATTGTTAAGAGGTTTTGTTCTCCACTTCGATGTCCAAATCTAGTTCTTTATGCAGGCACTAACAGGTTGCGGACCACTGATCCAGAAATGAGCTCGTAGAACAACTGTCATCCTTTGACTACTCTCAGTTGTTTGGAATGCATTTCCTTTGCATCAATATTAATAGAACTATTTCAATGTTTTAATGTAGGCCTAGTACCAATTTATTTTAAATATCCATATAGCTATATGTTTGAAGTGGCTTCGAAAAGCCACTTAAGAAGGTCAGAAAGGGACATGACTATATGTAAGTACAAGGGCCTGGAAAGAATGACTTTTTAACAATGTTTTGTGCATTTGACCATATCAGTATTTGATCTTTGTACATGATGATATGTGTATTTTGTCCAGTAGCATACACAATGTGTGCGATAGTCAGCCTAATTAGAGGCCAATGTTCTTTTAGCTTTATCATTAGTCACAGCGTAGTGTAAAAATAGAACAACTATTCTTATATTTTATATAATTTCCTAGATATTATAATATTATATTATCTGACCCATACTGCAGAAATACTGTCAAATTGTATTGTTCAAATTATGCGTCCAATTTTCATTTTTGGATGGATTTATAGGAGTTACTTCCTGCTAAGAATTTGTCTCTGGGACAGGGATAGAATTTGAATGCCCCAATGCAGTGTGAATGCTCTCCCATCAGCCCCAGTATTCACAGTGTAAACAATGAGCCATTGTCTTGCAAGGGCAGGGCAGGCTTAATTTGGTGAGGTTTTTTCAGATCAGCAACTCGCCACAGCCAGCATATGCAGGCAGCCAGAGCCACTTCCATATTTACTCTCTATCATGCAACACATCCATTGCGTCAAGCCACACATCTATTGTGTCAAGCCACACATCCATTGTGTCAAGCCACACATCCATTGTGTCAAGCCACACATATATTGCAGGGGAAGAATTAACTTCTTTAATGACTGCAACAGGCAGGTAGGCTTGCCTTCACCTGATCAATAGTACACAGTGAGGCAGGAGAAACCCTGATAATTGTAATCCTCCCTCAGTGTACACCTTTATAGTGTGCCCCAATTTATAGCACTGCAAGTCAAAGCTGGCATTGTGGCCGCCTGACAGCCATATACTGTATATTTAATGTATTCAATAAATATTGGGCAGAGTGAGAGTAAAATGGTGATTTTTGAAAATTGCCATTCCACAATAATTTATGCCCATGAAGATAAGAAACAGAAGCCTTAGAGTACAACGACATGCAGCTCAATGGATCTCATTATCAACACTCTTTAGATATTTTTCCCCAAATAGGCCGTGCCATCAACAACACTTGAGTGTCGTAGTCTCATAGCAACATCCCACCCGGAAAACAACGGGATTGTTTGGAAAAAAAGGCAAGAGTAGACTGTAGGGTGAGGAAAAACATTGAGAATAAGGCTGTGATTCTGGCCTCCTGTGTTGTGAGTAGCCACAGTGGTAACAGAGCTCAGTGTTGGACATCAATAGGTTAATAAAGTCAAAGAACACACAGAGAGATAAAGTGTATGCCCTGATCCCTGCTGATAATGAGTCAGAGAGTCTCCAAAGGGACAGTTATTATAGCCGGGTGTCTGGGGGAACCACTGGGATCAATCA
This sequence comes from Ilyophis sp. 1 JC-2022, assembly GCA_022702515.1. Lineage (NCBI taxonomy): Eukaryota > Metazoa > Chordata > Actinopteri > Anguilliformes > Synaphobranchidae > Ilyophis > Ilyophis sp. 1 JC-2022. Next base: position 41,256,680 of record CM040405.1, on the reverse strand, counting down.
AAGCCAGGGGGAGACCAAAGGGGGCTGCTAATCTCTTCTACTGGTCCAGCAGGAGGCAAAGCCCTATGCGGCAGAGGGCAAGACATACTGGACAAGGTGCAAGATCGCCTGCAGTCTTACAGATGTGGAGAGGTAACTCTCCCCTGTGAAGTTTAACTACTCCGTGGAAACCAACCCACATGCGTAATAAACACAGCAGTTAATCTGGCCAGCGGTGATGCTGATTTACAACAAAGGCGCAGGGCAGTTCTGCGGAGCAGAAGACAGCAGCATGACCTCATTGGACTCATAAAAACCCTCAGCTGCCGGCAGCAGGAAATGAAATTTGTCTAAACCGGAGCCCTTTAGCGTGCAAATGAACCATCGGAGAGAGCCCAGTAATAAGAGCGTCAGAACTGACATTGTAGCAAGTAGATTTTAGGTCTGCTGAAAGATTTTTCAAGTTTAATCTCTGGCTTGTGCTCCATGCTTGCGTTATTTTTTTTTTGTTTAACACAACCCTCTTGAGTAGGACGTTCTCTTTATTTTTAATCACTCACATAAATCTCCTCCCCCTCCCCTCCTGAGGTGGCTGTGTGTTTTTTTAGTTGTACTCCCAGCATAATGTGTTTGGACAGGCATAGCAAGATGCACTTAGATGTGAGTTAATCTGAATTGCAGGCAGTAGCATTCTCTTTCTGTTATGATAAAGGATTGTGTGAACATGCGGCGTATAGGCTAATAGTCTTAACGAAGGTTAAGGGTTAGACACTTAAATGGAGGGTTCTATGTTAATGCCATTAATCAAGAAAATCATGTAGATTAGAGCCAATCAGGAGCCATAAAATGCAACCAAAACAACTCCCTATAGACACACTGCAGCCATTGCAGCACGATCATGCCACGATCATGTTCTAGTCATTTCGGCCCACTCCTGAAATATGAGGTGTAACTAACTTTCCCTTCCATTTTCATAAATATTGAAAATCAAATTTTAATTGTGAATCCTCTGTTGACTCTTGCATACTGTAACTACAGTAACTACTAGTATTTTTACCTGATGGCTGTCGAACAAAATGTGGTCTCCTGTTCCTCCTTTTTAATCGGGTGGAAAGGTCTCGATGCGATCCCAGTCGAATTACAGGGGATTTGTGTCTGTTTTCCAGCCTTGTGATTCCTTCACAGTTTCAACACGGCGGTTGGTTTAGAAGATGCTCAGCAGCCTTGAGTGTTAACTTTGCAAAAATGGACACACAATCGAGGATGTCCCTGGACATGGGGTCAGAATCATGAATACTGCAACTCTCTAAACACTGGTTATCTCTGCAAACAGACCATCTCCTCCACACTCTCTTTACAGTAAATAGGTTTAAGTAAAAGGCATGGTATGCAATGAGTTTTTAATTGTTATTGATCTATTTTTCTAAAACAACACCTTTTGACTTTGAAAAATCATTGAAGCAGTGCAAAAATTGCATCAAATATATGAATATTAAAGATTGTTTAAAGCTGCAAAAAAAATTGGATTAGATTTTAATTATTGCCTCATACTTAGGTGATGCACCAGTTACTACTTTCAATGTCACACTGTATTTTTGGGTTAACCCAGCTGCACTGTGTGCTCTGCTCTTATTTATTTATGCTGTGTGCCATATATTTTCTTATTTAGTATGTGCAGTACCTACTGTGTATACAACCATTTTAAACTCACAATCCTAATACAAATTTGAAACTGGGATTTTAGATATATTTAGATTCAGATTTAGCACTGATTGTTTATCAAGGACATAGAAATCAACAAGACACTGTTATTTTGGTAGCAGGTGGGACACAACCTGTTAACAAACAGGCATTGATAAAGTTTTTATTCTGGAGCATGAGAGTGGGGAGTCAGGCGTGAACAAGGGTGATAGGGGCAGGGTCAAGGGCACAGAATCAGATCCTCATGCTTGAATCCAGCCTAATAATGCTGGTTGAGGTCATTTTTGTAGAACACACTTCTCATCCATATGAACACATCCAATTCTTAACAATTGTTTCTGTACTTTTGACTTTGGAAAAGCATTGAAGCAGTGCAAAAAGAATGCATCAAATTCATGAATATTAAAGATTGTTTAAAGCTTTTTTGATTTGATTTTAATTATTGCCTCATACTTAAATAATGCAGCAGTTACTGTACTTTCAATGTCACACTGTATTTTATGGTTAACCCAGCTGATACTGAGTTGCCAGGCAATTCTTTGATTGTATGCTAAGTATTGATATTCAGATGTCTCAGGAAATTGAAAGTGTTCTATTCAGGAAAAAATTTTCAAACTATATTACTATCAACGCATGACTTTGTTTTTGCAGAGATACCTTTCATTAAATGACAATGAAATATATTTACCTGGAATTATATATATTTTTATAAAAACCCCAATTAAAAAAGGTTGGGATAGTGTAAGAAATGAAAATAAAAATAATAGTAATTAAAAACAGAAAGCAATGTTTGGCAAATCCTTTTTGACCTGTATTCAATTGAAAACAGTACAAAGACAAGATATTTAATGTTTTAACTAATCAACATTATTATTTTTTGTAAATATACGCTCATTCTAAATTTGATGCTTGCAACACGTCGTAAAAAAGTTGGAACATGGGCATGTTTACCACTGTGTTACATCACCTTTCCTTAACACTCAGTAATCTTTTGGGATCTGAGGACACTAATTGTTGAAAATTTTGAAAGCTGAATTTTTTCCCATTCTTGCTTACTATAAGACTTCAGCTGCTCAACAGTCCAGGGTCTCCATTCTCGTATTTTGCGCTTCATAATGCACAGCACATTTTCAATGGGAGACAGGTCTGGATTGAAGACAGGCCAGTGTAGCACCCATACTTTCGGACTATGAAACCACGCTGTTGTAACACGTGCAAAATGTGGCTTGGCATTGTCTTGCTGAAATAAGCAGGGATGTCCCTGAAAAAAACGTTGTCTTGAGGCCGGAATATGTTGCTCCAAAATGCATTTGACAGACGCTGGCTTTTGAACCTTGCATTGGTAACAATCGGGACGGTCCTTTTTCTCTTTGGCCCGGAGAACATGACGTCCATTATTTCCAAAAACAATTTGAAAGGTGGACTTGTCAGACCACAGCACACGTATTCACTTTGCGCCCATAGAAATCAGCGGCGTTTCTGGATGTTGTTGATATATGACTTACGCTTCCGTTTGCTTGCATTTGTAGATGCAGGGACGAACTGTGTTTACTGACAATGGTTTTCCAAAGTATTCCAGAACCCATGTGGTTATATTCATTACAGAAGCATGTCGGTTTTTAATGCAGTACCGTCTGAGGGATCAAAGGTCACGGCATTCAATATTGGTTTTCGGCCTTGCCATTTACACACAGATTTCTCCAGATTCTCTAAATATTTTAATAATATTATGGACTGTAGATGGTGAAATCTATAAATTTCTTTTTTGGAATGTGTTGCAGGCATCAAATTCGGAATTAGCCTATCTCTACAAAAACTAATAAAGTAAAACATTAAATATATATTTTGTGTACTGTTCAATTTAATATATATAAAGAGAATTGACAAGTCACTGCTTTCTGCTTTTATTTGCATTTTACATACTGTCACAACTTTTTTGGAATTGAGGCTTGTATATAATTATATATTTTTTCAACAAGCAATTAATTAATAGCAGTGTAAAATGTCATGTTTCAGCATAAATATTTAAGTAGGTTTCTACACATGGATCAGGGATCTAAAAATAAATCTCACACTGACTGACATTTCCATGGGCTCCAGAGTATCACCTATTAATTCATGGAAAATGTGGAGACTTGACCTGAAGGTGGAGACACAATTTCTGCTATTTCTGATATTCGTGGAGCAACGTTCTCTCAGCAGGTCAATGGTGAAATATCAACTTCATGTGGCACCATTTTGCGTGTAGCAAGGAAACCGTTGTAAAGATTGTTTTGATTTTTTCATGAAGACATGACAAAGTGGAAATTAATGGAATCCAGCTGACAGGTATACAACAGACAATGCAGGAGCATACAGGCATATTTTCAATATTTTTGAGTGGTAAAGGTGAAGTGCTTCAGTGGACCTAAAGGCATGGTGGTGAAGAAGGGGCGGGGTCAGGTGTTTGCCTGCAGTAATTACACAGGACCTCCTTGCTCCCCTAAAGCTGTGCTTAATTCCCTGTTTGCCTAGGGCCCCTTCTGTTTCATTAGTGGCCTCCTCCCACTACACTATAATCATCCCGGTTTAATTTGGAAGAAGGTACGCACATTGCCAGCAAGTCATCCAGGAATGAGCTCCTCTTTATACACTCAAATAGCAGCAGACCTCTCTGTAATGACCCCTCTGATAATTACACAATGTCAATATTGTTGCATTTTAATTGCGCGGCTTTTGCAGCCTTTGCTATTGAGAAAGCGCCACGCACTGCTGAAAACACACGTGCATTCCCATCCAGTTGGGAGTAAATTAAATGAAAAGGAAAATGCCAGATCACATCATAACCAGCGTTTCCTGCGCACTGCTTCCAGTTCATTTGCATTTCATTGAATTGCCTGTGGTAGCCAGAGTAGTTCCAGCCCCGCGCAATCTATCGATTCTGCAACACACCAGCACTCTTCAGCCAATGTGCATGCTACCAAGACAGAACTTACTGATGCAATAATGGCGCCAGTATTCAATGTTTAGTGTGACTAAATAACCAGTGAAATGTGGCAGTGAAACCTGGGTGCCTATTATTACATTTATGAAGGGACCCACTATTCAGAGACACAGGCTACTCTGGCAGACCCCCTTAATGATGCCCTTTGGCCTTTTGCCATGTAAAGTAAAACAAAGGCACTGCAGTGTTGGGATATTTTGGGAGCTTGTCTCTCGATGATCAACCGAATGAATGTGTGATGGATACTGCCATCTCCAGGGCAGCTTACAAAAAAGCATTAAAAGAACAAAGAGACCCTAAATATTTAGTTTTATCAAACATGCATTGAGACAACAATAAAGATAATAAGAGGTACCAATAAAACCTTAAAAAGGAAGCTTGCATGATGACATTGAACATTGATCATGTCTTATATATCAACTGATAATGAGTAGACTGATCAATAGCAGCGTAAAGCCCAAAGCTTTATTAACGTCTCCAATTAAAGCACAGGAGATCAATGCAGTCTGCTGCTGAGTGACAGGCTCCCTGGCAGAAAGAAGGACGTTGGGATGGAATTAGAATGATTGACAGTCGTCTAAGTTATTAAAGGGAAACTGACCACGCTTAATTAACAGCCATTTTAATCAGGCCTTAAGAAATTCCATTATCTGACCGTTTAAAATTCACGCCTGTATTCATTCACCCTTCAGGGAGGAAAGTTCAATTATTTCATTATTCACTTATTTTTTAAAGGTACCATAAACCACCATATCACACAATGGCCACCATTGCAAATATGGCCAGTACACCATGCAAAAAATCTGTAAAATATGTGTTCTTCCATTTTTGTTATCATTTTCTGATCTGTGATAATTGCAGCTGGATTATCGATTGCTTTACTGGGCTCAAACACAAAGGTGAATCCCCCTTTTGGCAATTATCAGATTTGAAAAGGATCACTTTAAATAAATGTGGAGACAAGACTAATGCAGCACATATTGCTGAAAGCAAACATAATATGTTTCATTATGTCCCTGAAGTGCACAACCGGTTTAATTTTTATTTAATTAGCATACATTTTGAGATTATTACCATAATGAGTGCAGTGTAGAAAGGTGAGCAATTGTGCCATTCTGAAGCATGATTATCAGTCTAGCAATTACACACATTACAATATGTAGCTCATAAAGCTCATATTAGTTTGAATTAAAACAATTAATAGCCAAAAGGTTGTCTTTGTATGAGGTTTTATTGTGCTAGTGTCAGCTAAATATTTCAAAGGTAAAGCAAAAAGCAAGAGATCGAGTTTATAATTCAGATATCTTTCAGTTCAAGTGGCTTTATATGGTTACTGAGCCAACAATAACACTCCACCATAGTCTGCTATCACACAAAATATGGCTATAAAGCAATTTGTATCAACAGATAAACTAGCTTCTATCTGATATGCAACACTTTATTATCCACCTCTAACAAAGGACAGAGGGACAGATGCAATCATAGCACGATTTACATACCACTGTAATTGAAGAAATGGCACCAACAGATACAATTTTTCATGCACTGTGCTAAATATCCCATTCAATACCTTGCTCAAGGGTACAACGGCAGTGTCCTACCTGGGAATCGAACCTACAACCTTTCGGTTACAAGGCCAGTTTCTTAACCATGATACTACACTGCCATTATCTGTGACAAGGCTTCATGTGCATATATGGATCATTGCTACACTTCTGAAAGTAACAATGTACAGTGCAGGTAAGTTACATGAACTAACAGTCTCTTTTCCACTTAGTAATGGCTCTGGTACTGTAGGAAAATGTACAGCATTATGGGGGTATTATTTACATTTTTAACATTACATTTCCGCTTGAAACTTGGTAAATAGTAACAATGCATAAAATTAAAGCATGCAAATTTCAACTCAAAGGAGCATCATAGAATATCAGTCATAACTATTTTAGATTTAACTGAAATAGTTTAATATCAAATGATATCGCAACACATTATAAAATGAGGAAGCCATCAGTTTTTATCAGAGCAATTATGGTTAACTCAGAATATTCTGTAATGATAAGATAACAGGTCTATAGCCAAAGGCTATTTCTCATAAAGTTTATGAATAATTACCAAGGGAATTTTGCCAAACCCTTTTGGATTATAAAATGTTGAGGTTTAGTATATTATATTGTGTATCCAAAAAAATGTCCCCTCTATTAGATGAACGAAAGCCTTTAAAGCTACTATCATTCAAAATATTTTCAAGAAAGATTATTCTATGCTCTGTGAATTTAGTAAGTGATTAAAGCAAAGCTCTGTACGTCCATCAAATTTAAATCTAATCTCCAAAAATACGATTTATTTAAAACACTGTAAGGACAATGACTCTCAATCAGGCACACATTGAAACAGTTGTATATTACATACAGTACATGCCATGTACAATTAAAGTAACAACATCAGGGGGGAAATAACATACATATACTAACTTAAATTGAATCTACACTCAATACACTCCCATGTATTCTTTGACCTATTGCGTTATTATGAGACATACTGTATTGATATTTCACAAATTCTATCCTGCTGATTATTTTTCACACGCCCATTTGTAGAGATCAAAACTCATGCCAGAGTGCTCTAGATTACATTGATATGTAGATTTAATCACAGAATACTACTACTACTAACAATAATAATAATAATAATAATAATAATAATAATAAGAGAACATATGTTTTTTTAATGTAAAACATGCTATTACATGCTATGCTAAGCATTTACTAAATAGATTATGGCCTTGTCTATGCTGAGGTAAAGGAATCATTAACTTGCACTCTACACAACCCCTATAAATCATCCTAACATTCAATCAGAGTATCCTTTAAATATTAATAAGTGGTGCTTACTTATTCACACTCAATACATTTAGATTTTGTCAAAAAAAGGAGGGAAATATACCTTGGACTTGTTTTCTTTTGTATGTCACAGCAGTACTCTAGTAATGGCTGTTAGATTGCACCACATATGAATTGTGTCAATAGATGACACAAATCTTTTACCTAGTTCATTTTTATTCATTGCTTTTACAGTTTATACCATCACTGCAATGCTTATGGTATGTGTTTATTTTTACATTTTATTGTGAGGATATGACATGTAATTTATTTAATTTCATATAATATAATTGAAAAACATGAATTGTGTTCATTTTCACACATCCTTAAGAGACCTGAGATGATACCCACCATTTTTATATTATTGCATGAATTGGCCATGGTGTGTCTAAATCTCCTCCAGTAACATACGTCTCATTTGCCTGACACCCAGTGCTAACTCAAGCCATACTGTTTAAGCAATGAGTTTCAGTCATATTAAATTCAAAGTGAATAATTTTCTCAGATCGTGTTTTCTCATTCCTGATCTTGGACAGAGAAGAGGTTCAATCCCAAAGGAGTGAGTAGCCTGTGGGATTAATATTGGCGAAGACCAGCTGTACGCTACACTTGTGCCTATTGCTCTTTTCATTTACATGACAACAGGGATGACTGAATAAATGAAGAACAAGGCACTTCATGAAGGCCTTTCTTTAGTACATCACTCTTCTGCTTAGATGTTCCATTAAGAGTATTTTGCTCTTAAGTTCCAACTGACATGAGTATTGGTACTGTATTGGTACTGTTTGATGGATGCAATGCCTTAGTAAAGACATCATATGCACATTGAAAACTGAGTCACATTTATTTTCTTAAAATATTCAAACCCTTAAATCTGACATTTTTTCTGCTTTTTTTTTTTTTTAACTGTCCCCTCACCTCCCCACATCCTCACATTCATAAGCTACACATCCCTAAGACCTACACTCATACCAAAACAAAGCATACCAAGCTTAATCGCAACATAACACATTTTTCCATTTCAGAGGTATTGCTGCCACTAACTGGTTGTATTGAAACTGTGTACATATATTTTCATAAATTTTACTAAATTCTTCAAAGGAAAAAATATTTCCATGTACATTCATAATGTCATTAATAAAAATTATACCCTTTTCACAGAATGAAGACCTTTAATCTTTTTATCTTTTTAATGTTTTATCGAGGGCATTTCTTGTTATTTTCCACAACAAATTTCAACCACGCGGTTGTAGTACATGGGCCTTTACACAACGTCAAGAACAAGAACAATGTCACCTATAGATTCAAATGGGCTAAAAAATTATTGTTAAGGAGAGTATCATATTAGGAGAGATATTGACCCTTCAGAGGCTAATAATATGTTGAATGTTTTGTTGCATGTGTTAGTTTGACAGAATAAAATGAGCGAGTGCTCTGTTATTGTCCTTCTTGTTTTGTGTCCAATCATTACTAGTATTTTTCAAACTCTGCACTCAGTACAAAATGCACATGCTATTTTGTTCATTACATTGCATCAGGAAAGCTCATAACAGTATTTAATGAATAACTCATGTACATATGTGAAATATTTTATATTTTCCAACCAGTATAAACAACATTGGTGCCATCTGCTGGTGTGTAATGAAACTGCACCCAAACCTTTCCTCTCATGCTGCAGGAGAAAATGTACTTCATACATTCACTCATTCAAGAAGAAGGTGACGATTCTTTGGATGATTCTTATGTGCTACATCACTGTGATGTACAGAGAACTGTGAGTGTGTAAACAGTAGTGTGAACAACAAAATCCCCTGTGTTTCTTGTAGTTATTATAAGGGGGAACCATTTTACAACAGTTATATCAAGTGAACTCAGCCCTTGAAACAAGTTATATATCACAGGTTTACATTGTGTCACAAAATGACACAATATGAGTATTTTTTTTGAAATAGGAAAATAAAAATTAATCCACACTAAACCTATTTCTGCTTTTTATATCAAAAACGAGTTTGGGGACCATATGCAGTACCACCAACTAGCAATACAAATGAGAATTAAATGGCTTTCAAAACACAAAAAATAAAGATTGAGATACTGTCTGCAACCATATGTACGACTGACTACTATGAAATACTGCTGATCTTCATTTTTCAGCCCCAATGAATAAGCAGAAGCAGAAACATTCTTATTAAAGAATCCCTGAACAGTAGACCTGACATTTCACATTTTGTTAAGTTTGAAAATATATTACATTATAAATTATATAGAGAGTATTTTTTGGTCTGGTAGAACAATTAAGCATGAAATATTATTTGTGTAAAAATAAGAATGTATGCCTGTATCAGGTCTACAGGCATACGCATGTAAGAACAAATATAATAAGTAGCACATAGGTGATACAGTCAGTTACAGAATGTATATTTTTATTAGCACCACATTTATTAAATCATTATTAAATAATAATGTATTATTTCACTTGCTCAATTACAAACAATGGAACAAGGGTCGAACTTGAATATCTTCGCAATTCACATATTGGAAAAAGTTGTTCACAGTCATTAAATTGCAAACTATTGTATTATGTAGCAAGTTGTTCATAGTAATTAAAAAGCATACGACTGCAAGTATATCATCCTTCCTTTCACTTCCAAAACTTTTTGTCAGTGACGGGTTGTAAAATGAACCTTAGCCTACAGAAATGGTGGAAACAAGGCACATTGAATCCAGAGCAGCCTCTCTGATGTTCTGCCATTTTGGTGTTGTTTCTATTGCAGCTGCTCCTCGATGGCCGCGTCCTTAACCCCGGCCGCCACCACCGCAAAGAAGAGGCTCGGGAAGAAGGATCGGATGTAGAGTGCGGCCGTCGGGATGGGGTGAGCCATAAGCACTTCCCTCTTCTTCCTGCTGATAGTCCTCAGAATCTCATCAGCTAGTTCTGCCGGGGAAACCCCATGCCTGGAAAAGACTGGGATACCCCGGGATGTGAGGAGAGGCCGGTCAGCGCAGCGAAAGCACGGTGAAATTGACATAGGTAGGTTACTGTGACCCATGAGCTGAAGTACACAACAGAGGTTTGACTATGGGATTTGAACCTTAATGAAGAAACAGATGGAAAAGTCATCCATGCATGCAATCCCTTCAGAAAATTCTAAGAAATATTCCTTTCGAAGCATATATCTGTCATTCCTTTGATTGATTTGTTTGCTTTCATTGTTTTACTTACGCGAACAGGTCTTTTTTGGCTTGGGCGATGGTGTGCCGTCCTGGGGTAAAGCAGTAACGAAGGTGTGGCTGATAGTGCTGACAGAGATCCCATACTCCTCCACTTCAGCCCGCAGGCAGTCAAAGAAGGCCTGGACAGCATGCTTGGAGGCAGCGTCTCAAAAACAAACATATCAGGACACGTAAAAGATAATTGAAAGCATAGTTCAACGAACATAACTAGATTTGAATTGTGATGGCTATGACATCATTTAAATTTTATTTTTATTTTTTGGGGGGTTGGGGGTTTCAACAGGAAAGAGTCACGTAACACTTGACATAAATATGCTTCATTCTTAAGCTTTCATAATCTAACTCACAAGCAGTGCGAAAGGGTACAGCCAGCTTTCCCTGGATGCTGTTGACCAGTAACAACTGACCGGTCCTCCTTGAGATCATCGACTGCAGGACACCTGAAACATATCCGGGAAATTACAATTCTACGATAATATTCCAAATATATTCCTAGTTGGAACTTACTTGACTCCTGTCAACCACTGCGAACACATATTATGCGTAAGCAATAAATGGACCAATCAAAGGGGCCTTAGTGTTGATCCTTTTTACTGTGAATGTTTGGGACAGTTCACCTTTTGCTAAAGTGATGGGACCAAAGTAATTTGTGTCCATGATGGTCCTGTCCATCTCCAGAGAGAGGTTCTGCACAGGTGCCTTGATTTTCAGGCTACTGTTGCAGATGAGCACATCCACGCAGCCATAGCACTCCAGAACCTCGGTCACCACATCTGGCATGCTGTCCATGTCGCTGAAATCCAGCAGCACCAGCTTGGGTGTGAATGTCTGGGAAACGTAACCATCACAACACTCCTGAGCAACTACTAATTCAACACACAGCATTTTACAACTACAGTATATGATATATAAATGGTTATTGTTGTGTAACATTATTATGTGTAACATTATTATGTGTAACATTATTATTATTATTATTATTATTATTATTATTATTATTATTATTATTATTATAACTAAACCTGAAATTGCCTCAAAGGTACAATCTAAAATTTATATTTATAAATAGCATCATTCTAATTTAATGACATGAAGTCTATAAGCAGAAGTGACCATTTGCTGAACCCATATATCAACGAAAGTGACAATGTCGCTGTCTGTGTTGTAGAGTGATCTGTTTACATATCCAGCCTTATGGTCTGTATAAACAACAAATTCCTCCAATGCACTGTGTGACCTTGGGCTCAAACAAAACTCCCTGTTCATGTTTAATCACACAGACAATGCTTGACTCAAAATATGATTTGTCTTTAGCAGGTAAAAAGGTATTGTAACCTGAGTATGAAAAGTGCATTGTGTACTGCATACACTGGTTTATCAACGCTCTATTTAACATGCTGTCATGTGGCCGGGTATAAGTAGTCCTGTGTATAAGCAAGAGTTTGAGACTGAAAAGTTGTAGCGTCAATGGACAGCCAGTTGTCAAGAGAGGATATCCTGCCTTTGTTTTTCATACGAGGAGGAAGCGTTAATAGTGACTTGGAGATGGAATACAGCTGGCCAGTCCCTTTTGATCTAACATAAAAAGAGCCCTACTTTATATTAGATAGAGATATGTTGGACTTGCATCGGTTTTTCATTGCTTGCATATAAAATAATTGTTTCTGTTGCCCATAGGGTCCACTCACCACACTGGGGTCTGACGCACTGCTAAGGTCATCTGACAGAGACTCTAACTTATCCCAGCTTTTCCCGCACAGGATCAGCCTGGCCCCTCCCTTGTGAAAGAGCTTGGCGCACTCTGCATGAGGAGAGAAAGATAAAGACACGGAAGGCAGGGAAAGAGAAACGGCCTGCGTTATTTATTCAGTCAGATAAAACAATCTGCTGAATCCCAGCTTGTCGGAATGCTGCTATATTAAGCGATAGTATTCTGCAGACCCAATGGCGACATGCTGCTCAGCTCCACCCCCCCTCCCCCCCTCTCTCTCTTTTTCATTGTGGGTTTTCAAGATTTTGCTTTCCATTCAGTGTTCCATATAATGCCGTTTTATCAGCAGCTAATAACCTGCAGTGGTTGCGGCCCTGATAGAGATCTTGGATCGAAAGGCTGGTTGGCAGGAGTCCACACCAGAGGAAGACAGGCAGTGCAGGGTGTCTCTGTGTAAGTGGATTGGGCTGATGCAGTTTGGGACGGGGTGTGTGTAGCTGCAGTATAACTGAGTGTGATTCAGCTCTGCAGCACTTGCTGGTCTGCTAGTGTTACACTGCACAGCAGCTCAGCAGCACAGCAATGTTATTGAATAATACTGCCTTAGTTGCTTTTATTTTGTTGAGGTAGATTCATGTGGAAATGTATACATATAGAAACAAGTAAATATTTGGAATGATCTTGGAAGGATCTCAAAACTGTTCCATCATCTTAAGCCTGATTTGAGGACATGAAGCAGTGGGAAAACATTTGGCCCCCACATGCATTTTTTAAAAAAAAGGAATCTTGTGTTTCAAAAGCCTTACCGGTTCCCACTCCTGACACGGCGTCCGTTACCACGACCACTTTGTTCCGCACCACAGACTTTGACATTAACCGGATCACTTCATTGTACACGTAATAGATCCCTGCTACCACCACTACCAGTGCTGGCAAGACCAGAATAAACGTGAATCCCATCGTCTGAAAGACAAACACACAGGCAACCCACAACTGTGAGCAAGAATCTTTGAAATGCCACTTTCATGAGGTATTAGAAGACCTGTAAATACAATGGAAGTACAATGTCATAAAAAACTTCATCAGTTAAACACAAGGTCAGTTAATTTCAACATGAACATTTTATCTGTATTTATGAGCCACTTCATAGACAAATGCTTTTAATAAAGGCAATAAGTCAATCATTTTTATTTGGAGATGCACTGAAATACAAAAACATGAGAAATTACACAACATCCATGAAAAAACGTGGTTCGTTTACATGATTTCTTTATGCTCGAATTTACTATCTCAGGTCATTCTCTTAACCTACAGGTATGTTTCTCATATATCTGCAATGAAAATACAGACATTTACTGCTTGCTCACAATTTAATATTTTAGTTGGGAAATGTTCTAACTGAAACTTGGAGGATCAACAGAGGCATCTGGTCATCTCTGCGTATATTGTCACCCTTAGTGTAAACAAAATGTACTCTGGAGTTACTTGTTTACTGAGTATGATGTCAATTGTAATGCTTTTAGAGAAATCAAGCACAGCGAAATTAAACAAACTTTCCTCCCACAACCAGTCTACAGCACTGTGAACAGTAAATAACTCTTGTAAGAACATGAGAAAGCACGTCAGCCTTGTTAAGAGATGTTTTATTGCCTTGACATTTTATCCAAAACAATCATAACAATAAAGGGCTTTCAACTTGGGTTTCCAATGTACAGAGTGTCAGAATAATATTTGGAAAAACGAAACAGAAAACCGCAGATATATTGAATATGTACTGTATATATCATAATATTAAAGATTTCAAATACATGGACATGCTAAAATGTAAAAGTTTTTACAAGATAGCTAACTAGAACTTATTTATATATTGACGTTACTCATACCTAATATTCAGGTTTGGTTCTTGAGAGGCCAGCAGAGTTTTAGTCTGTCTATCTAACTGAATCAATAGAGCTTATACTACCAGCATTTTGAATATTTACATCGAAGGCCTGCGATATTGTGTATTATGTCCTTAAACGTATGTTACAGTATACAGTATAGGTTTTGTCATAGCTCTTTTTAGGTATATATTGAGTCCAACCAAGAAAGTCAGCATGTGCAGTGTGAATACAATAAAAATATAAAATCCATATTCTTTGAAAGGCACATGCATATATTTCTCATGTATCATAGTTGACATTTGTTTGCCAGACCACACTGCTGTTACAGTTTGGCATGTGCAGGGAGCCCGAGGGCCTGGTCTAAATATACTATGGGCTAGACGTAGCTGTCCACACTAGTGCCTAGCACTGTGTCACCTCCAGAATATCCCATCTGATATCCAAAAACAACAAGATGGAACACAAATACAATAAATGTATCACCTCCAGTTTTGTATTTAAATGTTTAAATACAAAAACGACACATGACCAAAAGCGAATGAGAACTGCACATGCTGGATTTAGTCCGACGGCCGTCAATTTCAGAACAAGCAAGGTTAACACAAAACAACAAGCTCGGAGGGTTATGATCGGACTGACACAACACACCTGTAATCCGGATTATTTTGAGATCACTTACAGCGTGCGTAAGGAGATAAGCCTCCGCTGAGAATGGCTGTTGTTTTCCAGGTTTAATGAGTTAATCGGTTCGAAGCTTTGCTCTTGCTGCCCATTCAGAGAACCTCTCTGGGCGGCTGTGAGGACAGCTCCCTGGGATTTCAGTTCTTTTAATAGCGTGCAGCTGAGTCAGTCATTTTTCATGTATGTTGCAAGTAGTATCTTTAGCATGGGACCCTGCAGCCAGCAAGAAAGAAGAAGAAAAGAAGAAAAAACTCATGTGTCATGTTTCTTAGAGGATGTCTTACATGGGTCAGTGTTTGTTTAACACATTTTAGCAAACAATCTTCTATTTTCTTTTGTTTGAGTGTTTGTTTTTTGTTATTGTTGTGTTTGCTGATTCTGGTGACATACAGTGTAGTCCAGACAGTGACACATTTTTTTGTTTGTTTTGGCTCTGTACTCCAGCACATTGGATTTGAAATGGAAATATGAGGTTAAAGTACAGACTTTCAGCTTTTATTTGAGGGTGTTTACATCCATATCGGGTGAACCGTGTAGTAATTTTAGATTTTATTATACATACTCTCCCCATTTTAGGGGACCAAAGGTAATTGGACAAATTAACATAAACTTAAATAAAGTCAACATATTTTATATTTGGTTGCATATCCTTTGTATGCCATGACTTCCTGATGTCTGTGACCCAACAACATCAATACTCTTGATACCTTATTTTCAGCTGGGGGGGGGGGGGGGGGACTAAATTAAGATGTAAACAACTAATGGCTAAGCCATCAAGGGTCTGGGGGATCAAACAAGCCTCAAACCATCCCTCTGCTGCCAGATATGCAGTAGCTGTGGCTCATTTGATACCTTATTGTTTTTTGTTTTGTTTTTTGTTTTTTACTCTTCAATTAAATATAAATATCAAATAAATTTTAATAGATCAAAGTCTTTTCTGTTAAACCCTGTAAAAGAGCCATCACTCAGTGATTTTATTTAATCTTAAATAACGTGTTTTTGCTAACATTCACACAGGACTCCCATTGCAAAAAGCTAGTTTTGCTAAATAAACAGAAGTTTCAGCTTGAAAAAAAACTATGTATGAATGTTTCAATAGTATTTAGATTTAAACTTTGTGATAAATTGTTAATTTCAATAACATAATTCAGTTACTAAAGAGAATTGGCCTATATTAGCATAAAATATTTGAGTTGACATATTACGAAGTTGACAAAATATTTTATGATCGCATTTCACTGTTGCCATAACCCCATGCACTCTGCTCCTGCTGAATGACTGACGCTAAGTAGGTGTGGGCTTGGATAGTACTTGGAAGGGCGACCTCCTGGGAGAACTCAGTAGCTGCTTGAAGTGGTGTTGGTGGGCCCATAAGGCCCATAGGGGGCTGTTATAATAGAGCGGCAGTGTAGTATAAGGGTTAAGGAACTGGCCTTGTAACCGAAAGGTTGCAGGTTCGATTCCCAGGTAGGACATTGCTGTTGTACCCTTGAGCAAGGTACTTAACCTGAATCGCTTCAGTATATATCCAGCTGTATGAATGGATAAAAAATTGTAAAAAGAAAATGCTAAAAAGTTGTGTAAGTCACTCTGGATAAGAGCGCCTGCTAAATTCCTGTAATGTAATGTTATCCCTCTTGGCAAGTATGCTGCAGTGATGGGGATACTGTGCTGTAGGAGAGGCCGTCTTTTAAATTACACTTATTGCAAAGAGTAGAGGTTTCCCCGGTGTCCTAGACAAATTCCCAATCTGACACCTAATCATCCCCAGTTTATTTGGCTAAAAATTGTTCTCTCCCTCCCCACCTCAGCTGATGTGGGGTGAGCATTCTGGTGCAAAATGGCTGCCATTGCATCACCCAGGTGGGTGTTACAAATTGGTGATGGTTGAGCCAAGTTTCCTCCCCATCATTGTATAGCGCTTTGAGTGGGATAAAAGCACTATATAAATGCAAGGCATTATTATTACTATTATAGTCATAGTGAGTAGCCATTTTATGTTTCTCAGATGCTAAGAAATCTCTTAATGCCAGTATGCACATTTTAGACATTTTAGTCTTATTATGAGGGTGTTTACATCCATATCGGGTGAAATTATGGTTTAATTAAAATACACAATACATGTGTTTCGATGGAGATGAAGGGAGATGGAAAGTTTGAGACACTGCTAATCGCAATATTATTAGGAGACTCATTCCGAAAATATATTTTGGCAAGTAAGCATGACAGGTTGAGATGAGAGTTCGGGAAAACATGATTAAGGATAAGAGACTATTGTCCATCACACAGACTGACACACTAGGAAACCTCACTGCTGGGCCTTCACAATCAGGTGAATCCAAGTCACAGTTGCGATTGCCAGAGCCTGCTTTCCTGGTCATAAGTAACACAGGTGTTAGCATCAAATTGCATCCATCTAGAAAGCAGCCACTGAGTGAACTAGGTTACATTTACATAATCTGACTTGCTTGGCCATGGTGTGCTTCCCATAGAGTTTGTGTGAATTGCTCCTGTCCGTGTAATATGCACGGTACTGCATGATGCGTTTGCCCTGGGCACTGAGGTGTGACATGCTGCTACTGAGGTAGCATTGAGTTCACAACAGCGGTTCAATGTTAAATGGATTACTGCTGATCATGTCATCGCTCCGTTAAAAACTGATATGACTATGAGACCCTTCAGCAAAGAATTTTATTGCTAAACACCTGAAGCATTCTACATGCATAGCTCATGTCATAGCATGTTTTAACCTTGGTGTTTAACCTTTGAGGCACATTTTTTTTCATCTGCTGCTGTCAGGTACAGAAAGCAGCTGGTCTTAGCTTTCCTCATTCCAGGTGTTAATAGCTTGGCTGTAAAATGCGCGTGCTACTAAATGAAAGGAAGCCCTTGAAATGTGCCAGTTTCGTCTTTTCACAGTATGTCCCTTGGTGTGTTTGTCCTTGGTCCATCCCATAGCTTAAATTGAGATTACTCAGCACTCTTTCGCCCTGCTTTGCAGCTTCTGGGCAGATCCCCATGGCAGTTCTGCTGGAAAAAAACACTGCAAGTGGATTGGCTGTAGCATCCACCTAAGCGTCTATAGTTGGCGTCCAAATGACTATACGTGCCAGATGGTTTTGTACTGGCACCCATTCCTTCTTGCAAGACACAGGTACACCTATCAGCTGTGTTTGTCTGAAAATAAAGATTAATGTAATTGTGCAAAGCTTGTCTTGATCCATTTTTTAAGTTAGGAATAGTTAATTGGTTTTCCTGTGAAGTCTTTCCTTCAAACTCAAAGATAAATACTCGTAATCCAGCCCTGATGAAGACCCACGGGGTGGGCACGCATCAGCCATTCTTGTTTTGTGTCCTTTTAATATTCCTGTGCAATATGTCTAAATAATAAAGGTGTCTTTCCTCTTGCTCCTGTGTCTTATTTTTCATTGATATTACTTTCCATTAGTAGATTTGATGTCCCTTTTTTTGCTTTAGCCTTCAAAAGTGCTCAAGTTCATCATCATCATCATCATCATCCATCAACCCGCTTATTCCTTATTCAGGGTCACGGGGGGTGCTGGAGCCTATCCCAGCATGCATTGGGCGAGAGGCAGGAATACACCCTGGACAGGCCGCCAATCCATCACAGAGCACTCACACCATTCACTCACTCATTCATACCTATGGGCAATTTAGAGTCTCCAATTAGCCTAACCTGCATGTTTTTTTTGGACTGTGGGAGGAAACCGGAGTACCCGGAGGAAACCCACGCTGACACAGGGAGAACATGCAAACTCCACACAGAAAGGCCCTCGGCCGGGATTCGAACTCGGTACCTTCTTGCTGTAAGGCGACAGTGCTAACCACTGCACCACCGTGCCGCCAGTGCTCAAGTTAATGAGCTATATTATATTTGACTAACACTATAGCATCTTTATGGATATCTCCGTTTACTGGGGATTTATAAGCATGTATATAAAATATGTCCGTATATATGTATTGCTGAATATTCTAATGGAACACAGCTGGACAATGGTTATTATATTGCATTTTCAGATGTTGTACATGTATGTTAATTTTTTGGAGTGCATGCCATTCAGTTCATAATTACGGGTTGGTTAAACGTGGTAAGCAAGGAATGATTTGTTGTGAATTGTATTTTATTTGTTTCTTTTAACATGCAAGTGATTTACACATGCACTCATGCACAGCAGATATCTCACATTTCTCCATCTTAAGGGGGTGGGGTTATTGAATTGTTCTGCTGCATTACTGTTTGTTATATTATGTCATTTTCGTATATTGCTCAAAAAGAAAAAGATGGATATCACTGCTAGATACTTACAGCTCTTTCATTTTTGGTTTGTTATTGCCCATTGTCCTCAATTACGGGCCTGGAAGAGTGACAAATCTTCATTGCGGTTGTGATCAGTAGCACTGATCTACTAGTGCCATACCGACATGTATACAAAGTAAGGAACATTCTGTTGCCCACAGGAAAACACCTTTACCTCCTTTTCCTGTGTCACTGCCTTGGAGCATGTTGAGGCCACAGAATGGTTTGCTCGCACTTTCAGGAAAAGAAACATCATGCCATTTCTGTGGCATTAGGGATTTAGACTGAATACCATACAAGTAAAGATAAGACCTGCGCTCTGATGTTAGATTTCAACTTGTGTATGCAGGTATTAGCAGGTAATGCTCATAAGCCTGCTAGAGGATTGTATCAGCAATTTCCCTTTTGGCTACATTGGACATCAGACCAGAATTGCAGCCAGTGTTTATTGTGGACTCGTTGAGTTGATTAAAGCTAACGGTAATTTTTAGTAATTTATCTATGACACAATTGTATCTGAAGTCTGCTTTTGAGAACACCAATAATTTAAGATTCATGATTCATAGCTTTGGCACACTATATAGTCGTTTTGAAATACTTGGCATTCATACAGACACTGTAACAGACACATTTTTATATCCACCACAAGAAAAGGACAACACAGAACATCTGATCTGTATATTTTATTTTCTGACTAACACCATGGTGATCCAAGCACAACTGCTCTCTCTGATATATATGTTTATACAGGCAACAGAGATATTTAATGAATGCACCCAAAATCAAATGTGTTTAGGCCATTTGGTACTTGATACCAAAAGCAAAATCTTTCCTGACTAAAAGCATTAAATTATTAAAGAACACACCACAGCGTTTTCATATTTTAAGTTGTATTTTTAAGTGAAATCCAGTGTTTTCAGACAGGCGAAACGAATAATAAGCAGGGAGAAGCCAAACCCCGAACCGGAACGTGAAAAAAATCCGATAGACTGCTAACCAGAGAGAGAGGACAAGAACCATAGCGAAGAAAAAAAAAAAATTGCCGCGGACTATGACAGAACCCCCCCCTCTAAGGGACGACTCCAGATGATCCCCCAGATCAATCTCTACGGAAATCTCTAATCAGTTCGGGGTCCAAAATATTTTTTGATGGGACCCAACACCGTTCCTCAGGGCCATAGCCCTCCCAGTCCACTAAAAATTGAAATCCCCAACCCACCCGTCTCTCCGCCAGAATGCGGCGGACCGTATAAACCGGCCCTCCCTCCACAAGCCGAGGAGGGGGAGGGGGTCGCTCAGTAAGGGACAAAGGATTGACAAGTGACGGCTTTAATCGGGAAACGTGAAAAGTAGGGTGAATGCGCATGAGCGCGGTAATTGGAGACCGACAGTAACTGGGTTCATTTTGGGGACGATCTTGAAAGGACCCACGTAGCGCAGAATGAGCTTGCGAGAAATCCAGCGTAGAGAGCCAGACTCGCTGGCCCACCCGATAGGAGGGAGCTGACCGACGATGTCTGTCGGTGGAAACTTTCTGAGTAGCTGAAGCTCGCAAGAGTGAGAAACAAACTCGCTTCCAAACCGCACGACACCTCCGGACTAAAGATCCAGCAGAGGGCACCTCCGTGTTTCTTTCCAGCTCAGGAAAAAGTGGAGGCAAATAGCCCACCTGGGCCTCGAAAGGAGAAAGTCCCGTGGAGGTATTATGCAAGGTGTTATGCGCATATTCCGCCCAGGGAAGATAACGACTCCATGAAGTGGGATTAGAGGCCACCAAACAGTGAAAGGTGTTCTCCACAGTCTGATTGGTGCGCTCTGTTTGTCTGTTGGAAACCGGAGGACAGACTAACAGAAGCGCCCAACTGTGCACAAAAGGAGCGCCAAAACATCTAAAGGCAATCCGGAAGACGTGACTGACTACTAGCTGAGCGGTCTCCAGAGCAGACGACAATTTGGCTAAAGCAAGAAAATGCGCCGTCTTGGAGAACCTATCGACAATAACAAGACTCATTTTAACATTTTTAGACTCAAGAACTTAAACCAGGTAAAAAATAACACCCAGCGAGCCTGCCGGGAATTGCGTCTTTTAGCCTGTTGGACGTACTCCAGATTTTTGTGGTCAGTCCACAATGTGAAGGGGTGCTTGGCTCCCTCCAACCAGTGGCGCCACTCCTCCAGGGGTAATTTAACAGCCAGCAGCTCCCGATCCTCCACGTTGTAATTCCTCTCAATCGGAGTTGAGGGCACGAGAGATTGATGGGAAAATGCTGAGACAAAATGGCGCCTACTCCCAATTCAGAGGCATCCACCTCCACAATAAAAGGAAGGGAGGGATTGGGAGTTATAAGAATGGGTTCAGAACTGAACCTCTTTTTAAGCTCAGCAAAAGCAGAATCAGCTTTGGGGTTCCACTGAAAATGAGCTGCTGACATTTTCTTGGTGAGGGCGGTAAGGGGGGCGGCGAGGGCGCTAAAACTACAATAAATCGCCTATAAAAATTAACGTAACCAAAAAAGCGTTGGACCTGCTTGACTGAGCGAGGAGTGGGCCAGTCAAGTACAGCAGAAACCTTGTCAGGATCCATGCGGACTTTGCTCTCCGATACAATAAACCCTAAGAAGAAAATGGCGCTTGCATGAAAAGAGCACTTCTCTGCCTTGACAAATAGCTTAGCCTGAAGAAGAGCTTTTAAAACCTGCCTTACGTGACCGATATGCGTTTGCAGGTCGGAAGAGAAAATTTTAATATCGTCTAAGTAAACAAAGAAGCCTGCACCAGCAGGGGAGGTAGACAGCCTTATGAAGCCATTAGCAAGCGCCTCCTCAATATATTCCTTCATGGCCGAACTCTCTGGGGCAGATAAGGAATATAGACTCCCTCTGGTAGGGGTGGTGCCTGGATAAAGTTCTATGGCACAATCGTATGGGTGGTGGAGAGGGAGGGTGGTTGCCCTCTGCTTGCTAAAAACCTCCGCTTGTTCGGTATATTCGGCTGGGACGTTGAGCGGCAAAGAAAATTTAAGCGTCTCTGCAATTTTAGTCTCTCCCCTCTGAGTGGGAGAATCAGGATGAGGAGACCACTGAATCTCAGAATCGGATAGATCGTCTGGAGAGAGCTCCCCTCAAGTGAAATATCCGTCAGCCTGCTAACCAGAGAGAGAGGACGAGAACCGTAGCGAAAAAGGAAAAAATAGTCACGGACCATGACAGACGCAGCATTGTTATAACTGATAATTGATGTTGACCTTTTTTTTTTTTTTTTTTGCTGCGACTAGGTTAAATTATTTTTAATTAATTAAAGGCTTGTTCTTTCAAAACCTTTCAAATTAGGTAGCTGTATAGAACAAATGAGTGTGTGAATATACTCATCGCAAATCATAATCTATGGACTGAAGGTATTCAAATGTGTATTTGCAAATTTTAATAAATGGGAATGTGTACATTTTTATGAACCATGATATGCCATATACAATCATTTTTTCTTTAATTTATTAATTTAATTTAGATTCATAATGTCAGATCCCATTTCTAAGTCAACATTTAGTTCCATGTGAATTACAATTAACCATATTATACAGCATGCTTTATTTTGTTTTTGTGGTCTTACCTCGACAAACTAAAATAAGTGGAATTTTGCATACAATTCAGTAGGCCTATCACCAGCTATACAAATCATTATCAAGCTTTAGGGGACAACAATGGTGTTTCCTTGAATTTGAAGTAGCCTACCAACCCATTAATTTCTAGCGCAATTTACTAAATCAGCTTCTACAGCAGACAATGAAAGTAGCATACTTTTCTAAAACTTTTTAAAGTTTAAGCCATAGGCTTATATATTGCTTGACCTGTGTTTTATATTGTTGGACAAATAGATCTTATTCAATACACAAATAAAACAATTAAAAAGCTATTATTACATATGACATAAATACTTACTTGCTTGTCCCTGTCAGGTAATTACTGAAACTAGGCGACAGCAAATAAATAAATAAAGACTTTGTAGAAATAGATTGCAGCAATATAAATTAGGCTTGCTGTAGAAATTTTATTTTACTCTGGGTAAACTTGCCACTGCATGGCTGAAGGGTCAGAATGCTTTCACAAGGGAGGTAACACACCAGTCCAGTGGCAACGAGCCTGACTTCATTAGCACAATATGCTATAAATTAATCTACATTTCGCCCATTTGTAGTCATTAAACTTCCATGTAATATATATAGGTTTGAGAAAAATGGGGACAACCATGCAAATTGACTTAATGAAGTCAAACATACTGAATTAAACACAATAGGACATATAGGACTAATAGTGCATGTTGTGCTCCGTTTTAGCTTTGGATGTGAAAAAAATACGATTAAAGACGATGATTTGAGGAAATGTATTTTCACACATTTTATTGTGATAACCCCTCTCTGGGATGTTTTAATACAGTTCTCCAGTAGGTGTCTGTGTAGTTTTGGTAGTTCCAAACTGGTAGAGATTATATTTTACTTCTGATACTTTACACATGTTTGCTTGGTGTTTTCCCCACGATATAGGCTGGCTTGTCCCAGAAACGGACGGTTGTATAAAAGACCTGGGATGTCTGAGTCACATGGCCTTCTTAATTAACTCGATCCTGATGACCCCTGTCCCCCTGTCAGTAGTTTTAGCAAGATGGCGTGCTGAAGCAGTCTCGCGAGATTAAATAAAATTCCAGCAGCAAATCTGTGAGCTTGCGACCTCCCTCCATTGGAAAAGATCTTGCCCGAAAGAGAAAAGAAGGTAGATCCTGATCCTGATCCTGGGACGTAGTAACGGAAACAAAACACTCCAAAACACATTTATGATCACATCATTCGGCAAGAGCACTCAACGTTGCTTTCCATGGCACGTTTGAACAGGGAAGCCAGAAGACTGCAATTACAAATAAGAAGATCCTAGCTGGAAATTTGGGAGTGGGATTCCATTGGTGTGTGTTAGCTAGCTTGCTAGCAGTAACGTTATAGCTAAAAAAGCAAGGGTAAACTTCAGTAGCCAGCTAGCTAATATCGTCTGCTACGATCTGGACTGTACATCTACCTCCTTCGTTTTTCTTTTACAAATGGGATCGGTTTATTCGTGGACGCCGAAACCTCCGAGTTGGACGCTGCAAGTAAAACCATACGATTGCCGTGTTGACCTGTAGCATATCAGCTTAACGGTATTTGTTATCAAACTAGCCAGCTAGCTAATTGCTATCGGTTTTTAACACAGGCCATAGACTGATCATTGGCGATCGTTGCAGAAAGGTAGCTAGCTAGATAGCTAGCTATCGATACCTGGCAACTAAGTTACTAACTAAATGCAAAGGAAATAAGAAACTATTAGCTAGCCAGCTAGCTAAACACAACCACTAAAACTTAAAAACTCAGACCATCCTATTATCTAAATAAATGGAAATTCAAACGTTACTTAGATCATGTATTGGATCGTAAAACCATTGTTCCAGATTGGATGAGGATCTGTGAAGATAACAGGATTGGCCCCTTTGGTATTATCCAATTTCGAAGTATTCCCATTTTAAGGTGAACGGAAGATAAACAGCTTGTAGGAAAATGTCAGGCACTAAAGAGAATCCTTGTAGAAAATTCCAAGCGAACATTTTCAATAAAAGCAAATGCCAAAACTGCTTTAAACCTCGAGAGCAGCATCTATTGACTGACCAAGACCTGAATCAGGTAAATAACGGTACCTACTTGAATTGATTGTGATTACATGGTTGCAATGGTTACCCTGCTTGTGCTGTCAGACGGACATTTGTAGCGATCCTAGCGTGGCTGACGTGGTTTACACATTTCAGAAAGCCGTCAGGTTGGTTTGCTTCAGGACAGCAAACGTGTTAAGTGTTAGACGCTGGCATCCCGTTAAGGGAACAGTGTCATGCCACAGTAGTACATATTTAAGTTTTTCCTGTACTCAAAACTGGAGTGCTCTTTTGAAAAGTTTATGGTGCGTAATAGCTCGGATGTTATGCATGATACAGCTGTTTCTGGAAGTTGTCCTCGCTTCATCCGTGAGCAGTCGCAAATCAATTGGTTCAAGCCGGTCGTAATATACTACTCATTCAGCTAATTTAGTTATATAGTCTGGAACATTTGCTGTTAAGCTGCAACGAATAATTGCAAATGTGCACGAAGCTAATGTTAGAGTTATGTTTTTAGGTTCTGGTGCAGTATAAGGTGCACACAAGTACATAGCCTAGTTAGTTAATTTACAGAATACGGGAATGTTATGTTTACTCCTAAATTTAGCGTGCCACAAAACATATATTAGCAGTTCAATTACATAAGTAAATAATTGTTTAGTAAAACAAATGAAACCGTTTTGAATACGCGTTTCAAAAAAGCAACTGTTGAGATGTGAAACTCAGAATTATTATTATTATAAAATACAGCCTACTTGCATCCCTCTACTGTGTTCTAAACTTCCAAACCAATCATTGCAAAGTGATGGCTTTGCATTTCATCCCCGTCAACATATACGTAAAATAAAATAGTGAACATTGCTGAACTGCTCCTACCTCTTTTCAGCTAACATGGCAAAATTGTATTCTATAGGGTAACGCTCCGGTGTTTATTTCTGTTTACTATGTCAGACCTATAGAGTATGAAACCTACAGGATGTTTTGGATTGCTTTTCATAATTTGAAACCTTGCGCATCGTCTTCTGTAATTCATTAATAAGAAAAGAGAATTTAATATGACAGGGTTTTGAGATTTGTCAGGTTGTATACTAAAGTCCCATGTTGTTTTAAAAAGTAATTTACGTTGTTTAATCTGTTGTACAGAAGAAGAAAAAAACATATACGCAGCATTCCTGTGTTTAATTGTTGACCAGAAATATCAGATAGAACCCTGCAATTACAATCCAATATAATTGGTAGATCTTTACAAACATTTTTAAAAATTCAACTAATGGTTTTTTTTTTCACTTGGATGTACTGTTGGTATGTTCTGTTGGTAATATTCATGTTGTGGCCGTGTTGAAAACCAGAAATTATGTTAGGATTACTGAAACTGTATTCATTACCCACAATGCCCAGTGTAGCTGTGACATATGTAATGGGTAAATACCCAATTTTACTGCTACTATAATGTTAAAAATTTAAAATGGCTCAAAATTAGGCTACTGGAAACTTATTTTGCAGGGTTTCTAAAATTACTGTCAGGATACCGCTCTAGCTCTTCTTCTTCCTTTATCTCATATTGCTAAAATATTTCTGAATCTGATTTCTTCAACCATAGCTACATCATGATATTGTGGTTTAGAGCTGCATTATATTTTGTCTTCCCATTAGTTCATAATGAAGTCTTCAGAAACCTCATATTTTTACTGTCAGTTTAGAGGGGGAGGTGCATTTTTACCATATAGAAGCCAGCAGCAAATGTATTTTTTGGACAACACTTTTTGGGTGACTATCCTGTTAAATTTTTTCACTAAATCACTGTCCAGAAAGAACTGACTGAGAGTGGTATAGGTCTTGATATTTATATCCTGGGCATGCTAAAATACTGAATGAGAGGAAGCCTTTTAGACCATTAGTGCCTGTTGTGGTTCTAATTGATCCCATTCGCTTAATCCAGACGGTCCTTTGAAGGATCCTAGAGAAAGCAGCCTGCGCATACATGGCTTAAGAGCTGTATGGCAGTGTCAGCAGCCTTCAGAATATGTTGGGTAGTGGTCTGTGTGTGATTAAAACAAGTTAACCCTTGCTTGTCTGCACTCTTGAGTCTTTTGGATTACATCATTTGCTAATCCTTCTGTGACAGATAATGCATGCTACTTTATGATGTATCCCTTACGAAAAAGAACCATAGGATTCCTATAGGAATCTTATGATATTTTGGGACAATTCTTACAAATTCCTATAAGATTTCCCATAGCAATCCCTATAGGACAAACAAGGCTACTTCAGACTATTATAGGATCTTATAGGAATACTTTAAAAAATACATTTGGCGAACTATAGGGTATATAACATACTATACGTGACTATAGGATTCACTATAGAGTATGATAGGAATCCTATAAGATTCTATAGGAATCCTAAAGTATTTTTTATTATTTCATAGTGTCTGCCGCTTTTAGTCCTGCATTTTCTGTGAAATTATTAAACTTTTGTTACAAAGTAATTAATGTGAAACTGCATGCATTCATTCAGTACTCATTGCACATTGTCCTGAAAGTTAAAATTGAAAAATTAAGCAATTCTTAGCGTACTTGTTATTAATTTCAGTCATGCCAAAATCTGCAAGGCTACGCAAGACAAAATTTTTTTGTTGCCTTTTGTCAATGGTGAGATGGAAGAAAATTAATTACGAGACATTTACCATCATGTAATCTAAATTAAAATTAAAATAAAATAATCATAGCAAAGCTGAATGTAATCGGTAATGTTCATTGTAGCCTATAAGCTATATTAAGATTTTCATCAAATTTGTGGATATAGGCCAAATTATAGTGAGACTGATATCTAATGCAGCACTATTAACCAAACATAGTTTTCTATTTCACAGAGGGAAAGTTTGTCAAGTTATGTAAGTTTCCAGTGGTGGGGGGGTGAGAAAAAATGCAAAATATGGCCTACACATGAATATATCCGCTTTAATCTGCATGTGACCTCATGCATGGAGTCTAGAGGTATGATTCTTATATGTTGAAGGAATGAAGGAGAATATTCATGCTTTGCCTTCCAATCTGAATAGACCAATAGTTTGAATATTACTTTTCCACTGGTCTCTGTTGCTCTTGTGTTTCAGAATGACTGTACAAAATATTTTATCTGCTCACAGAAATTTATCAAATTTTCCCCTTCAAACTTTCTGGCTGCTTTGCACCTGGCAATTGATGTTACAGAAATTTAGATCCATTGTTGACTGTTGTTACAAAATAAATAGTTTGCCTTGCCACAGGTTGACTGGTGTACTTCACTGCTTGTAGAGATTGAAATCTAACAAAAAAAATTAGTACATACAGACGGGTGACAAATTAAAGGAAAAACCAACATAAAGTGTCTTAGTAAGGTGTGGGGCCACCATGAGCCGCCAGAACAGCTTCAATGAGCATTAGCATAGATTCTACCTCTAGTCTAGCATAGATTCTAGTCTCTGGAACTCTACACCATTCTTTCAAAAGATATTCCCTCATTTGGTGTTTTGATGATGATGATGGTGGTGGAGAGCGCTGTCTAACACGTCGGTCCAAAAATCTCCCATGTTCAATTGGGTTGAGATCTGGTGACTGCAAAGGCCATGGCATATGATTCACATCATTTTCATACTCATCAAACTATTCAGTGACCCCACGTGCCCTGTGGATGGGGGGGCATTGTCATCCTGGAAGAGACCACTCCCATCAGGATAGAAATGTTTCATCATAGGATCATCAAAGATGATCACTCAGAATAACTTTGTATTGATTTCCAGTGACCCCTCCCTCTAAGGGGACAAGTGGACCCAAACCATTCCAGGTAAATGCCCCCCAGATCATAACAGAGCAACCGGACCCTCTCACTGTAGGGACGGGTTTTTCCTTTAATTTGTCACTCGTCTGTATGTCCTTCTTTGTGAAATGTTCTAACACCGTGTCATCACCTGATACAGCAATTAACACATTTGTGACCTGAACAAAAAAATTAATGGCATGAAAGTTGATTAGGGTCTCCAGATATACCCTCATGACTCCTGTATGAAAATATTATAATGCACTGGAATAGAAATCGTAGGGACCGTTGGATTTTGTTTCAAATAACATTGTTATTGTCAGTTATTGCCACATTGTATGTTTTAGCCTTCAGGTAGGCAGTATGTTTTATTTGTATAGAGTACTTAGTTATCTGTTTATTATTTGACCTGTTTTCTACATTGATAGCTTGCTAAATACTTGCTATGTTGAGCTTTTTATCCATCCACTTTTTTACTTATATTAACCATATTTTAGCGTATTGTGTTGGCCTACATTGATTGTATTTTATGTTCACAATGTTTTTGATCTCTGACATATGGATATGATTACATTAAATTTAAGTTAAAACAAATAAACAAATGAGAATTACACAAATTTATGCATTTATTTCACTCAACAGTATTTCGATCACAAATATGAGTTGGTGTGGTAATGTACCAACAACATAAACTGCCTACACAATGCAAATAATTAAATCATGATATCTTTATTATATGAAAAGTTTCAGTGTACAAGGTAAGGGCAGTATTCATTGTAGTGTACATTTAGTAACCCCAGCTGCAAATTGTATTGGAGAAAAGTTTCACTTTTCCAATCAGCCTGTAGCTCTGTTCTCATCATGTAAGTAAGAATTCTAGTCAATGGATTGAAATCCACCCAATTTGTTTCATGACATCTCTTTCAAAGTTGCATGTTATTCCATTCCCGTTGTATCCAAATCTGAGGTTTTACTGTCCCTAAGCAGTGTTAGTTTGGCTAATGATTAAATTATAAGCTTTGTCTTTGTCGTCTTGATAAAGATTGATATCTCTGCATGTAACTCAATTTTTGAGTGTACAGTACGTTATGTAAGTTAGATTTGTATTTTTGTTGATATGTCCTTATGTTCAATGCTAACCTAAGCTAATTTCTGTATGATGGCAATAATTAGCATTTCAGAATCTTATTTTTCTCAATGGCTGCTTGCTGCAGACATATGTTACCTACTCTTTCACGCCAGTTTTTTCCCCCTAGACTTGCAGGGATTCTTAATTTTAATGGAAGTATATCAGAGCAGTTCATGAAAGTTTATTTCATTTTGCAACACAGAGCGGCAGGAAAGCTGATGACAGATTTTAGCAATCACATGGTTCACCCTGTTATCATTGTACATTCAGATGTTTCTGTAGAGGCGACTGCCCACAATGTCAACTTTAACTGGTTTGAGGTGATAATGCAGATAAGTCACATTCTCACCTTACTCAGAACCTGTTCTATGTGTGTTCGTGACACACAGAAGTTACTTATTGCTAGTTCTGACATCAAAGGAAGTGAGTTTTGTTGCCTCACTAAATTAGTGGACTATCTCCTATCTCTTTGGTGCTTACTCTAGCAAGGAAATAGGCCCACAGTAGGGAAGTCTGATGTAGTCTTTGCTTTCCCTTTCCCAAGGAAACGGCATAGAGTATTTTCTTTATTTTTAAGTAGAGACATTTCTACAAATTCCCCCTCTTCCACCCTGAAGCTCAGTCTCTTAAGAGAGGTTTCACCTCCTGAGTTTCCTCTTGGTTTCATTATCCCAGGAATCAAGACTTATTTTTAATGATCATTTGGCAATAATTCTTTACATAACTGCTTTCCACCACACCCTGCTTAATACAACACGAAGCTTACATTCTTGTATCAACTACACGGTTAACAGTGATTCATTGTTTTATTTGCCATATCAAATGTAGCTTATAGCTCAGGGGCCTGTAACCCTGGTCCCGCAGAGGCATAGGGTCTGCTGGTTTTGTTTAAGATTAGCAACCATTTCAGTCCCAAACATGAGGTGAAGTGAGTTAACTGTAACCGACTGCTTTAATTGATTCATTACAACAAAAAAGTAAAAATGCAGGTAGTGTGCGACTGCGCACATCCAAACAAGTTCACAGGTGCCAGGGGTTATGACATAGTATTGATAAGAAAAGAAGAAATATCAACGTAAGTTAACTTTAACACCAATAAAAAAAATTTGCAGAGCTTGTAAAGCAGTATGTGGGTATTACTTCTTGCCAAGTAACAGCAAAAGCCAGAAGACCTTGTGGCTCTCCAGGACCAGTGTTGCAGACCTGTGGTATATCCATATGTTGTTATGAATATCATTAAGTGCATTATTTGCCAAATGATACATTTGCTTCTTCTCCAGACTGAAATGGAAAGGTATTAAATACATCACGGGAGCAAATAGTTGGTTGAACTGCAGTAAAATGGAAGTTAAAATATAAAAATGCATACAGTTTAAAGCATATGAAAAAATGATCAAGAGCAATGTTTGCATCATAACAAAGTTAATAAAAAGCTTAACAATAATTTATAAATGCAACACCATCTTAAGTCATAGCCTAGTGCTTATGTGGTGATACAGTAGTATATTAGAGCTGTATTAAATTGCATTGCTTTACCATACTAACTGAAGGGGCTAAACGCTACTGTCATACACTGCAATGTTATGGGTTCTGTAGCACCGGAGTAGGACTTCACTCTCCATTAAATCTTTCTGTATGTTGTAAGTGTGGCAGATTTGGGCTGACATATTTTTCCAGTCTGAATTTCGCCAATATCTTGCATTAAGTTAGTTATTTTCTTGTTAGGGAAATTGCAGTGATGTTCTCAATAATGATTCTCACAGAAGCTAGAAAAAGGAAAGTATCGATTGTATTATGAATTTTTGGAGAATGGCATTAAGAGCAGCTGGGGCAAAGCAGTTTCCATTTGCTGTAAGTCAGATTTCAGCTTACATTCCAATTTGTTGCCTTGAGGCATGGGTGTCTGAAATCCAGTCCTGGGGGGGCCACAGTGTGCATTTCAGCATGAGTGATTCATTAAAGTCGTTTATCGGCTAAATGATCCACACACCTTGTTCTCAAGGCCTTGATTGGCAGTTGATTGAAAGGAAACCAGAAGTACCTGCAGACACAGCAGTCCTCTAGTGACACCTCTGCCTTAAGGTTCTGTCAAAACACGGTAGTCTGAACATGCAAGTACAAGTATGATGCTTGTTGATAGGGCTGGGTTAGGGGTTAGGGTTATTTTTCAGTATGAATTCACGCAACAGTATGCTTTCTTGGTAATACCGTCGTCAACGGTATTTAACCCTCATATTGTGTTCCGGGTCAATTTGACCCAATTCAATGTTTGACGTCTCTGAAAAACCAGTTAAGCTTATTTTTTTATTGTGACACTACATCACAATTTATTGGTATTAAATAGAAAAATGCAATATAAATAATGGTATGTTTTCAAAGAGTCCTGTACCAACCTTGTAGACAAAGATGTTGTGTGGGGCTATTTCTGGGGTAGCTCCATAAAATGTAAGAAAGTATTTTATTTATTTATTTTTTTACCTCAGATTTTTTTGTGGGTAATTCTGGTGGCACTTTCCTATGCAGGTTTTAATCACAAACTTTCACTTACCTCAGGCTCTAAAATGAGATGTTTCATCACAGATTTTTAATATTTAGGGATAAAAGGCTAGTCAATTGGGGGACACACAAAAGCTAACACAGAAAGTGTCCAAATCTTTCCATTACAATACTTTTATGTCAGTTTAAACGTTTTGGGTCAATTTCACCCCAAACATAAAAGGTGTCATAAAATGTCAACATAATATGATGGTTAATTGTTTCTAATTAATAAATATAAAATATGAATTACATGTTGCAACAGTATGATAAAGAATCAGTGATGTAAACCATAGGTGAATGTGATGTGACGTTGCAAACGAGACATGCAGAGAAGTTTGGTAACACTGTCAGAGCCAAGTAACACCAGCGGTGAAACCTCCCAGTTGCATCGCTGCTGCATCTGGCTGCACTTTTAAATTATTAAAGGAATACCTAGAAGTATGGCTGGGCGATAAACCATATTGACGGTTATCAAATGTTTTTAAAAACCCAATAACAATCCTCTTTCTTTCTTTTCTATGATCATGTGATGTGTTCACATGGACGCTGCAAAGCCTTGCTGCTGAGTGGATCTCATGTCAACACTCAATAGATAGGAGTATTGTTTTGGTTTTTTTCTTCAAAATTTTTGATGTTTGATAACGCATCAGGTATGATTAAAGAAAGAAAAGACTAAATAAAGCCTGTACGCCGTATGGCGGTGATGATTGTTGTTACCTTTAAAAAAAACATTTGATAATCGTCAATCGGCCAGCCCTACCTGATGTATATTTTTTTCATTTAACTTGACCATGTAACATTTCTAAAAAAAGGGACAGGGACAGATGGGCGTTATAAACAGAATACTAGGCTATTTGTTTACATAACGTCTACGAAACGAGCAAAACTTAACCGGATATTTTTAGGAATTTAGAAATCCCGCCTGGACGGATATTTTCACTCCCAAAAAGAAAAAACGTCCAGGTTAAAGAGGTTGTTTGGTCACCCTATTTAATTCCAGACCTAGAAGCTTGGTTTTTAATGGGGTAACATGGTGGTTGAATGTGACACATGCCAGTTATCTTTAGGTAACATCAAAGTGAATGTGTCCATCAATGTTGTTATTCAGTCATTTTTAAGTACTATAAAACTTTTATATGCCCAAATTTTCCATTCTAAAAGTTCACTTAGTTTTGTAGGTGTATCAATGAAAACTGTCAGTCAAATATGATTGACAGGCCGTTCCCCCCACCTTACACACATTTGTTGTTTGTAACCATAGTTACCTCGAGACTGGATTTACCAGGAAGTGTATAGGCGTTTACAAAGTCCTTAATATAAGCAATGTGAGATGTCACACCAGCTTTTAACCTCCAAACATTGTTAAGGTACACGCTATCGATAGCATGCTGGGAAGGATTGATTCAGCTAGCTAGAATAGCTATCTAGCTATTTTGCGGGTATTAGGACCTAAATAATTTAATCATGGCATGATGGCGAAGACCAACTGCTTTGAATTAGCTAGTTATACTCGATTACTGCTGTCGGTCCTGTCATATCTAGCTAGCTAATGTGCAAGAGTATTAGTAGAAAAACTATTGGTAGTAGATCTGTACTGTCCCGGAGGGGCCATTGTTGTGTATAAAATAAATACAACGTGACATAAAACTGTATTGGTAGTAGACCTTTATTGTCCGAGAGGGGCAACGGGCATGTTTGACAAGTGCGATAAAGGAGTAAGGTTGGCCACGTTAACATTATCAAAGGTCAGTTATCAAATAGTTTTTCATAGAACATAGAAACTGCTCGGCTATCAAAAACTGGCTAACGTTAGCCTAGCTCGAATTACCCTTGTTAGGTTACAAGTTGGTTATCGAAACAGTCAACATTTTAAACTGTTGCTAACTTTTATCTAAGGTTTGCAACCTAACAATAAATTCAGTAAAGTTAGCTTGCAATAATAGATAGTCCATCATGCTCTGTGTAAACCAGTAACAAGGCTGTGAACTTACCGATGAAGAGGTTATGGCGCAAATTGGTGAAGTTCAAATCCACGTCTTTTTTTTTTTTTGTGGGCGTGGATGGGGGAGTGTTTCATAGACATTTTGGAGACACTGAGGAGTGGTCATTTCTCGTATGACATACGAGAAACGACCTGAAAATGGGACGGCAAAATTAAATAGTCTATTTCTCCAAACCTAAAGAAAATACAAATTTGATAGTTCCGTGGTGTTCCCGCAATGCCCCTATGTCCCAATATCATACAAAACACCAGAAAGTAACGTAAACCACCATGTTACCTCTTTAAAAATTTTACTTGAATATCATTTTGTATAGTTATTATAGAATATTTTACCTCAGTTGCACATTTGGGTTTTTAATGTTTACTATCCAATTTTTGAATGTTATTCAATATTTACACCGTTAAATGTTCATATTACTAATACAAATTGTGAAATTAGTTCGTTATTACTGCATTTTGATCAATCCTTATTTTTGTAGTTACAATATATTTCAATTTACTTCTTGTGTAATTTGTATAGGAAAACCAAATACCTTCAATTATCGTTGTCAATATGAAAAATATCACAATATTATATTTTGGCCATATTGCTCAGCCCTACTTGTTGATCAAAATCCCAGACTGTACTGGCCATCCTAACTAAGTTTTGTGAGTACAAACATAAGGTGTGTGTCTCACCTAACTGAGTAAGAAGCATCTGACAGGTTTAAATGTGATGTCTGTGCAACAAGGTATGTTTTGCTGCTGAACAATTTGCCTGCCAGAATACCAAATATATATTAGTGATGAGTGTATTTTCTGAGAAGACCACACCCAGTGATATTAGTTACAAGATTGTACGTGTAATATTTAATGGAATGTTTAGGCCTAATCCTATTACTTACACTGTTAAAATGTATCATTTTCAGAAAATCGTCAAAATAAGGTCTCCACACTATTGAAATATTAACTAAAAACTCCAGAAAGGGAGCTGTCTCTTAAATACGTCAAAGGTCAAAATATTGTAAAAAGGGGAACTTTTATAAAAGCAGAAACTGTGTTAGGATGCAAGCTATGAACCATGTCACTAGTACAATCTCAAATTCACATCAACAAAGTGGAAGATCAGAATGGCAAACGATTTTGGTCCTCTCCATCTGAGGTTGTTTCTGTTCAGAAATGCTTTTCTATAGTGGAGGGCAGGCTGTAACTATTTGGGATATTATTTTAGCATGATATTAATAGTAATATTATTCCTCATTTTCATTGTTTGTCCTATTAACTCTGTCTAGTTCCTACACTGTTTGCGTGTGATTTGTTTTTGGTGGATAACTCTACTGTCATTTGCAGCCATTTGTAATACGGCTGAAGTTCTTGTTGTGATTAAAATCAAAGTATTGACACAAGAAGCAACATCTTTGTGCTACGGGGTTGCAGCTGTCCTCCCTCATCAAGCCAAAATGTGTTTGTTTTCTTCTGCAAGAGATCTGAGGTCCCATTCCACTGCATTTTCTGGGGAGGAAGTGAAATGGAGGTCTTTGTACAGAAGCCCCCACAACTGGCAGGGATTCAGAGCGTCCGGGTCCCATTGGGGATGACTCACCAAGGCAGACAATCGGCACAGATTTTAAAAGCCTTTTTTCATCCAAACGGCAACTTCAGACTTTGGGCCTGTGCAAAAAATTTTAGCACACATGAAACTAATAACACAACCAATGATGGGTGCTAAACAAATACCATGACCAATCATTGGTCAGGTTATTGGTTTTACATATGCTAAAATGTTCTGCACATGTTAAAGGTTTTTGTTGAATCAGGGCTTCAGTGTGCGAATGCTTGATACGGCTTTATGCTAAAACACTGCGTGCTATTTCAGTATGTCCTACTTCAATGAACAGCTGAACTCTTAAAAAAATAGTAGGTGATGATGGTATACAAATGCAAATCTGTAAAATCAAAATGTGTCCAGAGGGCAGGAGGATTTAAAACTTTAAAATGGCTTGCATCAATAAAATAGAAGCCAGGTAGGAGAACTTTGTGGCGGTATTTGCAATTAATATCAAACTTTTAATGTCTTCTTCCCCAGGTTGTCACTGCAAAAGAGAATTGTTGACCTACCTGGTTAATCCTACCTGGTTAATAGCTGAGGACTTTAATGCAGAGAGGAGGCATTGTTTTGACCGGAATTTTCCAGAAATCAAAAGGCAAAGATCCTTTGCCAGTGAGCACATGTGCAGTAACACACATTATTGACTGAAGGGCTTTGCTACAAACAAAATATATTTAGGTTATTGTTTTGGCTTTCTTACTTTTTCGTACAATGTTTGTTGAATGGTGGTTTATTAGCCGTATTGTGTTCTGTCAGGTTTTTATTTGGTTGAGAATTGACCGTATAAAGTCCTTTCCCTGCAGCCTCCTGAGGGACCAGGCATTCTGCTGTGTGGGAGAAGTGGGAGGCAGGGGATGATGGCGATGGCGGGTGGGGGGGGGGGGTGCTTGTGAAAGGAAGTGCGGGTTGGGAAAGCGGAGCAGGGTTTCCCAGAGGTTGCTCCTGGCTCTTTAACTCCAGTGCTGCCTTGGGGGGTCCAGTGTCAGCGGGACCGGCAGAGTGCATCCAGGGGTGAGGCGGACGCTGGGATAAAGAGGCCCACAGGGAGCGGCCCGCGCCCTGAGGCCTGCGCCCGGGAGGAAATTGAAAGTTAAGCCTGATGCCGACGGGAGGGCCGCGGGGTTACGAGTGAAGCAGCGGAGAGGAAGCCGGCTCGCAATGTGGAGGGGTGTGTCTGTCCTCTCCCTGGCACCTCAGCCGCGCTACCCCGCACGCAATTGTCACAGCTGGCCCTCTCTTTTTTTTGGTGTGGGGGGAAAAGAAAAGAACAGGAGCGCACACTTTTGCACAGGATAATAACAGCACTGTGGATTTTCCACCCACTTTCTGCGGGGCGCTTTGTCTCGCTACACTGTGAGTTTGTGTTTAGGCTAAGTTATAGACCCTTCCACAACATGGCACAAAATGGATGGTCCATACTTTTTAATTCACAAGATGTCTGTGCACTAGACAGGCAGTTATTATGAGAAAATACTAATTGTTGTGACTTGCGATAGGTGCTCTGTGTTGATGTCACATGTCATTCGGCAACATTTTCAGTTAACGTAAAGCTTTTGTAGGCCACATGACATTTATTATCTCAAATTAATTTCAAAAGTCTCATTTTCTCTCCTTTGCAAGATAGATTTAGTTTGCAAGCTTGAACGAGAAATTGATTTACGATTAACCTGTAGCGACTTGGGTGAAATACTGCGTCATTACTGGATGAGACACAAATCATCTTCTGACAGATCTTAACTGCAAAGACGCTTGGCAGATTTTTTTGCAGCAATTCAAAAAAATATGGGACTTTTGACGGTTTAAGGCAGATTTTAACATGAAAGCTGACAGATGCTAAGCTTTATTGGAGTGCTCAAAGCCACCATTTAAAATGGCCTGCTGCATCACAGTACAACTGAAGGAATTGTTTTTGTAGACCCGCTGAGTTACAGCATGTTTTTACTTCCTAAAAGATCCGTTGTCTTCTCATTGGCTATTCAATGTGAAAACATAATTGTTAAAATTATGCTATTGAACTAGATTATGTCCACAAACGAATCGCACCATGAGACACTTTATATGTAAGCGGGCTTCCACTAGTATTTACAGCTATTGTTATTAAACATGTAATGTGATGCATTGTAATGACATTCAGGTGGTGTTTTACATGCGGAGGAGAATGCAAGCTAAATGGTGAATGTGGGTCTGTGTTTGGTTTCCGAGGGATATTGCCGGGAAGACTCAAATTAAGTTTTTTTTTTTTACTGTACTGAAAAGTGTAATTAAATGTGAACCTCAAAGGACGTCTACCCCCCCCTTTTTTTCATATGTCTTTTTCCTTCAGATTTAACAAATGCCTAAATTGCTGTGGTTTCTTTTGCAGGCCAAGCCTATTTATGGAGGCTGGCTGTGTTTGGCCCCCGAGGGAACGGATTTTGACAATCCAATGCAGCGATCCAGGGTAAGGCCATCATTGGTGGGGGTGGGGGTGGGGGTGGGGGTGGGGGGGGTGCTGGTGCTGGTGCTGGTACTGGTGCTGGTACTGGTGCTGGTTGTATGACGTATGAGTCAATCCAGTAAAGACATAAATGACAACAATATGGCACAGTGCTGTTAGATGTTGTGATCTGCACGTAATAATGACCCCTGCTCATCTGTGATTGTTAAACAAGCTGAAGATTAAGAGCAGGAGGTGGAGCTGGGCGGTGTTTTAACTTTCAGTGTTCATAATGGGATTTGGAGGGATTGTGATACGGAACTGTGTCCCAGAGCATGATGGGAAACCTTGAAAAAGAACTTACTTACATGCAAGTGTGTTCTGTTCACCTCCACTGCCTGCACACAAGATATCAGGACTTCCTAATGTTTTTTAATTTTTCCACCATATCATCAGAGTTCAGCCCTGAAACCAAAATTTGGCTGTAGGTTTTCTTATCTGCTTTTGTGACCAACTCTTATTGTTTAACCATATTAATTATATTTGATCATTACATTTAATCTACAAGTCACTTAACACTGTTTTGAATCATACAACCAGTGTGCAAATTGACGGGCGAGGGGGGATTTCCCTGCCACTGCTCGCATCGTCCCTTCGCCTGCTTCACCAATTTTCTTTCCAGGTTGCCCTTACGAAAAAGTCCTATAGGATTCCTATAGGAATCTTATGATATTTTGGGACAATTCCGACAAATTCCTATAAGATTTCCCATAGCAATCTCTATAGGACAAACAAGGCTACTTCAGACTATTATATGATCTTATAGGAATACTTAAAAAAATACATTAGGTGAAATATAGGGTATATAACATACTATACGTGACTATAGGATTCACTATAGAGTATGATAGGGATCCTATAGGAATCCTAAAGTATTTTTTCGTAAGGTTGGGTTGCTATTATTCCCTGATACTTATCTCTCATTCTGAATGTGTGTTATGATAAATCCCAAACAACAAATACAGGTTATTGTATATACAAGCTATTGTTATTGCCATTTATTGTTATTCATATATTTGTTTTATGAATTAGGTTGTAATTAATCCACCATAGTATTCAGCTAGCTAGTAACCCGAAGGTCAGAAATCTGTGGTAGCTTTTGTAGTAACTAGCTAGACTTCAAAGCTTTATCCCACAAACATATTCTATTCTGTTCATAGCATCGGGACAACAATGTCAACCTAGCTAGCTCTAGACTATGAGAAAATGAAAGGGTACTAAGCTACTGGCATTTTCCATATTTCCATATTTTAAAGGAACATAGGTAGCACATGCTTATTCATTCCTCGTAATATTACTTGAAACCCTGTTTGTTGTTAAATTGTACTATAGCCAAATTCAGGAGCATCCGCATGTAAATCCTGTAGATCTAAATAAAGTGTACGGTAAAGTTGATTCCTTCACTTTATTAGGCTTTATAGGCTAACTTTAGCATACGATTCTAACTGCATATTCAGGTAAAGACAAGTGTGTATGTGTGTGTGTGTACGTGTTGTATGCACATACGCGCAGGCGCGTGCACAACTTTGAGAAATGGCCCCCAGTTTACTTCATATTTCGCACAGTGCACAACAGTACCTCAGCAGATGTTGGATCCATTGTTGAGTTGACCAATGGACTATTAGCGTTGCCATATCCAATTCACTTAACATCAATGAAAACAAGTTAATATTCCATCAGATTTTGAGTAATGTGTGCATTGGCCCCTTTTCTTTGGCCGCGGGGTGATTAAAGGCACTGTTTTTCATTGAGTCCCATTCACTGTCATTCTGCATGTTTGTTCGTGTATTTTGGTTAACAGATTTTTTTTAAAGTCACCTAAGCTAGCGAGCTTACACAAGTTTGTGCACTGGGTTTGGTTTAATGTGGTTTACTAAACAAAAAGCACATTGCTAGACTAACACGCATATGTGATGTTCTGCTTGACATTCTCAATGTATGTTTTTCTGTGTGTGCAGAAATGGCAACGGCGATTCTTTGTCCTGTACGAACACGGCTGCTTGCGCTTCGCTTTGGATGAATCGGTAAGTTGCTTTCCAGCAGTTGTTACTTTCGTTTCAGTCGAGTGTTTCAGGCGGCGTGAACTGGTTTTCAGTTTTGTGCTCTCCATTTGTTGTCTCCTTATTCCCGTTATCAACTTAGCTTCTACCAAATCAGATTTACTTCCCTTGTGTTCTGTTTTTCTACCGAAAGGTCCTCTCAATGACCCTATGTTGCCCCGTGTCACTTAAGCCTTTTGAGTTTGCTTCAGTCATGCCAAATCAGCAGAGATGAACGGCAGAATAATTATATAGAGGAAGATCGGATGTCTAGGCACATTAGTGAATTTGATATTTTGGTCAGTGAGTGCATTTTCTGCGACGTGCTGAAGAATTGCTCTCTGCGTTCGCACATGCACAGTGACTGTGCGAACCATGATGCAGGGGCTGCCCCGCCCTCGTGTGAAAAAGGTTCTTGACGCGGCGAAGCCGTAAACAAGCTGATGGGAAAGAGAAAGGAGCCATTGAGGTGGCGGGAGCAGCGTCACAGCGCCTGAAGCTTAAGAGGGCCCAGCCTGACCCGTTTGTTTCACAGGAATGCGAGCTGGGTGACCAAATTAGCCGGCTGATCTGGCCGTAGATTAGGCAGTTTGTATGTAAACAGTGTGGCCCTTGCTCTGACTCTCTCCATCATGGAGATTGAGAGGCTGGGGCCCTGACGTTCAAGGCAGTGCCCTGTGCCCCCCCCCCCCCCAATTTTCAAGACCCAAAAGAGTGTATGTAAGCCAGGCTTGTCCTCTTAGGCGGAGTAATATTTAGCGTGCACCTTCGATATTCACTCAATGTAGAACAACTTTTCCTTCTATTGTAACGCATTTTAAAATGCTGTCAGCTGCATTGTCTTTTCAGTCTTTTCATCTGCTCTGGGAACACTCAGAGGAAAGTAGGGAAATTAGGTCAGGGAAACAGCTTCTTTGTGCACCCCAAAATAGGAACTCCTACACGTTTGACTGATAAAGCATGTTGGAGAGTTTAGCCCCTGGGATTTGCCTGTGATGTTTGGGCCATTAAACCCAAACAAACAAGCAAACAGAAATAGATTTATTTGTTCTGTGATGTATAATCCCCTGTAAGAATTGTCCACACTGGGTTTTTTCCATCCAGATGTTGTGTTTGACCAGAGAGATGGTTTATAATTTTTAATGTTCTCTAGTTATGACATTGACCAGTTTTTACACACATTCATTGAATTAAAAAAATTATGATGATTATGATGCTAAATGACTAGCTAACAAGATACTGCAATTATGCTGACATGCACTTGGAAAAGACACATTTTTTAAAGTTTTATTTATCTTTTAAATTCTGTTTCAATATTAAACGTTCGGCTCCATATGCATTTAATATATATTATATTATATTATTTATTTATTATCGCACTCGATTAATGCGTTACATAACACAGGATTATTTTCATTTAATTGGTTTCCCAAACAGATGCAGAATATATCCTCGGCGTACTATGTGAATATAGCAGTAGTAGCTCAAATTATTGTAATTAATGAATCGATAAACCAAATGTAAAATGCATTTTTTTTCAGTATGAGGGACAATCCTGACTTTGACCAGCCTCTGTATGGTCATGACTTCTCGTTAAAAACAGTTGTAACCTGCTATAGTGTTTTTGTTTGGTACATTTTGTGTCCTCTTATAGTTTTGAGTTCTGCTACAGCCCTACGTCCACCCAGTTGTACTGAAGAGCCTTATTTGATCGCCCTCAGGTATAATCAGGAAAGATGAAAACACTGGAAGTTAGCTGTCTGAGGTGGAGCTAAAGCTGTGCTCATGGAAAGGGGCTATTTTAGCCATTCGACAGAAATCTTCTCAATACAGAGTCTGGGCCTCTCTCAGCATTCCTCTAATATGCCCATATTTGGTGAACTACAGACGACTGCCGATGACTACACTATACTCTGAGAACATTAGTCCTGAAAACCACATGGAAATGTAAAATATGCCCAAGATTTACATTCCACAGGCAGCCTGTCTTAGTATCTATTTCTGTAAACTGGACAGGATTATATAAAACATAAAATCACACAGTTCAAAGAAGGAAAAGGGCAGAGGACCATCATTTGTGTTATTAAAAGGATGGGTTCATCTAGTCCTCCTTCCTTCAACAGACATGATGCAGACCCCTAAATGCTGGAAGATATGTCATAGCTTTCCATTAGCCTGTTAGTCTGCCAGGTGTTGATAGACTACACTGCTTTATGGCCTTAATAGATTTGTTAGACTGTTTGGTCTGAGGAGGAAGTCAAGGGAAAAGGAAACCG
This sequence comes from Ilyophis sp. 1 JC-2022, assembly GCA_022702515.1. Lineage (NCBI taxonomy): Eukaryota > Metazoa > Chordata > Actinopteri > Anguilliformes > Synaphobranchidae > Ilyophis > Ilyophis sp. 1 JC-2022. The sequence continues at coordinate 41,213,801 of CM040405.1, read as the reverse complement.
GCAATAGATGATTTTCCCTCTTTTTTTGTAATGACAAATTGGTGCATGGGAAGTCACACAACCTATTTAAAATATCATCATCTTCCTTATGTTTTACTTATTTTTGTATCATTTTTGCTTGAATTGATTATGATTTGTCCAGAAATACAAGAAATGTGCAGAATACACATTACAGAGGAGTATTGTTAACTGACAGACGAGCAATATCTTCTCAGTGCTGTGGTGCTCTGGATCTCTGTAGTTTCATTGGTTTAAAGTCCACTCAGCTTGTTCAGCATATAGTAAAGTATAGTATAGTAACTTGTGTTGCTTCTTTGCTTCGGAATTTAATTTCCAATTGTGTTGCCGACAGAAGTTTTACTGGTTTAATATGAACTGTTGCAATTTGTTTACAAAAGGTTTCACGGTACACAAAGTTCTTTCGAAGCCTTGACTGGCTTTGTTTAACTATTTGTATGCATGTCGTGCTGTGTAGTGGTGAAAAGGTTTTGTTGTACATATCAAGTGGAGAAGCTGACAGGGACCAGGCTCTGTATGCATATTTCACAGTACATCATTTAATTGAATTTTTTTCCTTGAAAATATTGTTTGCAAAATAGATGTCCACATTGAAGTTTTTTCATTTAAAACTTAAGAGTGCACTACACAAATGGCTATGGGAACATGGAACAGAGCACCGATAGCATAGGTAACCCCGAGCAAGAATCTTGGATTAAATGACATTCATTGACCATTTATTTGTAAGACTCAGTAAGGAAAAGAATCTCAAGTTTTGTAAAATGGTGCTGATTCTGTCCATTTGTTTCTGCTCCCTTAGTAACTGGCTTATTTTCAGTGCTTTCATCAATCTCTCTGCATCCATGTACTGTCCAACATAATCATTGTTGCAGCCCACACATTCCTCCTGGTAGTTTCATTTGAAAATGATAGAACTGTGCTTTCAGTTTACCATATAGGCATATAAGCTTGATGATATTTACACTGTTGTGTGTGGGTTTTATAATGTCACACAATTTTGTGATGTTGGGGGTGGGGGGGACATGTAGTTTTACTCAAATATTGTAACCACTTTAGAACTAAACAAATAAAATGTTGTAATTTTGAAAAACCAATGTTTTTCAACCCATTCTCTGTCCAATGAGTACTGAAGTTGATGCGTTGGCCCACAGTCTTGAAATTCAGGGTACAGTATGTCCAGATTGAACATCCACTAAACATTCTAAGTATGATTATAGTGTTAGCCATGTGAGCGCAGGTGAGATCTCTGAGAAACATGCATAGCTTTCTTTTCACTCCATAAAGCATTTAATTACAGTTTTTACATTTATGAAAAAAAATTAATCGCACCTGGGACTATAGGTTTAAAGAAGGCTCTTGAGTTTTGTCACTGGTATTTGTTTTATCTTCCATTCAGAGGGTCCCAATTAAGCAACAATTTTCCAATTAAAATTCTCTGTTATGTAAAATTATCCACTTTCATAATTTAGCCTAAATTAGTTTGACTGAAATTTCTAAATTATTGGTGCTCCCCTGCTAAATATCTGCCATCTGTTATTCCTGAGTAGAAGAGCACACATTTTTCTGCAAAATTCTGCTTTTATTTTAAGAAAGGGATGCATTTATTTTTTCCCCCAGAAACCTTTTGACTATTTTGTATATCAATAACAGACCCATAAAACTGTATGCAGATAGTTTCTTTTAAGGAACGGTATTCCAGAACAATTTGGGATACATCCCGGAGGAACATGCATAATTCACTAAAATGACAATAACTCATGACAAAGTTGTTATATGGAATGTTTTTTCAGCATCCCATGATGACTAACAAATTAAAAGGTAGTAAGTAGCTAAACTTATGAATTTGTTGGTTTTATAGACCTTTATATTGACATGTGGCCTAAATGGAGTAGCCTGAACCAATATAAATTCCTAAAACTGCTCGACAAGTGTAAATTTACACCAATACTACTTTAGGAAGCTGATGTCATGTTGAAGTTGCATCTTGTCCTGAAATAGCCTTTTAAAGTGTTCTACTGTTAGACCCAGGAAGATGAGTGACTGTAACAATGTTTCTTAAAATGAGCGTGGACTGTCACCTAAATGTTTTTGTTTTTTTCAAAAATAAAAAGGAATAAATAATCCCATAATTTTTCTAATTTATATATTTGTCAAATCTGAGTTTTAGTGAAAACTCGGTCTATAGATGTCTAGTCAATGCAGTGTAGCAATGCACTAAGTGTGTCAGTTTAACTAAGTTTCAAACCAATACACCAGAAAAGCTACATGTGTCCACAGAACAAAGTTAACATTGAATGTGATATTGAATGACATTAGATTTCTGTATATTTTTGACAACCTGAATAAAACATGGGCAACCTGAATCTTATGAAACAAAAATTTTTTTGTGAGATGAATTTGGCAGGCAGGTAGTGGGATATACCAAGTGATGATAATGAGAACAACACTGATTGGCTGTCTGGTGAATATTGTAATGTGCAAGTTATAGATTCCATAACTCCTACTCCATGTGTTTATTGAAAGGAGATGAACAGTTGACAGAATTATAGAAGGATTTAAGTCAGCTATCTGCTCAGTGTGCTTATTGTTGGTAGTTAACACCATATTGGATGTATATGTCAATTAAACTCTTGTTAGTCCCAAGCGTCAAATAATAAACTGTACGCATAATGACGTTGGTTTCTCCGTTTCTTTCTCAGTTCTTACACACATTTTAGTTTCAGGAATACTGTGAGAAAAAAACACCAGGCTATTTCTCTTGTAACCTCTGTTTGACCTATAAATAGAAAACCTTCTAAAGTCTCAAACAATTGAAGGATATGGAATTTGATTTTGTTTTTGGAATCAATTCCACAATAATATAAAACGTCTGAATGGCAAAAACTTGGCAGTCAAGAGCCTTCATGCCGTTGCCAACTTCAGTCCATGCACACACCTACTGGACAACTCTGTCTCGTTGTCCGCAAGTGCATGCTACCTGAACGTGCATGCTACCTGAACGAGCCACACAGTGGCACATTTAGGACCTTAATGTTACGGCATGATAAATTATCTCACAACTGTATTTGTTTTGTAATTCAGTTTAATTCTTAAGTCCCGCCTTGTAAAACGTTTTGTGTTCATGCTTGTGTTTGAGAAGACCTCTGCATTGTTTGTTGTGCTCCTGCAGACTGGCTGTGTAAACGTACGTTAAGTAGGCACTAGGTTTTGAATTCATTAGGTTACATTCTCTTGAAATTACGGGGCTGAGACCAGACGGCAACAGTGAAGAAAATGTCATTAACTTCAGTGTCAACAAAAGCATGACAAAGGCAAACAGAATTAGAGGGCTGGACTATTGAGAGAGCCATAATCAAGAAAAAAACTTTTTTTCGATTGCCCTCTGAACTTCCAATGTTTGAAAATAACGTAATGGAAAAATAATCTGGATATGGATTTTAGTAACAGCAGCAGACTTTTGTAGTAGCACAATATCCTCTTATGTTAATGTGCTCCAACCAAAGGGTGTTCCTTTTCTCTTTAAACAAAACCAGTATCATAACTAAATACATCATTTCATGACACTCTTAGTTAACGTTCTGAGCGACTTATGTTCATGCATCTCCATTTTATGAGCTTTTAAAGCCGCTGCAGTTTATTACCACGACACACTGTAATTGCCATATTTGGCAACCCCTCGGGTGTACTGGCAGCTTTTAATAAAGCAGGACCACTGAAATGGCCATAAAAGGCATCAGAAATAAGGGAGCACCTGTTTTACATCGAAGGGCAGCAGAATGCCTGATAACAGCCAAGGCGGAAAGCACTAATACTCTGTAGGGCCTCCTACCATTCTGTGGGAGTTCTTCCAACAGTAAAAATTAAGACAAAGATATTGTGGTCACTAAGGGAATTTTATGTCTGCTTAACAAAAACAGAATATTGTGACTAGCAGCAAGGTTTATGGCTCTAGGTTTATCTGACCTCTGCTGAGTAATTCTACATATTATACAGTGGATTTTCTTAGGACTGGAAATGTGACAGGTACAGAAGATACTCAGATTTTTCCATAAGCTATGACCAGGCAAATGTTTCTTCGTAAGGGGTTTCTTAGTTTCTGAATTCTGGTGTACAAAGCATTGACGTACCTACCCACTCTGTCAAACTGCTTGTGTATGCTTACAAAAGAGGCTTAGTCCAGGCTTTCTGGGCTGTCGCCTCCCCTATTCAATCCCCAAACACTGGAACCAAAAGGATTTTCCTTGTTGCCATGGCAATTTTTCGATAACCATGCATTGTCCTTACTGTAGAGGCGTAGAGATGAAGAAGCTGGGAAGCCCTTGCAAAGTGGCTCAGGAAAAAAATCCTCCAGTTTCATTCTTTATCATTACTTTTCTCAAGTTCAGAAAACCTTTTACAAAAATCAAGACATTAACTCAAGAATATGAGTCAAGGTTTTTCTTGCAATTCAGTACAATTGCATGGAAATTTCCCTCCTTGTTTACTTCCTAAGGTATGAAACATGGTTTGCATGGAATGGACAGATCATTGGGAGTCTGGCCTAAGATAACATCCCAACTTTTCAGTGTTTAAAAACATCATTGGTCAAAAACAATAGTTTCTCAGCCCGCACAACACTTGGATGATTGCAAGATTTTTACTTAGAATATTCAAATTAGAATAAACAAAACCATACATTGTTGTCACATTTATGTGTTAGATAACCAAGTTTGTTTTGAAATTTATTCAGCAATTTGTTTTGAATTCATTTTTTTTCTAAAAACTTTGCAACAACAACCTCCGATCTGTTGAGCTTGGAAGAAAATCTAATTTGATAATAAAGAATGTGCTCCCACTCTCCAAAAATGATATTGCCTGGAGTATTCTGAAAAATAATCTTGGTTTTCCATTCCATACCCATCAGCCAGCTCTGAAAATTAAATGTGAAGAGCTCTCATGTTCCATTGGTTCTCAGCTTTTTTCCGCAATGCGCCGCAGCATATAAAACACAAAGTAATATGAGTTATCTTTATCATGATCTTTGTGTGTGTGTGTGTGTGTGTGTGTGTGTGTTGGGGGTGGGTATTGTCTGGGAGGAAAGAAATGGTGTGTAGATGTGTGAAATGCGATGGAGGCACCCGTTAGTCCTCATAGACCTTGTGTGGTTATTTTCCATTGTGCAAATTTTGTATTATCATCATTTTTTTTTAACTGGAGCATATGGCATGTATCAAACATTAGCCTTTAGGTCATAATAATTTTAAATTTTTTATTTTATTGTTCTTTTAGCCGAGCACTTTGCCGCAAGGAACAGTGAACATGAACCAGTGCACAGACGTCATCGACGCGGAACCCAGGACTGGGCAAAAGAACGCACTGTGCATCATCACGCCTGACCAGGAGTACTTCATCCGTGGTGAAAACAAAGAGATCATCAACGGGTACGTGCCAGACAGAAACTGGGCTGAGTGACCCGGCCACTGGAGACCCTCCCTCCCTCCACATGTTTATATTTTATATATTCTACAGTGCAAATTAAAAAACGGTTACATTTTCCCTCCATTTATCGCAAGTTTCCATGTGATCCCGTGTTTCAGCATTCCACTATAGGGTTTACACACCTGAAAGCTTTTTGCGAGTATGTAAGAAAATGCTTTCAGACAAAATAAACACACGACACCCTGCTCTGACAAAGGTATGTGGCAGAAATGTTAGCCAGATTGAATCAGTAACATAACTGTGATTCATTCACGAAGCGGCACACAGGATAAGTTTATTTTTCTTGAAATTGTAGCACAGGGCTTACATTTCAGTAAGTAGTTATTTTGTAAACCATGTACATTTATCTCTTTTCCTTTACTATTCATAATAAATGTTTGAATGGTTTCCAGTGTGTGCAGCAAGGGAGTTTTTGTTAAGTTGTCGTTTTTCCATAATGTAATAATATACCCAGTGCGCTCTTATGGCCTAACATAGTTGATGGTAATTCCAGCTGCAGGTAGGAAGTTGCAGGTAGAAAGCTGTGATTCACTCTTTGACCAGCAGAATTCAATGTGTAATGCTTCCTTGTCACCAGATGGAGTGAACAGCTAGTGATATACCCACGGACTAACAAGCAGAACCAGAAGAAGAAGCGCAAGGTCGAACCCACAACTTCCCAGGTGAGCTCCTAATATTAGGGCTGGATGTAAAAATCCATTATGTCGATTTTTTCCTCTTCTCTCCCCTCAACTTTTTTTTTTCGGAAGAAACTGCAGTTGAGTTTTGAAATTCAGGTGTTTGTGTAGTATTTCAGTTGGTGGGCTGAAACTTATTCTTTGCTCCAATATGCAACTGAATTTCAGGAGCCAGGCCCAGCAAAGGTGGCTGTGACCGGTTCTGGAATCTCTGAAGCAGAGAAGGTCCCAGATTCTCGGTCAATCATATGGCAGGAAGAGCTTCACAGCAGGGAGGCAGATGTGGCACAGGTGTGGCCTTCAGCTGACATCCCACCCCTTGGCTCACCGCTGCCCCCCACAGGTATGGTGCCATTTATGGACTTATTTTCAATTTCAATTTCAGGCAGGTGTCCTAGCAATACTACAAGCAAAATCTAAGCATGACTTTGAATTATAATATGATGTGCATGGTCTATTGTTTTTTTTCCGATCTTATTATGAAGACCATGCTCACACATTAATTAGAAAAAACATTAAAGCATCAGCCAACACATCCAGGACAGGCTGCCATGACAGGAATGTGGATCATTTAAGAAAAACAAAAAAAAGTGTTTCACGAGCCCTTATGGTTTTATAAGCTGTGCAGGTGAACATGACAGACTCTCCTTCATAAGAAAAACTGTCATGCAAACTGAGAATTTAGAACAGCTTTCAATTACTGTGAAAATGCATTGGTTAAATGTGATCAATGTGGGAGCAAGATCAAGATCAGATAAATACAATATGTTAGAGCCACGTGTGTATGTATGCATTTCTCAGTGGCCCTGCATGCTGAAACCTTTGATATTTTCTTTTTCTTTTTTTAAAAGTGACATAACAGATATTCAGACATTCTTTCATAGCATAGTTTGTTGCTGTGGGTGGAACCTTCAGATTATCTGAAAGAACTGAAGTCTTTGCCTAAACTATTTTTTTTGTGATTTGAGGCCCTGAAGTTGATTACACCTGGCATCTCTGTTTAAAAGTCTCGCCAGATTAATGCGATGAAAATAGCACAAACCAGAGTTTAGTCTGCGGCCTCCTGTGAAAACAGTGTTGGAGATAGAGTGGGACCTCTGGAAATATCAAGTGCATTCTCAGACATGATAAATTGTTACATTTCATGCCAAGAAGTTACAGTTTTAGAAAACACTGGTGAATGGCAGAACAATATGGTATGGTTTGCTCTGGGCGGAAAGGTGTTTAAAATTCACAGATTATAGGGAGTATGTTTGCCACAACTGTTAAACTATAGATACTGGAATATATACTATAGATACTGGGATTTTAACCCATATTTGTCATACTGCACTTATATGGTGTCTTTGAGTTTGACGTGCTTATAATTTGAGAAATATTTGACATACTGTAAATTGAAGTAAATTAAAACCAGGGCATGTGGCTGGTTCAGTATAGGCAGGACATACCAGGTAGTGTTTGTGCTGCCTACAAAGGTGTTTGATAGATGCTTGATGCATCTGAAAGGGCACTACTTGCTGTTTTAGGGGAAGCCTAGTAACCTTGAATTGTAAACATAACAGTAACACTATCTCTCTGAGTCGGGATGCAGCCTGTAGTGACCCTAAATGCTGTTGATATGCCGGTGACCTCTCGGCTATTTCCCTCCTTCCAGGGGAAGCGGCGTCTGCAGACCTGAACTCTGACCAGGGCTCAGTGAACGGCGACGAGGTCGACCGGGGCGGGCTACCATTCCACAGCACTGCCTCGCAGCCTCCCCTCGACATCCTGTCGCCGACGGGCAGCACGTCGAGCAGGCACAGCGGGGAGCTCGGCGGCATCCCCCGCTGCCACTCCCCTGCCCCCAGCGACCCCTTCCCCTCCGGCAGCAGCCTGCTCTCCAACGGCTCCCACATCAGCGGCTCCATGAGCTCCCTGGACTCGGACGCCAGCGGCAGCACGGTCACCAGCACGGACAGCCACCCCGCCGAGCCCCTGTCGCGTCACCCCAGGGCGCCCAGCCTCCACGACGTCACGCGCTCGCGCCGACACGAGGCGGAGGCCCGCAAGGCGGAGAAGCGCAGCCGCGTGCACAGCCCTGAGAGGCAGGAGGCAGAGCCACTCTTCAGCCCTGAGAGAAGGTGAGGGCCGCTGTGGAGACGGAGTGGAAGGAGTTTTCAACAGGCCAGCAAGCCACAGCTTAACACTTGACTGAAAACTGAAAATAAAATTAGGCATGTTTAAGTCCAAGAGTGTTGGTAATTATTTTCTTAATTCGGAGGGTGAAACTCAAAACATCACAATTTGGTTTTCTTAAGTTTTTCAGCAAACAACTTTGCACGAGACGATTGCTTCCATAATGAAACTGAGGAGGAATCAATTGACGAGGAAACAATCTTTGGGATTTGTTTGCCCGCAGGGTGTACAAGGGTTAGCAGATTTATGTGGACGTTCCTGTAGTATTTTCTCTGCGCTGTCTGTCTGTCGGGCGGGCGGTCCGTGCTCTACTCACCCTTCTCACAAAGGTCAGGAGTCACAGCTCTCAGAATCGGGCACTTCAAACAGAGCCTCCCAGAGAGTGGGCTGTATTTCATCCCTTTTTCCCCTCAGCTGACAGTCTTTTGCCCCCTTTTCCCCTCCCACTCATTCCAGTATTAAGCATGCGAACAGCAGACCAGTTTAAGAACGAGTAAAACCTGTCCACTGGAAAGATAAGGGGGTACATTTAATTTTAGTTTATGGGAGCAGTGCCATTTTATGCCCAGCAGCCAATAAAGTGGCTAGCAGTCATGTGACACAAATATTTGACTGTCTGTCTCACTTATTGCCTTTTATGGAGCACTGACACTGCAGTGGATTCCCCATATAAGGTCACAATTCAAAGAGTCATTTAATATTTCCAACTGGCCAGCAATAAACAAAATTCTTCTATTTAGCAAAGAGAGAAAGAAAAGAAGTGATGATCAAAGAAAGACGGCTCAGCTGACCGTATAGAATTTCAAGTGTGAAACTTCAAAGACAAATAAAATTACGTTGCAGGTGAGGTAGAGGAAAAGAAGTACACGCCGATATGTATATGACTTTATGTCCATAATTTTACATAGCACTTCTCATATACATTGTCACGTTTGAATGAATGCTCATTGTATAAATTTTTTTACTTCAAAGCAGAAGATGATACATTCCCTCCCAGTGTTTTTAATGAGCTTTTATGCAATACGCAAAGTAATGGTATTGTCCTGTATACCTGCAGGCATGGTGCAGGGGCCTTAACAAAGGGGGTAGCGTGAAAGATCATCATTCTGATGCTGGTGGGAAAGCCGGTTTCGTCTCATTGTTGTCTGTGATATCACTGTCAGTGCCCTCGGAGCCTGTGCTGGCTTACGCTAAGTGTCAGTTAGCAATGTCATGTCCCCCTTTGCCACCGCAGTCGCTCCAATGTGATCGAGAAGCTGGAGGCGCTGGAGCTGGAGAACGCTGAGAGGATGGAGGTGGAGGAGGCGGGCCGGAGCGGGGCTCGTCAGGGCCGCAGTGAGACGAGGCGATTCCAGAGAGAGGTACTTACAAGCGCTCTCCTCTCAAGGTTCTCCATTACACTACCATAGGGAGCAATGGTGGTGCGTTTTACATTCAGCTTGGCTCACTGCCGTGCAGCAAAGGTTAATAAGTTATTATGAATTGGCAGCATGTGTACCTGACAAGACAATAGTGAAAGCCAGTTTCAAATGCACTTATTCAAGATATTTCCTAGCCTTTATTTTATTCATCTAATTTGATGACCTTTTTTCCTATTAAATTTGACGTGATACAGTTCTTGCAGTGATTTAATCAGAAGGTACCACAGGAGAAACAACTGAAGGTTAGAATGTGGCAGTTGGTAATTATCAAGCATTATTTACAAGTTTAGAGAGAATGAATACTGGCTACTTTGAGTTCATACTTTGTTCGTCCATAACTGAGGTTCTTATGTCTGAGGCTATACGATAATATTTATATCTGTGATGTGTGTGTGTGTGTGTGTGTGTGTGTGTGTGTGTGTGCGTGCGTGCGTGCGTGCAGTTGGACAAAGGGAAATGAAATGGTAACTTGCGGGCAGTGCTGTGAATGTCTCAATACACTTACACTTGAACAGATGTGAGTGCACCATTTCTAAGTATAACAATGTGAACCCGCTGTGCAAACTGAACCATGACCCGGAGTGATGCGAATGGAACCATGGACTTGATCTGTTACGCCCCAACTAGACACTCCTCTCTTCCTTCTGTTTTTGTTTTGGTTGTGAGTGGAGGTCAAAGGTGTGTGCTGAATTAATTTCCATTTTCCATTCTGTAGTTGGATTCCCCAGATAATTGCGCTTCCTTTTCCCACCCTATCCTGGGGAAAGCACTTCTTCAGAGAGGGGAAAAAACTGAGCTTTAAAAATGAAAAAAAGAAGAAGAAAAAAACTATTTTAAAATTGGCTGTTGACCCAGTTGCCAGAATGTTCTTTTCTGGCTTGTCAGGCTCTTAGCAGTGAAGGGTGACATCAAATTCCAGGGAGTGTCTGTATGACATCATCACCCATTACTTGCACATGCAGTCTGATCATGGGCACTTTTTAAAAAAAACATTTTTTTATACTTTCAGTGGAAATGTCCCCTGTCCTTACTAGTGTGCAACTTCGGTTCAGTGCGAGGCCAGTAGTGGTTCGGCTCTGCCCAATATATCTAGATTAAGATACAGCAATTTGTACTCATGACAGTCTGAGAATGATTTTATCTATGATTTTGTACTATGTGCATACATGTACATGTGTTTTTGTTTAGGTTTTGTTTGCTGTGGTTGCGCTCAGCCTCAAAGTGCTAAAACGAATACTTATTTTGTTTTATAAGGAATTCTAAGAAAAGAGGGAATCAGTGTGGTGATGGTGCTTGTTTGATCAGAGATTACGGATCCAGTAATGGTGTAGTTTGATCCAGCTGCTGGCGGCCGCGGGCTTGTGGATCTGGCCCAGTGGGGTCGCATCATTTCAAAGCTTCTTTGCCCTTTTGTCCCGAGGCCCGTTATTGTGCTGTTCGTCTGGCAGAGCGGGCCCTCGAGGTTTCTGTCATGCTTTCAAGGGACCTGGCGCCGTCCCAGGACGCCGAGAGATAAAACCCAACAGAGTACAGTCTTCTGAAGAGGAACGTCAGAGACAGCCTACTGCTGTTCACATTGTCTTTAGTGGCCGACTGAAAGAAAGCCCCACTCTCCTCTAGAGTAATAGGTGCTGGAGGTGCAACAGAGCCTTTGACCCAGAACCGTTCCTCACAGCACAAAAGCATGTGACCTTTTCAGCACGCCCTAAATAATGCTTTTTAAATATCGCACCTAGTGCCCGTGCCAAAACCTCTGCCAAACTCCACAGCCTTTTTCAATCTGTCCCATTTGACTGAGGTACCATCCCCTAGTGCCCTGCGATTTCACTGTTCACATAACTGAGTTATAAAAAAGAGGAAAAAGTAGCATGAGACACCCATTTGATGGATTCTAATTGGCCACATGTTTTGGAGGTGCAAACTCGAGATTGGTTTACACACACTGGCCACTGAAAGTCCCTGTGTCAATCCTCCTGCACTTCTAACTGCAGAAGCTGTGTCCTGACCTCAATACTCCTTTTCCTGCTCCACTCCAGGCCTCTGTCAAAGCATCATGTCTGCTGTGAACAGGCCTAATGGCTGCTAGGCCAGCGGGATATTTCAAGCAGGGACTTGGGGAGGTAGTTCGCCAGTAAACAGATTAGTTGGCGCGGCACTGTGTAGCACACATGCGTACTGACACACCCCCGGCAGCCATTGCACCAGGTGTTGCTTTGAATGCCTGCATGCCCCCCACCCCCACCCCACTGAAATCAGCCCTCAATGATCTTTTTAAGAGTATAAGCCAGCTGGATTGTTAAAAAAAAGTTGTTTCCCTCTACAAGCCTGAATAAGGCAAATGGACAGTGTATCACGGAGATAAACTATAAATTACAATTGAATACCTTGGCCCAGGGCGCCCCAGAGCACGGAAACAAAACCAGGTTCCAGACACATAAGCCAAGGTTCCCAGACATTTATAGGGGAAATAAACAAAAAACGGCTTCCTTCCCTCCCCTGTGATGCCAAATGCTCCCCCTGCTTTGTTTTTGAATATGAAAGGAGTGTACTGCCATCTCAACAACAAAACGTCACATATTCCCTATGAAATGCCTGCTGCCCACAGGCTGCTGCTTAGAGACATTTCTCCCCTCCCATATGCACTAGCTCTCTCCTGTGGTACTTAGTGGACTGCAGGGTGTAAATAGTGAACTGGCTTACAGGTGAGAGCATCATGCGCTTAAACTGCTGTTCATTTGGCACGCAGGTTAGACGGTGGTAACTCGAGAGGCCCGGTTGGCCATTTCAGTTTCAGAAGAAAAGGGAGATTTAGTTTTAAAGATAATTTTTTTTAAAACAAACGTAAGTTGATAGTGTTAGATCTGATAAAATTGTTCACCTTTTTTTGTTGTTCTTTTGCACCTTTACCTCATAGTTCAAAAATGTAATCCTTGTAAGCACTGCAGATGTGAAATACTGATTAAAATGCAGTCTAACTAAAGCACTTAATAAAGGCCCCTGAGGGACTGCTTGTCTTTATAAACCTGTTGGTACTTGCAGGAGACTTCTCACCCCCTGAGGGAAAAATATTAATTTTGAAAGTTTATTCATGAGGGCTTGTATCCAACCTATTTTAGGAGCAGAGGCATGATCCAGCACAAGGTCTAGATGTTCGCCATTCCACCCTCCCGCCCCTGAGACGAGCCAAGTCACTGGACCGAAGGACTACAGAATCCATCATGACAGTAAGTGTGTTCTTTAATTGTGTGTCTAATGGTGTTTTACAGTGCACTGCATAGCCTCTGAGATGAGGGCCTTGGAGCAGGTCTCGCGGGTGCAGGATTAGTGCTGCTGAGTGTGAACCAATGGAGAGGGTAACGCAGTTATCAGTGGATCTTGTGTGCTGAAGGTGTGAGCAGAAGGGACACCGCCACCGCGGCAAAACAATGCCGCCGCCTCGCAACAGATTTCTCAAGTGCCAAAGGTCACACGAGGCCCTTACCTAGTCGACTGACAGATGCCTTATCTGAGATTAGTGTTGTGGGTTTAAGGAGCAGGAGTTTAAGGCATTGACTTTTCACACAATCTGTGGCACTGCACTTTCTCTGCTTGCCTTTTACTATGAAGATTCTGCAAGTGATGTCGTTTATGCTTTTATTTTTTTTAAGTTCTCTGAGGGATGCATGGACTGAGGGACAAACACAGATAAAGTGTGTTTTCTGAGACTAGAGTTAGTTGAAATACTGTAATAATAGTGGCTCAATAAAAAGCAATGAGAGCTAAATCAACCACGTTATGCACAATAACCTGCAAATGGTGCATCTGTGGTCTTGTGGTAATAGACAAGTCTCTTCCTGCTCTCTTCGGTGAAAATAATTGTTATTTACCCTGCCTATCTTGTTTTCCTGTGACATCTGTTGATTTTCTGAGAACATGGACGTCCTAACCCCCCTCTTCACGGTGCTGGGTGTAGTAAACATCCCTCTCCTGCTGCCCAGGTCATTTCCATGTCTGTCCGTGTTTAGCCATGGCTTCCATTACTTTTACTCGTGTGAGCGTGTGTGTGAGCGTGTGTGTGAGCGTGTGTGTGAGCGTGTGTGTGTGTGTGCATGCTTGCGGAGTGTCATCAGGGTTTTTTTGTGGGTGTGTCTGCGTTCATGCAGGTGTGTATTTTTTTCTGTATGTATGTGAAAAAGGTATGGTGTGGGGGGTTATGCGTGTGCGAGCATGCTGAGCATATATGTGTGTGTGTGTGTGTATGTGTGTGTGCATGTGTGTGTGTGTGCGTGTGTGTGCATGTGTGTGTGCGTGCGTGTGTGTGTGCGTGTATGTGTGTGCGTGCGTGTGTGTGTGCGTGCGTGTGTGCGTGTGTATGTGTGTGTGCGTGCGTGTGTGTGTGTGGAGTTTGTCACTGCAGCTTCCCCAGTTCACCTCACGTAAGGGATGCACTTAATCCAAATTCAGTTTTGGGTTTGGTGGCATATCTTACTTTTCTATCTTTTGGATTCGGCCAAATACTTTGCAGATAATTTGGTGAGCATATTCCTAATCTCTCCAAAATACACATAATATTGCAGTAGAAATGTATAAATGAACCTATCTTAACCCAATGCTCCAGAATGGCCAAACACACAAAGCAACAGTATCCCAAACACCGATCTTGGATATTACGGTCCGAAAACAACAGTAGACTTGATACTGAGCATATCCAATTTCCACCCCAATTTGGAATTGCCATTTGTCTGCAACCACAGCCGTGTACATTTTGTGAACCCCACTGCTGATTCGGGTGAGTGTAGACTTCCACGGTTCTCCTCCGAAACATGTGGTGTCCCCAGCTGCTTCTTTTCGCACCACAGACTACAGCTAAGCTCACGTAGAGCAGAGTCAGAGGAGGACCTTTCATATGCAGCTTTGACTGTAATTTCCGGGTGCCCGATCGACCAGCAGGGGTCTAGCAATGCTCATGGAAACCCGATCCAACTGAACCCTCCTATTCCCTGGGCGACACATTTGCCAATTGTGGATCGCCCTATGTAGCTACCGGCCTCAGTCGGCACTGACACGGTCCGGATTTGATTTGGTCCGTGTCATGCGGCTCATCCATGCGCCACAGTGTGGAGCCTTAACCGAATGAGCCGCCCAGCAGACCATACACAGTTTTTAAATCGGCGTGAGATGCCATTTTTTAAATGCAGAGGCTGTCTGTACTTAAAAATCAATTACTAATATATATATACATTTTAAAAACAGAATCCATTTGAATTAAACTGATTTTATGTCCTGATAGAAGCCAGGTTTCATTTCCTCCTGTCATACATTTTCATAATGGATTTATAATGATTGCAAAGAGTGTCACCGTATGTATTTTGCCTGTATTTAGCCAAATCTGCAATGATTTCTGTATTTGGCAAAAACCAAAAATAAGGATTGTGTGCATCCCCACCACACAGTGAATGTGTTTGTAGTGATTTTTCCCACAGTGTGGACCACAGCAGAGGAAAGTTACTGAGCACCAGTAATGCTTTCTGAAGATGTTTTTATTTTGGGGGTGGGGGTGGGGGAGACTGAGGCTCCAGCATGTTGCCTGTTTCCTCTTTTTTGTCATCTCATGTCTGTTTTCTCAGCATTTTGATTCAGTGTAACCAAGGTGATCATGCATTTAATTTTTTCACAGAAAGTCTGCTTGTGAGACTGTCTAATTGCAGTTTTGCATTGTTTCTTATACTTTGTAAGATGTTTTATTGTTTTTTTTATTTTTTTTTTTACTGTAGACCATTATCTGCCATTGTGGAGTCAATAAAAAGTATGCAGTGAACTATTTTATGGCAAACTTTTACACCAGCCTTCTTATCATTACATTACAGGTATTTAGCAGACGCTCTTATCCCGAGCGACTTGCACAACTTTTCTTTAGCATTGTTTACGTATTATCCATTTATACAGCTGGATATATACTGAAGCATTTCAGGTTAAGTACCTTGCTCAAGGGTACAAAGGCAGTGTCCTACCTGGGAATCGAACCTGCAACCTTTTGGTTACAAGGCCAGTTCCTTAACCATTATACTACACTGCCACTGTTTCAAGTCAAGTAAATATCCTTGGTTGCTCGGTAGGTCATGCTCTGAAAGGTGGAGTGTGTGACGCACCTTTTCTGGGATTATATTAACTAGCCTGTCTCTCTGGCACTCTTCTGTGATACAATGAGATTGAAACGATTCTAAGCCATTCTACAGTGATTGGAAGTCCAGTGGGCCAGTCTCTAATGTGTTCTACTTCTCTTTACAGCCAGACTTGCTGAACTTCAAGAAAGGCTGGATGGTGAAAGTGGATGAACAGGGGCAGGTAGGTGAAGAGACCTCCAATAAATAATTATGAGGTGCTTGTGCAAAATGGCGAAACTATGTCTGCAATGCATAATGTGCATCTCTCATTTCTCAAAAGGAAGGAGACATTTCGCTACCATCAAAGCAGAGATGTGTGTACAAACAAAACCTTTGGAGTTGAGAGTCTGGCTTTGATGCCAAGGGTTCAATTGGCCCTGCCCTTTCACTTTTTTTTTTTTTGTAGCAACAAAGTTCAAATGACTTTTGTTGATTCAAGGAGCACAACCTGTAACTCCCTCCCGCTGGTCTGCTTGGCGAGGTAGTTCGGCTTGCGTCTACCGATGCAAAAAGCCGCAGCTTGATCCATGACATTTTATCATTGTTTTTTAGTAACAGTTGAGAGTTCAAGTGTCAACCGTGATGTCGTTCAGAAGTTGGACAGTAGAACAAATTAATTAAATTGTCCGCAAGTTGCCTGTAAGACATGTGATGTAAAAATAGACTTGTGTAGACCTTCTGAATATTTTCTCTGCTCTTTTTAGTAGCTGAGACACTTGAGCATTTTTGATCGTTGGAAATTCAGCCTGTGAATGCTGTGGGAAAACCCCTGTGAATGATGCCCCATGGGAGGGCATGTTTATGTGTATTAGTACGTCTCAGGCCTCACATTGGCCAGTCGAGGCCCAAGCCCTTCCACAAGAAGACACGCCCCTTAAATCCTGTATTGTTTATTTTAATATAATGCTGTCAGTTCTGGGTTTTTTTCCTAAGGAAACTTGATATCAAGTCTCCCAATATACGTTTGTATTGCAAAAACAATGTCTCAATAATACGTTGTGCCACGGTACTGAAACCGGATATCTGATTCTCACACCAGTCTTGATAACACACGTTTGTGTAATTTCGATGGCCTCTTTGTGACTTTTCTTTATCCATTCTTTCTCAAGTGGAAGAAATACTGGTTTGTGCTGACGGACCACAGCCTGCGATACTACAAGGACTCCATTGCAGAGGAGGTGATTTCTAATTGGCTTGTCTGTTTTAGCACTGACAAGAATCTCTCAAGTGTCAGTGTGTGGCAATGTGTTTTTACCATCATTAAATATTTTTTTTCCCCCTTATTTCCAGGCCTCTGATTTAGATGGGGAGATAGACCTGACTACCTGTTACAATGTTACTGAATACCAGGTCCAGAGGAACTATGGCTTCCAGATATATGTAAGATATATTTTAAAAATATACAAGTAAACCTGAATTCTGATATGCCTGTTGTGTATATGTTTATGATTTATGTATATGCATACAATTGCATACAGTTCATATTTATACAGTGCTTGACTGGCATGACCGTATGGTATACTGCCACATCTAAAAAATATAGAACATGGCTGATGTATATTGATGTTATGTTAGTTATTATGCTTTTCCTCATGATTACATTTGAATTTAAATTGATTGCATTTGAACTATTAACTGTGGCATTCCATGTCTGTCTTCATAGATACCCGTAGGGTTGGGTATTGTCAGATGCCTTGCGATACATTACATTGAATAAAACAGTCTTTGATCAGGTACAGAAAAAGGAACTTAAAGAATCCGTATCATGCCAGCCAAGATCAACAAAAAATACACAAGGGCCTTTTAAGGCCAATGAGCTCCCACACAGTATACTATAAAAAAGACGACAGTTATGAATGCTTAGTTGTCGTTATGAAAGCTTGATTTTTGTATAATTCAAATGTACACATTGCAAATAATAATAAAGTAATTAGGATGCCAAAAGGATCCAAAGGATGTTTGTTTGTGAATGGTGTGGTGAATTTCTTCTCTTTATTGTTGCCCTCAGACCCAGGAGGCAGTGTACACACTGTCAGCCATGACTGCCGGTATAAGGCGGAACTGGATACAGGCGGTGATGAAGAATGTGCGGCCCTCCACTGCACCGGATGTGGCGAGGTCGGTGAACCACGTACACGTTAATGCACACTGTTCTGTGCCTAGATTGTGTTACCATGAGTACCATGTATAGGTGATTAAGTTCTAAGTCAGTCTGTACTGAAGGTGTTTGTCTCAGAAAGGCGGCGTTGAGGTCAAGCATATTGACTGTACTTGTCTGTTCCGCAGCCTGACGGATGATCACGTGCCTCTGCTGAAGCCCGACGTGACGCAGGACTCCCCGTCCTCCGAGGCCTCGTCCGTGGAGAGGGAGGCAGGTCCCAAGAAGAGCCGCGCCAGAGAAAGGAGGCGTGAGGGCCGCTCCAAGACCTTCGATTGGGCCGAGTTCCGCCCTATAGCGCAGGCACTCGCCCAGCAGAGGGCACAAGAATCCGACGCCCTCCAAGCTGAGCTCGGCGACCTGGAGCGCAACAAGAGGCGTGAGGAGCGTCGGAAGAGGTATGAATCTGTGACGGGCCCGCCGCTCGAAACCGCCGTAGATGGCGGCAAGATGGACGTCGAGAGTAGCGGCATCGGTGAGCCCCACCCCCCATCACCAGAGCGACAACAGAGGGTGCAGAACGAGATCGAGCAGCACTGGCAGCAGGTGGAGAACACGCCCATTCGGGAGGAACGGCGGGTCCCCTTGTCCTCAGCTCAGCAGAGCAGGGAGACAACTGAGCTAGAGAAGCTGCTAGAAAGTTACAAGAAAGGGGTGAGTCTGAATCTCAGCTCGGGCCGCAAGAGAAAACGCTACGCAAAGGAACGAGGGAAAAATCTGATGACAAACTGAAAGAGCTCATGCGCCACATGCATTTGGTTGCAGGTAGAAGAGCTGAAACTGCAGCTGGAGAGTTGTCATCAGCAGTTGGCAGATTCCGACCACCATAAGCAGGAGCTAGAGGACCAGCTGAGAACAGCGCTGGCGCGTGAGCAGCAGATCCGGTCTGGCTACGTCTCGCCGGTAAGCTGGATACACTCCAGTGTCATCTCCACTGTCACTCGAAGACAAAACGTGTGTAGTGTTTGTATTTGGGGATGGGGTGGCAGTCTTTCTATTCCACAGTCTTTGCATGTTTAAAGAAAAACAAAACTGACATCTTATTGAGGCTACAAACCAACAAAAATTTGGCTTGCATGTTTGACAGTTGCATGTCAAAGAAAAGATATGGATCTTTTTAGCTTTTGGCTTCTACTTGTTCATCTCCTCTTGCCATGTTCTCAAAGCATGACAAACAAGTCATGCTAGCACTTATAAAATGTACATGCTACGTAAAATAATTATTAACATGATTATCAGTAGAGCAGTTGTCAGATTGGTTGTTGCAATGCTGAAAGGGCATGGTTATTTTCTCTATACGAGATTTACTGTGTGATTTGCTGAAATGTCGAAACGTTTGTTATTGTTTACATGTATGAAACGTTTTCTGCTTCAATTATTCATCTTGTATTAACACTACATAGGCTATTAGTTTGGTTAGACATATTGTAATGGTGGCTTTCAGCAAGAAAGTTGTGGGGCTGTTACGTGCTGGTGTTCAAAAGAATATATTTTTTCTCTATAGATTCAGTAAACTGTGCGAACTGTCTATTTCAGCTAAGTGGCATTTTTCATCAAGGTGGAACTAGAGATGCAGCCCACTGCATCTTTGTCCACATTATCTCCTTCTCTACGCTTTTTCTCACTTAAAATAATTTAAGTGAGAGCATGTGGGTCACTTCATCTTAGAGTTTTTTTTAATTTTCCATTTTAAGTTTTAATGTGGATTCAGATTTCTGTAGTTGTTCTGCAACTGTTTGCAAAGAAAAGGGTACATCTGTATTATAGTTTGAGTTGGCATGGATTACTGTGAGTTTAAGTTGTTCTTTTTTATTTAAAGGAAATTTATGTTACTACGCTAAACTTCACAAAGGATAGGGTTTCTTTTTTTAAACTTTTTTCAGACACCTGAGTTTTTTTATTTTTATCAGTCAGTTGTGTGGTTTGGGGTGTATTTGGTCAATACCACACATACTATCTAGTCTAGTTTTGTTTGAAAATTCACCTTTTAATCAATATTTATCTATTGTGTATTTATTGCATTGCCTGTGTGCTGGTGGATCTTTCTGAAGAATGTAAAGGGAAACTGAAATTGTAAATACATTTTAAACCAAAACTGCTCAGTACTGAAAATAGAGAACAGTAATTACGTGGACTGTTTGATAAGGCTTGGAAAGTTCAGGACAAGTAAAGCAGAGTTTTCTATGCTGCTGTACATGCCTAACGACGGTATGCTTCCCATCTCAAAGTAAACCACTGAGTACTAATTTTGCATTACTTACACCATGAAATAACTCTTAACCATTAATGTGCATGTTCTGTTGTGATCTACTAACGTCGGCCATTAAATCTTTTTTTCCAGCGCTTTCTATATTTGCAGCATTTTCTGGATCAATCTGGAAACTTTTCCTTTAACCATTACAGTATTTCAGAATTTTTGTTGTAATTTCATAAATGTTAAAATATTCCAAAAGCAAAAAGAAAATTGGGGAAAAATAATAGAAAATTAAGATACAATTTAATGAGCTTCTTTCGCCTCTGCTGAATGTTAACCAACTGTCTGGTCCCCTTTTCCAAGCTGGAGTCCCCTTTGGTTCTTGAGGCTGAACTTGTGTCCCAGAAGAAGAGACAAGAGCTGGTTAGTTCTCAAGCTCAGAACCTAAAAAAGAAGTACCAGGAAACCAAAGAGCTCCTGCAACAACAAGAATTGAAAAAGCGCAGCATGCAGGCACAGCTTGGCCTTTCTCTCTTACCCCTGTCTACCAAGGAACCCTATCTACCCAAAGACGACAGCTCAGACATCTCTGAAACCCAGACATCATCTGAGCCAATCCACACAAAAACATTTAGCATTTTGCTGCAGGATAGGGAGGGCAAGCTTCAGGAGCTAGAGAAATTGATTTCTGGAAGTCCACTAACTGTGAGAGGGTTGCTGAGGTTGCTGGGCTCCCACAGTGAGT
The DNA here is from genome assembly GCA_022702515.1 of Ilyophis sp. 1 JC-2022. Lineage (NCBI taxonomy): Eukaryota > Metazoa > Chordata > Actinopteri > Anguilliformes > Synaphobranchidae > Ilyophis > Ilyophis sp. 1 JC-2022. The sequence goes on along the minus strand of CM040405.1, from coordinate 41,192,792 downwards.
TTTCCGAAGAGGATCACATTCACACTGTGGAAGAGCACGACCACGAAAAGTTTGCCGACAGGACCTGTTGTCAGAAGGTGTTTGAAAGCCTGAAATATCACCAAGATTTAGAGATTGAGGCCCTCAGGAGGAGTCTGTCCAAAGCTGGTGAGAGCATCCGTCACTATGAAGTACGATTGCTGAATATGGAGGACATGCTGGGAAGGGCACAGCGGCAGAAAATGGAAAGCCTAAAGGGCCACTATGGGCCACCATATCAAATTGAGGATTACGCTGAAACAAGTGAGGTCAGGAGGCTCTCACAGGAGGTGGAACTGCTCACTAATGAGAATAAGGTGCTGAATCAACGCTACCAGGAGATTTTAAACCAACTGACAGAGGCCGATCGAGAGATAGAGAGGTTGAAGCTTGAGCTCTTCAACCAGCAGGGTGGTCAGCAGCACCTTCTGGCGGTGGAGGAACTGAATCAAGTCAAAGCTAAGCTGGCAGAAAGGGAGGCCGATTTTTTAAACAGAGAGTTTTATGAGAGAGACCTAAAGAAGACGTCTCAAAAGCTGCAGGAAGCTCTCATCAGAATCGAGGTTCTGGGCAACAATCTGAAGGATACGGAGAAGAAGCTGCACTTAAAGGAAGCCACTCTGAAGGGTTTAGGCTTCCAGGTGGCAGAAGATAATGACAGTACTTTGCTTCTGGAGGAGAAGGAAGACCTGTATCATCGACTCGAAGCCACTGAGGCCAGGCTGTGTGAACAGGAGAAGCAGCTGCGCTCTGCTGAGAAGTCATACACGGAGCTCCAGGCCCAGAATGCCGAGCTCAAAGCGAACAACCAAAAGCTGGAAAGCCTCTATTGTCAGAGGCTTTCTGAGGCTCAGAGTCAAATTAACATGATGCAAGAGAGCATTGAGGGATTTAGGAAGTCAGATCAAGGGGAAGGAGAAGTGTACGGATGTAAGGAGCATGCCTATGGTTCTGAAATGCATGTTTCAGAAGAGAAAGATGTTCAGCAAGTGGTAGAAGAGATGAAAATGAAGTCGGAGGCTCTCCGTGAAGTATGTGAGGTGATAGCGAATGTAGATATTAATGCGGAACCAATGTTTAAGGAGTGGAAAAGTGCTGTGCATGGAAGTGTACCTAGCCTCCTGCATTCTGAAGGAGAGAATTTTGAAGTGAATCAGGAGGTGAGGAGCAAGTTGCTCTTAGAAGGAGAGTTTTGGGGACAGCTGTTGAGTGCAGTCAAGGGTAGACCAACCCAGTTGAATGAAAGTGAGATTGTAGGTAGCTTTGTACATGATGTGGTACAGCGCATGATAATTGAGAAGAGGATGTTACTTTTAACAAATACACTTTTTCCTCAAGCTAAGATGAAAGTGGGTAACGAAGGAAGAGGTAACGAAGTTGAAGGAATAGAACAAGTAAGCAGAGTGTGTGATGACCTGAAAACCACAGAAAATATTAAAGGTCAAATAAGTACCCAAGTTAAAAAAGAGAAAGGAGTTTCATATTTAAGCGATTGGCTTGATGAGGATACCAATGCTCTCATCTGGAAAGATCTCCTGGAGACCCTACAAGAAAAGATTTTCTTGTTGAATCAAACCGCTTCCATTATGCATGCCTCCTCTGACACCGAGCTCCAGTCTTTGGTACTAAAACTTAGTCATTCTCAGAACCAGAAGAAAGATTGGGTTGCATACGTTCAAGAGGCGTCCGTGGAAGCTCAGTCGTCCTATCTGATGAGTAGGCTAGACGTTAGACACAAAAAAGAGGTTGAAGATTTGCGGCTGAGATTAGAATCCTTGGAAACTGCCTGCGGAAATTGTGCCAAACTGAAGAGGCAGAATGAAGAGCTCCGCAACAAACTAGAGACTGAGCAGAGGGTGGGGGAAGACTATCAAAGCCCAATGACAGGGGAACACAAGCCTGTGATGCACATCCAGATTGAGGGAGAGCCCATTGACTCGCTGGATAAGGCCATTCAGCTGCAGGATATGGTGGCAAAGCATAAGAAAGAGCTGCGGGAGGTTAAGGATGTCTATGAGCTGGAGGCAGACAAGCTGAGACAAGAGGTGGCCAGTGCTGGGGAGACGCTCAGACTGAGGTCAGAGGAGAACATCAAGGAGATCGACTCCCTGACCATCTGCATGGAGAACATGAAGAGAAAGCACGAGGTGGAGAGGAGCATCCTGGAGAAGTGCTTTGAGGAGAAGATTGAGCAGCTCAGGAGCATGTTGGCACTCAAGGGAGCCGAGACACCCCCGGACAGCGAGCCGTGCCCCACTTCCTCAATGAAAGAACGCATCAAGGAGCTGGAGTCCCAGGTCTCTGTCATGACGGCGGAAATGAAGCAGCGTGATGATGCGGTGTCTCTCCGGCTGAAATACGAGAAAGACCTTGAAAACCTGAAGGTGGAAGTGTTCCTTGTCTCTGCTTTTCTTGGTGTTGCCTTGTAACTTCCCTTGTGGTAAACCCCACCTTATGCCCATTTTGCCCTGTTCCCTTATCGAGCTCTGCTTCTGTAACCAACATCCTGAAATGTTGCATGCGTTTAACCCAGTACATGTGAAAGGCCCTTTATGCGATTTAGAGTGTACTGAGGAACCCATTCAACTGGTTTCATAAAGAGTACACAATTGTTGACCCTTAAACAGCACTTAGGGATGTTCATTGGTAAAGGCAGTCTAGTGAATGGGGTTATCAGAAACGGCCAAGCATTTTTATGAGTTTATCTCTCTCTACTTTTATCTGTACATGATGCATCCAGGTAAATATTTTGATTTCTTTTAAAATATCTGTTAATGTTCTACAAAAAATGTTTTGGGAGAAAAAAAAATTACACTCAGGAAAAGACCTTAATTGATATTAACTGAACAATAGTTATTATTCAGAGAACTACTAAGTGCTCTGTAAGGGAAATATTTATCAATGTATTTGTTTACTGCACTCTCATAATCCAATCAAAACTGCCAGTATTGCATTCTGTCACTCATATACTAGTTTCTGCTGGTTGTGAAATGGGTTCCACAGGCATGAGCCAGTTTGCTTTGTATTTATGTTCAGAGTGCACTAACCCTTCCCTAACTAAGGTGTATACTGAAATTCTGAAAACATGCATTTGAACCCTTATACAGCATCACGTGACATAAAAACATTTTTGTATGTGATTCCCTTTTCCTTGAAGTCCTTAAAAGTTCTGCAAATTTTTGATGAAGCATTATTTTTTAATAGAACAAATTATTGTCAATGGGTATTCAGCCATGGATTAGTCTTCCAATTATTTGGGAATACGCAGATGTAATTTGGGTTCACCTGTTCATGTTTTTTATGTTATTTCGCTGCTGTTGTGCTTAACACATTTGCCACCACTTTGTTTTGAAGCGGATCTCTCTACCATTGACTTACAAATAAATTATCATAATCAGCTTCAAGCCTCCACCAATGCCCATAAAGTAGAATGCTTCTGCATGTGAAAATGTTGCAATTTGTATTTAAGATTACATTTTAAGTAACACAAAAAACCTCTAGTATGAAGTATTTTGAAAGGGTATCTACAATGTTATTAATCCATCAACCAAGTATGTTCACCAATAATGCATAACTCCTAAGCATTTTAGACCATATATAAGGGGTGATCGTATACGTTTTTGTATCTTCTCTTTGGACATATATTCCACTGTGTCTTGCCAAAAATATATAATTTCAGATATACATTTTCTATGCAGGTTGTGGCTATATGAAAGGAAGATTTGGGTTTTCTACATTTTGAGATATTGTAATGTAAAAAAGGATCTATGTAGTCCTTATTGCTGAATTCATAATATGAAAATGAAAATAATAGCTTTGAAAGGTGGCCTGTCATTCTGTCTTTGAGATACATTGTTTTTACCCATCTCATTTGTCTTTATAGTTGAATGATTAGTATTTGATTAGTATTTTTGCCTTTATTATTATTGTTTATCAATATAAGATGTTTAAAATGGTTCTGCCTTTTAAACATCTCTGCAACATGATATATAGGGAAAAAGAAACATTAATGGAAAGAAATGAGTGAAGCAAGCAGAATACATTCAAATGTTTCTTAGCTATCGTTTGAGGAACCATTGAGTGGAAAAAAGGATTAGCGTAATGCAAGGCAGTAATAAGATATAATGCTGGTGGGCAGGAGTTCAACCGCGAGGGAGGAAGAGAGGAGAATAATTAACTTATGGATGGGAAATTGAAGAATTGGACATGCATATGGGCTTAGTGGGTGGTGTGTTGGTATGTCCAGGGTATTTTTATTCTGGCACATGTAGATGTGGTTTTCTGTAAGTGGTAGCAATATTCAATCCTCTGATTTAAGGGTGACGTCAGTCTAAATTCAGTATCCGTATGCTTAGTGTTAAAAGGAAATTGAAACTATGTTGCTTGCCAGGGTAGCAGGATAATCCATGGAAGAGGAGAGCATACTTTTCCACGTGTATTTATGATTTGTGATGGTTAATTTTTTCCGGTGTCAGTGACAGGAATGAAACGTCCAATGTATATGGAAGCTTTTGTATAAACACAAGACATCACAAGCGCGCCTTGGTTCTGCCTAATGTTGAAAGGCGTTGGAGCACTTGATGAAATGCAGGACCAAGCTAATGAGATACTTTTGCATCTGGCACCAACTCTTAAGAAAGGACAGGGATACATTTTCAAATCTAAACTTCCCTTCCGCCATGCAGTTTGTTTAGAAGTGATTTGTTTGTTCACCTCACTGTAATGCGTCATTCTTGATGTTTCATCATACTGTTGCCACTTTTTTCCTGCTGTATATTTTAGGAGTCTGACTAATTTAAACCGAAGATGTTGCCTTTTCAGTCCTGACCTTTTTTTGGCCATTGCTCTAAATGTGTAATTTGTTGCCAGTCCTCTAAAAATGGAAGTCCAGCTGCTGTTGGTGATGTTACTGTGAAAGTAGTTTGTGCCTTTTCAAAAAGAGTCCTTTTTTGGCTAGAATCCATACCAATATATTGTCTGCTTTTTCTCTTTAAGTTAGAAAAGTTATTTTAAAAACTGACTACAATTATAAAAGCGTAAAATTGTTCATGCTGACAATGTGCAAACATACTTGAATAGAAGAAACATGCTTTGAATCTTAATTGCTTTGTGCCAGGGCTTTGGGTCTGGGATTTATAGTTATAAATTGTAGTTCAAGAGTTTTGTGTGAAACATCTTGCCACTGATTGGTGGTGTTGGTAGTTTTACTATTGTACAGGCGATGTGCTTTGTATTGGTGCATTTTAAGGTGTTTAATGAAGAGCACAGGTAAAAAAAGAAACTGGGACAAAGTAGCCTATCTGACAATAATTTATTCCAGTTATATGCTAATATATTATATATCCTAATTATTATGGCCATGCCAGGGTGTTGGGATAATGTGGATGGATGCAGTACGCTGGCAGTTAGTTTGTGAAATCAATGAAAGTAGTATTGTATTTTTTTGCTTGAAAGACTTGAAAGAATTATTTTTTTCGCTGGTGTCTTGACAAATCTGTTCTCCCCTACAAACCGGGTCCGGGGATCCTTCATGATCTCAGTTCCTCACGTTTTTGCGTATCATGTTGCGTCACTTTAGGTAGAGTTTGGCTCTGCCATTGTAAAGTATCATATTCATAATGTGAACTGACAACTAATTTTATTATTAAGTTGACACATTTCCCTCGTGAAAATGTATTGTTTAGTGTTATGAGCCTATGTTCGGACTAGCTAGCTAGCACATTAGCACTGTGTCGTCTAATGCGTGTTAGCTCGTCCAAACGTGAATTGGTATTTATTTTGGCATTATCGAAGTGCTAGCCAGCTTGCTAGTGCAAACATGATCTCATAACACTTAACATTTAAGGTTAGCTGGCACAGTTTAAGCATCTTCACATACTCTGCCCCGAACTTAATTGCTATTTTTTGGTGTTATTTCACAACGGCAAACCCAACAGCTACCTAAAGGACATGATAAACAGAGATTATGAAGGATCCCTAGACCTGATTTGTAGGTGGAACCAGATTTGTCATGACACTGGCTCTCTAATCGTACCATCAGCTGGTGAAGAAATTAGCTCTAATAGACAGACATAAACAATCACAGGTGCTGCTGTGATGTGGGTGTTGGAATTGTGAGTTGCGGTTGTGCACAGTAAGGCTCCAGGGCGCACCGAGCCCCGTGAAAACACGTTGCTTAAGTGCTTGTTTGGTCAGATTGAGAGAGCGTTCAACAGCACTGTTGACAGAACTGAGATTAGCACTGTTGAATGGAGTACGGAAGTCGATTTGGCTTGACACAGTCGGAAGGCCATTCAAAACCCTTCTTGTGGAAACTTGCACCGTAATTACAATAGCAGTGCAAATGCCCCTTTCCAAAACCATGTTGATCTTAACTGTCAAGATGAGCCGCTCTTATATTTTGTTGGGAATGGCCAAAGTGTAGTGTATATGATTCAAAGCAGTCTAGGCTCTGCAGTCTCTGCCATTCAAACAAAAGGCAGAGGATTGTGGGAAGGATTGAGTTGACAGTCAGCCACTTATTTTTTTTGTCAGCATTCAGAAATCAAGCCACTCATTCTTTTGTGAACGCCCAGCTGATCCTCACATTCCAGTAAAGACTGGAATTCGTTTTTCTTTTTAAAAACTCATATCTGGCTGGTATACAATGACAGCAGAATGTTGCTCTCCATACATACAAATGCAGGGATTTAAGGCTACACAAGAAGGTAAAAATGAAATGAATGTTCAATAACTTGATGGAACTGTGTCTTTTGTCCCTCCTTAGAGGGATTACAACGGCCCATCAGAACAGAGCCAAACCTTCCATTGGTTATGTGTTCTTTTGTTTCCGCTTTTTACACATTTGTATTCCATGCCCTTCTGGCCTGTATACAGGCATTCCTTGCACAAGGCTGCCATAGCCGTGATGTGTTTTATTAGCAGTTGCTGTTGGTGGAGGTGAACTGGGTGTGTGGCTTCTTGTTACAGTAGGGAGGCTGGGGAATTAATGTCCTGAAATGCCCTTCCCGCCCCCAGGCCACATGCGAGAGAGGCTTTACGGCCATGGAGGAGTCCCACCAGAAGGTGGTCGACGAGCTGCATCGCAAGTACCAGCGCGAGCTAGAGAACCTGCATGAAGAGAAAGAGAGGCTGCTGGCTGAGGAGACAGCCGCCACCATCGCCGGTGAGGGACAACGCTACCCCCTCCACCGCCAACCATTCATTCAAAGCCTTTTGTTTTTTATGATCCCGCCACTCCAAACTTTTCAGTGGACTTGTGACTTATATGTTGTCTTTCTCAGAAAATGACACCTGAAAATGCTTTGCTTACTGCTCAGGACATAATGTTCCCAATCTAAAGACCCATAAGGATGGTTTCATTTTACTTAACCTTTATCATTTAGCGAGGTTTGTACATGATAACCATCCTAATTAAGCTTATAAAATAGCTGTAATCTCACCGGCTACCTTTTGTATACTGGTTTGTTATAAAAATTTGTATCTGTTAGTTGCTCTAGTCTACATATAAGAGAACATTCAGCAGCATTCTGGTGGCAATAGCTTTGCACAAAAATACATGAAAATGATCTTTTCTTCCTTTGTGAATCCTATGAGTTCAGCATTGTAAATCTTAGAGCATGAGCCCTATTCAGCCTCTCTGTACTCTGATCTCTGGCTGTGGGTGAAGGGGGGGGGGGGGGGTGTGTGTGTGTCTTTAAACTGGTTATTACTGCTAAGCTCAGAGTGATAAACATCGAGTTGAGATTACAGACACCAGTGATTGTAATGCTAGATGTTTGTCAGGGTCACGGATGTGAAAAAGAATGTTCCTTAGGTTTGTAGTACTTACGTTTACTGTAGAGGAATGTACCTTTTGAAAGAAGAGTGATGGATAGAGAGCATGTCTACAGGCTTGTAGGTGGTCCTGCCGAGACCAGATGTCAGTGAAGGCCCTTGTTTTTGTTGCTTCAGCGATCGAGGCAATGAAAAACGCACACCGCACAGAGCTGGAGAAGGAGCTGGACAAGGCTCGCAAAGCCAACTGCACTGTAGAGAATGCTGATATCGAGGAAATCCGCAGGCTACACGAGTAAGTCGCCCCCTCATCCTTCCCGAAGCATTTATGTCCAGTGGCCTCCATCATTCCAGAAAGAATGCCATTTACCAAGCAGAACGGCTTTATCCCGACAGAGAGGAGCCTATTCATTCTGTGACATCTGGATTTCTGCTAAGCGCAACACACCAAGGAGATTAGTAAAACAAATGGAATTTGTTTTGAGAGGAAGGGGAGTTAAAGCTTGTATCACTTTGAACAGTGTGAGAAATGCATAGAGTGCTCTCAGCATTTGACAAATTATATCCTGGTGTGTTCTGATGCAACTTCTGTTGTATTGCCTCTTCTTCACATGGGTTCTCGAACAGGAGATGCTTTATGCTCGAAGTGTAAGTGCAGGTGTTAATGTATAGCAGCTTTTCCCCAGCTATTTTAGCAAATTAGCAGCAGCTGAAAGAAGCCCAGATCCGCTGCAGAATTTAGTTCAGATTGAATGGAGGGCTTTAGATGAATGGATAAAGCTGTTGTGTGTGACTGGGCTTGGCTATCAGCTATACCCAGGGTAGCAAAGTACAGTGTGCCTGACCTGGAAGTACAAAGCTGTTTGATTCAGGAGCAGTTTGTTTAGCTGCCCGTAATCTGCCGTCAAATGCTACCTCGGCTCTAGTTGAGTCTAGCCACTGAGGCTGAACTTTTTTACCTTGGGCTAAAAGGGAGAAATATAACCTAGCCACAGCATAAGAGAACTAGCTTGACCACCCACCCCCTCTTTGTCTCTTTGTGTTGCAGTGAGGAGCTGTGCTCTTTTCACCGTGAGATTCAGGTGCTGTCAGAGCAGTATTCTCAGAAGTGCCTGGAGAATGCACACCTTGCCCAGGCTCTGGAGGCTGAGAGGCAGGCGCTGAGGCAGTGCCAGCGGGAGAACCAGGAACTCAATGCGCACAACCAGGTGAGTGGTTCTGGTTTTGACCATACAGGGACTAGCATTAGCCATAACGGGAGGTGTACTGCAGCAGGCCCCTGGATATGGATCCTGAAAGCCTTAACCCCTAGAGCCACTACGTACTAAAGAGACGTGTGCCAACCATGAAACTTGTCATTTGTGAGGTCTAGTTAGGCAGGGCTGTGCTAATTTATGCCAAATAAAACTGACATGGTGTGGTGTAAAGAGTAATTCTTTAAATACACTCCTGTTCAGCAGGTGGCAGTAATGCACTGTGTTTTGGTTTACAAGTCACTATGAAAGCACGGATATTAGATTTATTTATTTACATTTTAGATCATTTTAATGCTTCCTTGAGTATTTTGTCTCCCACGTGAGACTTCTGTGTGGGCAGTATTTAGGAGACTGATGATCTGCTGCTTTCTCAGGAGCTGAACAACCGACTTGCTGCAGAGATCACCAAACTGCGGTCAATGACCAGTGAGGACACCTGCACCATGATGCAGGGAAAGGAGCTGTATGAGCTAGAGGTTAGATCCCGCAGCAATTCCAAACTCCCAATTACAAGGTCACACCCAGGTTACCGAGTGCCAGTCGGTGGTAATATCTGCCATAGTTACAGGTATCACTCAATAGACTTGTGTTTCTTAAAGGGCACTGTCACTGGAAGAAGAAGTAGAAAAAACACATTAACCCAGAATGGTAAACCAAGAATATCTTCAAATTAGGAATATTTAAAGTTAAGTTAAATTAAAATTTAATTTAAGTCAATTTAATTTGTGGAATTGAAATGAAGCAAATTATAGATTTTTTAATTGCCTGCTTTTGTTTTATTTACATTTAAAAAGATTAAGCCTTTGCTTGCAAACACAATGAGGCAATGCACTTTGAGTTACTTTTTCTCTCTGGCTCCAAGGTCTCCCTTTCAGAGGTGGCAGACTATTCTTTGTGTTAAGGGGTATGGTGTTAACGGTCATTCATTTCCTTTTATGTGTTGAAAAGGAGGACTGCAGTACCCCTTACGCTGTTCCTCTTCACTCAGGTGATGCTGCGGGTGAAGGAGTCCGAAGTACAGTACCTGAAGCAGGAGATCAATTCCCTGAAAGACGAGCTCCAGGCTGCCCAAAGAGTACGTACTAAGATCGAGTATGAGAACAAACTTACTCTACCTGCAGTACAGTTTTAGTTCAGCTACCTTATGAGGGCCTATGAGTCACTTAAGTGAACCAAGGGTGAATTTTCAGTTCTGAATACAGGTGGATAGTAGTACCTGATTATGACCTGTCTCTGTTCCATCCAGGACAAGAAGTATGCGACTGATAAGTACAAGGATATATACACGGAGCTGAGCATTGTGAGGGCCAAAGCGGAGCGTGATCTGGGCCGACTTCGGGAGCAGCTGCAGCTTGCCCATGAGGCAATGGGAGAGCCCTCACTGGAGGACATGGAGCGCAGTGGCTATGGTAGGAACCTGTACTGCACCCCCTTTCACCCCACTCGGGACATAAGGGCGTAGATATACAGTACCTTACTGACATCACCAAAGTAGCACCCTTCTTCACTTCACACTTTGCAAGGCTGTGTCTTCTTCTGAATGTTTTCTGATGGCTCTCATCTCCTGTTAGATATCATGAAGTCCAAAAGCAACCCAGACATCCTCAAGATGGCTGCCGCAGCCGCCAAACGTTCAGAGCGTACAATGAGGTCAAAGGTGAGCATCTAAACGCTGTAAAACCTCATGGGACCGAGAACTCCAAAAGCAAAACAGCTTAAACAAAGGCATTGTAATGTCGATTTAAAGACAGTGTAACACAAGTGAGGGCTGTGAATTGCTTCTCTAAAATGAACTACTGTATTTGATTACCAGGGTTTTATAATGATGTTCAATTTCCAATGTATGGTGGAGAAACGGAGAAGAGTTTTCAATGAAAGAGTTTGGCCTGGCCTTGTTCTTCCAACAGTACATGTGGACAGAAGTATCTACCTCTGTAGAAAGGTCACACTGCCACCTTCAGGCTGACAGCGCCACACCTCCTTTCATAACAGACATGTCTGTGGTTTCTTCCCCTGAAGAACAATTTGTATATGCTATTGCTTACAATAATTATTATTGTATTAGTGTGTGTGTGCGTGCGTGCGTGCGTGCGTGCGTGAGAGAATTACTAGCACCCTTGATGAAAATGAGGCTGTATAAAATAAAAACAAAGATAATTAACTATATTTTATGCTCAAACCTCAAACATATGACAACTATATACTTTTATTCTAATACAATTATTCTTTAAAGAAAACTTATTTTATTGAGTAATACTATTTTTTTCTCAAAAACGTAGGTATCAGATTTATTGGCACCCCTAAAGATTATTGTAAATAAAATCTAACAAAGTATAATCTGCAATACAATTCAATTTATTTAAGTTAATTAAATTCTTAAGGAATTGTATTATGACCTTCCATCACTTCCTATTTCACTAGGGCATGAAAATGAGGTGGTAAAATCTATTTGTCATCCGTCACCATGCAGAAAGCCAAAGAACTGTCGAATCAAAGGAGACGGGTGATTTCTGACCTACACAAATCAGTTAGTGGACAAAAAAAATACATAAACTATTAAACATACCACTATGTACTGTTAGGACAATAATCAAAACATTTCAAACATCTGGAACAGTTTCAAACTTGCCAGTAAGAGGATGCAAGTTCATGCTGTCCCCACACTGTGCAGAAGATGGGGAGGGAGGCAAAGAGGAACCCAGGGATAATGGTTGAAGAACTGCAGAGTTTAGTTGCCTCTTGGGGTTACCAAGTCTCAAACTCAACCATAAAATGCCAGCTTCATACCAAAAGGTTCTTTTGAAGGAGCGCACAAATAATTCCCTTATTCAGAGAAACCATAAAATTCAAGCATCCGGACTGACAAATGTCATTACAACTGTGACTTGAACCAGGTGCTATTGTCCGATGAGGCGAAACGTTTGGGTCATGTACACTGTCGATGCTTTGGGGCTTATTTGCTGCCAGTGGTCTAGGGACTCTTGCTAAGATCTGTGGCATAAAGAATTCCACCAAGTACCATTACATTTTAGCCGAAGACCTGGCTGCCTCTGCCAGGAGGCTGAGACTTGGCCATAGGTGGTCCTTCCAACAACACAGTGACCCAAAACATGCCTCAATATCAACACAGAAATGGTTCAGTTTGAAAATGGCCATCTCCAGATTTAAACCCGATTGAAAGTGTGTGGTCTGAATTGAAGAGACAAGTCCGTAAGTGCAAATCTAAGGATGTCAAGGGTCCTGAAAGGTTCTTTATGGAGGAATAGTCTTGATGTGATCAAGAGTCTTCTGAAACATTATAGGAAATGGCTGAGTTCCATTTTCCTTGCCAGGGGAGGCTGAACCAAGTACTCACAGGGGTGCCAATAATTGTGAAACCTTTATATAAATTTCTAATTTGAAAAATGTTATTAGTTTGGTTGATTCCATTTAATTATTAAGATAATTACACATCTGGAAAAATTACAATATATCTCTGAAATTGTGTTACTTGTTTTCTACTGTCTTTTTTGTGCATCTTTATCAACAACGCCAATAATTATGGACCTGACGGTATATTATTTCTACTTTTATTCATAAAATGATGGGGAATTTCTCCATTCACATTTTTTAATTATAAATTTGTTAGTCTCCTGCAAATAGTTGGTTAATGAGCTGTTTGAGCGTGATAAGCTGTGGCCTGAGTCTTGGTACTATGCTGGTACTATCCTACTATGCTATGCTTGTCTAAGTTTATATGAGCTCCATCTGTTGCTAATTTATAGAAACGCACCCAAGACGAGGTACCGATGACCTTCCCCTAAATGTTGAAAGGTTCAGTGGGACATGATCTCCTATGTGAAGACACCCGTTAGCACAGAAAGCACTAAACATTATGAGTGTAATCATTAGTGCGCATACAGTGAACTAATCCTGCACGTTCCCACAGGTGCTAATGAGATGGGAATTGCAGTGCATGCAGTAATAGGTTTATTACCTCATTGCATCTGACAGAGAAGCAGGGAAAGGCATGTTCTTACAGTAGTATGGAGAGGTATGCTGTTTCTTTTTCCTGTCTAACACACCCTGGTGCGTTTCCTCCCTCTGTCCTCAGTCTGCGAATCGTGACATGCCCTGGGACAGCTAAGGCTGCCTGAAGACCTATTGACCTCTCCTTTAGGTAAATCCTCTGGGAAAAGACCAATGCCTGTAGTGGAGATCTGTGGATCCATTTGCTGACTGGTTTATTTGGGGGTTGTGTTTAGTAAATAATATATTTACGTCAGTGTTTTATTCCTGAACACTGCCAAGTTTCCCCCCATTCTCCTGTAGCAACTGCGTATATCATACAGCACAGGTTTTGTTTTGGACTGCCATATCAGTACCTACCACATGGGTCCACATTTTGTAGTGTCATCAAAATCAATCCATTATTTTCTGATAGAATGCCATTCATTGGGATTAAGATTCATTGGGATTGCATTTACTGCAAGTAGTCGTGGTATTTCAGTCACAAAAGGCTGTGACTAAATCTGGTCTGAGGGTCACACAGTTTGGGCTCGCAGGTGTGTTGCCACAGAGTGCATTCTCCCCTGTTTCACAATGTGTTCACCAGGAAGAGGCACTGCGCTCTCTTAGGACCTAGTTTCATTCGATCTACAATAATACTTTCCATCCTGACTCAGAAAGGTCTCCTGTCACTGTGGCATGTCGAGGCTGGGAGGAGCATTGTGTGTTTTGTTGAAATTTGCACAAGGTGTTTGTGTGTTGTTTTTTTATGGGTTTCCTCACATCCCACTGTTTTACTCTAAAGTACACTCTTTCACCAAAGCACACTGCATGTAATGTCACATGTGTATGACCTTTTCCTTGTTGAAGCTATTTCTAGGTAAAGGTGAAAGGTAAGGAGTAACAAAGTGGCATGCAACCCAAATGACCACGGTTAAGATTAACTGTATAACTGTATTTCCCTGACCATTGTGTGACCAATTTTGCATACTGTGGCTCAGGCTAAACCTCATACTGTGAGTGCAAGTAATAAAAGCAAAATTCAATGAACATCAACATGGTACATTGGGTATATGAGGGAGTATGCATGTGCAGGTCTGAGCATCATTACCTTTGCCTGTGCATGTCTGTTTTTTGACTAGTGATGTATTTGGACAGTGACACAATTTCTGTTGTTTTGGCTCTGTACTCCACATTGGATTTGAAATGGAACAGTGACTATGAGGTTAAAGTGCAGACTTTCAGCTTTAATTTGAGGGGTTTTACATCCATATCGGGTGAACAGTGTAGCAATTGTAGCCATTTTTATACATAGTACCCCCCATTTTAGGGGACCAAAAGTAATTGGACAAATTAATATAAACTTAAATAAAGTTGTCATATTTAATATTTGGTTGCATATGCTTTGCATTTCATGACTCCCTGATGTCTCAAACCATCACTCTGCTGACAGATATGCAGTAGATATGGATGGATCATTTTAAGGGTTGTTTCTCCTGACTTATTTTCCTTTTGAACTCTATGGAAAAAATGAGTCAGGAGAAACAGCCCTTAAAGTGATCCATCCATATCTATTGTATATCTGGCAGCAGCGTGATGGTTTGAGACTAGTTTGATACCTCAGACCCTTGATGACTTACAGCCATTTAACCAACCATGTATTCCATACTATTCCCGTGTAATATACATCTTAATCTAGTCCCATCCCCCAATTCCCATAGATATCCATTCAAATGCAGAGAGATTATAGTATTGCTTGTAAGAGTACCTGAAAATAATTAGACATCAGGAAGTCATGACATGCAAAGCATATGCAACCACATAATAAATATGATAACTTTATTAAAGGTTATGTTAATTTGTCCAATTACTTTTGTTCCCTAAAATGGGGGGTATAAAAATGGCCACAATTGCTACACCGTTCACCTGATATGGATGTAAAAACCCTCAAATTAAAGCTAAAAGTCTGTTCCATTTCAAATTCAATGTGCTGGAGTACAGAGCCAAAACAACAAATATTGTGTCACTGTCCAAATACTTATGGACTTAACTGTATATTCTCCTTCATTATGATTGATTGAATTAAGCAACTGACAAAATGGTAAGAAAACTGCCATAGGCCTGCTTTCTACAGAAAGATGTTTAGACTTGAAATTGCAAGGTCTCATATCTTCTTACAGTATTTTTAAATGATCAATGTGAGATTCAGAAATTTTGGAGTTCAAGACCTTTTTGTTTTGATTCACCATATTTATATATGAGGCATGGCATGAACATTTGAATGATATTGCGTGAAACATTATTTACATATCTGGGATGTACAGTGCAGTCCAAAAGTTTTTGATTTATAATCAATTTTAGGCATGAAGAGTGCAAGAAATGTTGAAATGCAGCCTTTTTTTTTTTAAGAGGAAAGTGGCCATTACTAACTGCACTCACAAGAAAGGGCAATGGTAAAGCACGTTCACCAGTGCTCTATGTCACATTAAATACAGTGCACTCCAAAAGTGTTAACAGTAATACATTTTTTGTTGTTTTGGGTCAGTACTCCAGCACATTTGATTTGAAATGGAACAGTGACTGAGTTAAAGTGCAGACTGACATCAGCTTTAATTTGAGGGTGTTTACATCCATATCGGGTGAACTTTGTAGCAATTGTAGCCCTTTTCATACATAGTCCCCCCCCCCCCCCATTTTAGGGGACCAAAAGTAATTAGATAAATTAGCATAAACTTAAATAGTCATCATATTTAATATTTGGTTGCATACCCTTTGCATGCCATGATATCCTAATGTCTGTGACCCAACAACATCAAAAGACTCTTGATATCTCTTGATATATTTCCAGGTACTCTTACAAGCGATACTATAACCTCTTTGCATTTGAATGGATCTATATGGGAATTGGGGGGAGGGTGGCTTTATTAAGCTGTAAATTACGCTGTAATAGTATGAAACGCATGGTTGGCTAAATGGCTGTTAATCATCAAGGGTCTGAGGTATCAAACGAGCCTCAAACCATCACTGTGCTGCCTCCTATGCAGTAGATGTGGATGGATCACTTTAAGGGTTTGTTCTCCTGACTGATTTTTCCATAAAGTTCAATGGGAAAATTACTTTGGCTCATCCGATATGGATGTAAACACCCTCAAATGACATTACATTACAATTATTTGGCAGATGCTTTTATCCAAAGCGACGTACAATAAGTGCATATTGAAGGTCATTGACACAACTACAAAGCAAATCCGACAAAGCGCACAACTTTCTCACAATGTAGGAGCTATCCCTAGTAATGAACATAGAATACAGTCAGCTATACATTCTTAACTATAAAATAGCAAAAAACACAAATAGAAGCAAAAAAAAAAAAAAACAAGAAGTACATACTATAGAATTGGCCCTATATAGGTAGTTTAGTCAAGGTGGAGTCTGAAACAGTGCGTTTTCAGACCACGACGGAAAACAGACAGAAAACAGTGTTTTAGCTGAGCGCAGCAGAGTGTGGAGTTTGTTCCATCACTGGGGAGCTAGGGTGGAAAAGCTTTGCAGTCGGGACAAGCGAGAGCCGTTAACACGGACGGAGGGAGGGAGGGAGGGAAGTGCAAGTCGCCCTGCAGCATAATAAATTAAAGTCTGCACTTTAACATCATAGTCACTGATCCATTTCAAATCCAATGTGCTGGAGTAGAACCAAAACAACAACAAAAAATGTGTCACTGTCCAAATACTTTTGGACTGCACTGTATGTTGATGTTAAATGGCAATTTATTTTTTAAATTATTATTTATTAATGAAAGGCTTTAATCTTCATAGTAGAACTGAGTGGTTTACTGTAGATAACACAACCTCTAATCCAGTGTGACATTGTGTCTCCAAGTATGTTACTGTTTTTGAAACTGCAGTATGGATATTTAGACCTTGTGAGCATTTCTTGATAATTGCTGATGACCTGTTTTATTTGTGTCTTTCTCTTTAGAGTCTTAAGGAGGGCCTGACTGCTGAGCAAAGACTCCACTTGTTCGACAACAAGGAAACTAAGGAGTTTTAACATCAAAACATCAACCAGTCTTGCTGCATGTTTAGAGACACACTATATTTTAGCCCAGTAATTAATCACCTAGAAACACACTGGTCACATAAGTCTTATATTAAACATGGTATGGAGTTTTTGTCTAGAATATGCATTTCATGCACTTCAGTTACTGTGACTTTTTTCATTGACACGTCTTACTGTAAATATTCTATATTGTTTTTAATGAAGCATCTATAATGCGTATTCTAAACATTACTGTGTAAGCTACTGTTTTAAACATGCTCTTAGTATGTGTGAATAGCCAAAGGAATAAGTCCGTTTGTAATGGCGAAACATGACAACATTGATCACTGAATATTACTTAATAGCCAGCAGTAAAGGTGTTCTTGCCTTCAGCCCACTGTATAATGGTATGTTTGGACGGTATGCACATTTTAATGCTTCCATCCATTGCCCTTATTGCAGGCGTTTGCAAGCTTTACAAACAAGATTTCAAAATTAAACATGTGGCTGCATCAAGCATCATCTTACAAGTTTAACTCAACTAGGTTCACCCTTGCTTGTTTACCAGAGTAGTGTTGGCTTGTGCATACATGGTGCTGCCTAGGCAATTAAGTGGAAACTCTAAGATGAAAAATCTAAAATATAAGGACCCATGAAGGCAATGGCTGAATTCACATGGATTGAAAGTGTTGGTATAATATATATAAATTTATATATTTTTTCTTTCTGTAATCATAATGATTTGCTCAGCTGTGTGGGAGTACATTTTTTTTTAAGTTTGATGTTTGTAGTGTCCTTCATTGGCAGTCCCTTTGTATTTATTTGAATGTTTTGGATTTTTGTCTCACGTTTTCAGTACTCTACTCTGTCATTGTAAATATACAGCAAATGTACACCAACTGACTACAGGTTTATTAGCAATAAATATTTTTGCACCCTGATTTTTTTCATGACTAATTTTTACTCAAAATGCATTTATTGTTTGGGGTACGTATGAACATAATGGGAAGCTGCATAATTGACCTCTGACACGTGTACTGTAAAGTTAATTTCACAATCAGTTCCATGGAATATGAGTTTGCGACGCATACGTCGCAGGTGATCACCAATTTTTCAGCATTTATCGTGCATTAAGCAGCTACAAAATAATATACACAAAATTACTTGAACGCAATTAAAAGTTAATCTCTTGTATGCATTTAATTGATAGTTTCATATTCGAGTCTGTTGAACACAGCAAACCATATCAAAGCAGCCTACATTAACCGGTAGTTATGCAGGCTAACGTTTGTCAAACTGGATGGCCAGAGTGAACAGAACTATGTATGTAATAAAACAAGTGTGCACTTCTGCATCTGGAATAAGGAGAGAGTTTGGATTGGCAAAAGTGGTCCCGACGAATATTATGAGCCAATCAAATTATTTTCAATTTCGTGATTCGGCGCATTACTCGTTGCAAATGCGTCAGTTTAGCAGGGCGTCTCATGGGAATTGTATTTTTCCAGCACCTGAGTACACGGGACAGTAGCTTAGCCTAAACGCAAGACCCAGAGGTATGTTTACTTATGTTTTTCTTGTCGCTTTACGGAAGAATTTATACAATGGCTAACCACTTTACTATTACTATCAATAAGTGAACTCGTTATTCGTTGTGCGGCGACAGTACGTCATACAGCAGTCTGCACAGACTAATTTTGCACTGAACTGTTGTAATATAGGCTAAGTTACAATTTGCATTACATTATTTAATTATAGATACGAATAATATACGATTGGCTACTGATTAGACACAGAACGTAGATTAAATCAGATTACTATCAATTATTAAGAAACGAATCTCAGTTTTCTTTCAATAATCCCTCCCTTAATTATGACGTCTCCCATGATGCCTCAGTGTGGCAACCAGCTGACTGACTAGTGCCGTTCTTGAAGTGTGGCTCACGCTGTATGCTAGAGGGTCTAAAAAGTGCGGCGTTTTCAACCCTTTACCTATTTTCTTTGTCTGAATCAGATATTTGATACACATTTAATAGCAGCGTCTAAGCTGTCTGGAGCAGACTGGATCTTGAACGAAATGCGAGGTGCCGTTGATTCCTGTTTAAATTGTACGTTTTAGAATCCCCCACCCTTTCTCTTTTCGGTAAGTTTCAAGCTAGCTTGCTCGCCAGTTTAGGTAACACACTAGCGCTTCTTTTGTTTCAGAAATTAAGGGCCTAGTGTGGACCCGAGACCGATGTAGCTAGCCAGCTCGCTAAAATATAGCCAGCTCGCTAGCTACACCGATTGTGAAGGAAGATTGGGGCAGGCGTATGATCTGTCAACTCACGTCTGGTGATGTGTGGGGAGTTCCCCATGTTTGTGTTCGCGGGATTCAGGTTGTTTACTTTGAACATAATTCAGGTTGTATGGAACCTCTACATGCCTAGCTATCCACGTTATAATTTGATATCTAAGAAGAGGCTTTTAAATAAGCATTGAAACCTAAAATAGTTAAGCTTTGTCTTTTGACGTTAGCTAGCGTCCGTGTTGTTTCATGATAGCTATCAAGCTAATGTTAGTTACTTTGAAGGTAGGCTATACGAATGTCGTAACGTTAACAATGCATACGATTGTCACACTCTGGCTGAGCAACAGTGAGGTTAACGAGCTACCAGTCATTAGTTGTTGCGGTTATATCGGAAGCTTAATGTTACTCTTCACCTACTGCCCGTCGCTTTCATTTGTGACGTATCAATGTAACGTTAGACCAATGTTGGCTATGTCGATTACATTTTAACTGGGATTAGTCGTCAACTGAGTAAATTATCGTAACGTTAGTGAAAGGAATGAGGCTAACTAAATAGCTAGCTATAGTCTAACGCACTGTTTCAAGTGACAGTGCCGTTTAACGTTACCACTCAGCCATTCCTTACTTTTTCAGGTAACCTTACGTTATACTGGTTAACGTTAAATTGACCCCATACTAAAATTACTCATGGAAAAAATCGTAGCTAACTTATAGCAATGAATAGTTAATTCGTGGTGGTTGGTAGAAAGAAGCTAGTCATAACTTAACTAGTTGGCTAACGTTAGCTACCTGCACTACGTTACTCTGACAACTAACGTTAAACTAGCTATGATAACTAACACTAACTTTAGTTGAAAGATAATGTTAGTTTACCATCTAATACGAATGAACGAGCTCACGTTATAACTTAAAAAATAAAACGTACCCACATGTAGCCAAGTTATCGATTAATGTAACATTACGAACGTTATAGCTTGGTTACGTCCGTTTCAAACGGGGAAATCTTGGACTGCATTTCTAGAGAACGTTACAATACTAAAAGATTAAATTGTGCCAAGTGATGAGCCTTACTTACGAAAAGTAATGTTAGCTACATTTCATTTGTGTTTGTGTAAAAAAACATAATAAAAAAAAATGTGTGTGTGTTAAGTGGTCTGTATGAAATTGACTCTTGTGGCTAACATTTTCGTGGACTCTGATAGTTAACGTCAGTTTGGGGATTAACGATAATATTCATCCACTTTCGCATGCTACTGCGAAACATTTAAATAAGGAGACTGCAAAGAAAAATGTATCAAATGGAGAAAATTGTTTGAACCCTCCATCTATGTTTGTGTGTTATAGTTGATATGGAACCACCACCTTCTGGCCAGTCAGGTAGTTTACACCCTCAAGATCGCATCCCCTGCAGCCTGACCACTGTGTTTGACCTTACAAGGAAAAGTGAAGAAAGTCTGCTGAAAACAAACTCCATGGACACCTTGCATGTGGTCAAGGCACCCAGCTGGTACAGCATCAATCCTGTGACTAACAAGGGACTAGTGTTTCCAGAAAATGACTCTGACCACACACCCCTGCCTAGTGAGCAGATCCAGCCAGACGATGCCTTTTCCAACACGACTGTCACACTGTCTTATGTGAGCAGGTCTCGTGTTTTCTCTTCCCAAGATTCCCTCTCACAACTTCACCCACTCTGTGGTGTTCAGTCCATAAGTAGAAAGCTTTCTCGCCACACCTCTTCCTTTGAACCAGATGCCATGCTAACTGAAGCTGGTAGAGGGGGTCTTTGTGTGGAGGTTGACCAGGGTTTCCTGCCTGTTGGACTAGCACCAGAGACCACACTTTTTGAGACTGAAGAGCAGGCTCAGCTTATTGAGAGTATAACAGGGAGCCACTTAGTGCCGCAAGCTATTGAGGTGAATGGAAAGCAAGCTACCAGTCTTTGGGGCGTGGACAATATTGAGCTTGGTAATGGAGAAAGCCCCAAGAAATGCATGTCATCTCATGAAAAGGACAAAGTTAGTTGTGTGCAAAATGGTATGGGCAGTGACCCATGGATTCTCGGATCACATGAGGAAAAATCCTCAGACTGCTTGATCACAGGTGCAGAAGGAGTCCAGGAGAAGTGTGACTCTGAAGTGCTTTTGTTGATTTCTAGAACTGATGATCCAGTCTTTTTGCAGGACAATAGAGGTCCTAGAAACTTTATGTTAAATGGGGATTATGTTAATCCTTTAGAAGACCCTCTGTCCCCCTCTCCTACCTCAGTGGATAACATGGAAGATGTTTTCATTTTGCCTCAGACACTCAGTTCTCCCAGCGGAGAGAATTCCTTTACAGATGAAGCAGCAAACGCCACAGGGGAGAATCCAGTGGAGGGGGAACCTAGTTCTGTAACTGAGTCTACTCTTACACCTGTAGTAGGGGCAAGTTCCCAGCAGAGCAGCTGCAGTGATGATGATGTCATAGAAATGCCCATCAATAGAAATGGAGTACATACAGTGGCCTCAGCTGTGCCAAAAGCATATGTGGAATCAGAGACGGGTGACGGTGTGTCCCAGTGCAAAGGAAGGATTTCAGTCACACAGAAAAAGGTGAGGACACCTGATCTTCTAAATGGGAACACGCAGGAGGATGTGGGGAGGTTTGAAAGGAAAAAACTTCCACCTCGCTCCACAAGGGGGATGAGGTTGGAGGCTATTGTTCAGAACATCACCCCTTCCAGGTATAAAGTAACAAGCAGTGCCCATTCCACAAAAAAACACTGTGGTCCTAAAACCCGGACCAATGAAACGCATTTGGCAAGTGTAGGTCGAGGCATCTTGAATTCTGTAGGCAGCCAAAACCATAAAGAAAAGGCAGATGGTCCAGAGAAACAGCCCACTGTAAAGACAGTGTCCTTGCAAGAGGATATAGGTAACATTTACCCAGACCATTGCAGCAGCGATAAGTCTACCTCAGGTTCTGAACACGCAAGCATTTCCAAACCTAAACATTGCAGCACATCTCAAAAGGCATCCAAACCACCAGACTCGGATGTGAAAGAAATGGGAAAAGGGCAATCCTGCAGTTCACCAGCTAAGTGCTCTCCGGGGCGGGCTAGACCGAGAGCCCTGCCTGTGCCAAAAGTGTGTCAGAAAAGCCCCGCCAAGCAGCTCAGGGCTTCCACAAGCAGCAAATCCACACACGCTGCCAAGAAAACTCATAACGCAAAAAAGAAGCGAAAGAAATGCAAAGCAGGGCAGCCTTTCATTTTTTCCCCAAACGAGCCGGAAATCAAGCTGAAGTATGTGAACTACAAGGAAGAGAAAAGGGATAAGTCTGAAGCGTTCTCTCCATTCGTACGCCTGGAGGCCAAAGAGAACTCCACCTGCACTGTCATCAACTATCCAGAGGAGGAGAATGCACGGCTGAGGAAAGGACAGCAGCAGGTGTGCGCTGGCTTTATTTCTGGCGCAGTTCCTTCCACCTCTTGTTTACAGATGGGCCGTCTCAGCTCTGAGACCAAGCGGCAGAGCTCTCTGGTCTGCTGCCTGTGCGGGTGGTCGGCCAATTCCATGGACTTGGGGGACCTGCACGGACCATACTATCCTGACAACTTTAAACCTGCCCTCAAGGGCCACCTCAGCCTGCAAGGCCTGAAGGGAGAGGAGGACGACGACAGCGACTCTGACTCATTGTGCAGCATCCCGGGTGGTAAGCGTTCTCATGCTGCAGGCCCCTGGCCCAAAAGGCCATGCCACAGGCTGAAGTGGGAGGCAGTGCTAGGAGCTTAATTCTTAAGGAATTGTATTATGACCTTCCATCACTTCCTATTTCACTAGGGCATGAAAATGAGGTGGTAAAATCTATTTGTCATCCGTCACCATGCAGAAAGCCAAAGAACTGTCGAATCAAAGGAGACGGGTGATTTCTGACCTACACAAATCAGTTAGTGGACAAAAAAAATACATAAACTATTAAACATACCACTCTGTACTGTTAGGACAATAATCAAAACATTTCAAACATCTGGAACAGTTTCAAACTTGCCAGTAAGAGGATGCAAGTTCATGCTGTCCCCACACTGTGCAGAAGATGGGGAGGGAGGCAAAGAGGAACCCAGGGATAATGGTTGAAGAACTGCAGAGTTTAGTTGCCTCTTGGGGTTACCAAGTCTCAAACTCAACCATAAAATGCCAGCTTCATACCAAAAGGTTCTTTTGAAGGAGCGCACAAATAATTCCCTTATTCAGAGAAACCATAAAATTCAAGCATCCGGACTGACAAATGTCATTACAACTGTGACTTGAACCAGGTGCTATTGTCCGATGAGGCGAAACGTTTGGGTCATGTACACTGTCGATGCTTTGGGGCTTATTTGCTGCCAGTGGTCTAGGGACTCTTGCTAAGATCTGTGGCATAAAGAATTCCACCAAGTACCATTACATTTTAGCCGAAGACCTGGCTGCCTCTGCCAGGAGGCTGAGACTTGGCCATAGGTGGTCCTTCCAACAACACAGTGACCCAAAACATGCCTCAATATCAACACAGAAATGGTTCAGTTTGAAAATGGCCATCTCCAGATTTAAACCCGATTGAAAGTGTGTGGTCTGAATTGAAGAGACAAGTCCGTAAGTGCAAATCTAAGGATGTCAAGGGTCCTGAAAGGTTCTTTATGGAGGAATAGTCTTGATGTGATCAAGAGTCTTCTGAAACATTATAGGAAACGGCTGAGTTCCATTTTCCTTGCCAGGGGAGGCTGAACCAAGTACTCACAGGGGTGCCAATAAATTTCTAATGGTTGATTCCATTTAATTATTAAGATAATTACACATCTGGAAAAATTACAATATATCTGAAATTGTGTTACTTGTTTTCTACTGTCTTTTTTTGTGCATCTTTATCAACAACGCCAATAATTATGGACCTGACGGTATATTATTTCTACTTTTATTCATAAAATGATGGGGAATTTCTCCATTCACATTTTTAAATTATAAATTTTTTAGTCTCCTGCAAATAGTTGGTTAATGAGCTGTTTGAGCGTGATAAGCTGTGGCCTGAGTCTTGGTACTATGCTGGTACTATCCTACTATGCTATGCTTGTCTAAGTTTATATGTTGCTAATTTATAGAAACGCACCCAAGACGAGGTACCGATGACCTTCCCCTAAATGTTGAAAGGTTCAGTGGGACATGATCTCCTATGTGAAGACACCCGTTAGCACAGAAAGCACTAAACATTATGAGTGTAATCATTAGTGCGCATACAGTGAACTAATCCTGCACGTTCCCACAGGTGCTAATGAGATGGGAATTGCAGTGCATGCAGTAATAGGTTTATTACCTCATTGCATCTGACAGAGAAGCAGGGAAAGGCATGTTCTTACAGTAGTATGGAGAGGTATGCTGTTTCTTTTTCCTGTCTAACACACCCTGGTGCGTTTCCTCCCTCTGTCCTCAGTCTGCGAATCGTGACATGCCCTGGGACAGCTAAGGCTGCCTGAAGACCTATTGACCTCTCCTTTAGGTAAATCCTCTGGGAAAAGACCAATGCCTGTAGTGGAGATCTGTGGATCCATTTGCTGACTGGTTTATTTGGGGGTTGTGTTTAGTAAATAATATATTTACGTCAGTGTTTTATTCCTGAACACTGCCAAGTTTCCCCCCATTCTCCTGTAGCAACTGCGTATATCATACAGCACAGGTTTTGTTTTGGACTGCCATATCAGTACCTACCACATGGGTCCACATTTTGTAGTGTCATCAAAATCAATCCATTATTTTCTGATAGAATGCCATTCATTGGGATTAAGATTCATTGGGATTGCATTTACTGCAAGTAGTCGTGGTATTTCAGTCACAAAAGGCTGTGACTAAATCTGGTCTGAGGGTCACACAGTTTGGGCTCGCAGGTGTGTTGCCACAGAGTGCATTCTCCCCTGTTTCACAATGTGTTCACCAGGAAGAGGCACTGCGCTCTCTTAGGACCTAGTTTCATTCGATCTACAATAATACTTTCCATCCTGACTCAGAAAGGTCTCCTGTCACTGTGGCATGTCGAGGCTGGGAGGAGCATTGTGTGTTTTGTTGAAATTTGCACAAGGTGTTTGTGTGTTTTTTTTTTATGGGTTTCCTCACATCCCACTGTTTTACTCTAAAGTACACTCTTTCACCAAAGCACACTGCATGTATTGTCACATGTGTATGACCTTTTCCTTGTTGAAGCTATTTCTAGGTAAAGGTGAAAGGTAAGGAGTAACAAAGTGGCATGCAACCCAAATGACCACGGTTAAGATTAACTGTATAACTGTATTTCCCTGACCATTGTGTGACCAATTTTGCATACTGTGGCTCAGGCTAAACCTCATACTGTGAGTGCAAGTAATAAAAGCAAAATTCAATGAACATCAACATGGTACATTGGGTATATGAGGGAGTATGCATGTGCAGGTCTGAGCATCATTACCTTTGCCTGTGCATGTCTGTTTTTTGACTAGTGATGTATTTGGACAGTGACACAATTTCTGTTGTTTTGGCTCTGTACTCCACATTGGATTTGAAATGGAACAGTGACTATGAGGTTAAAGTGCAGACTTTCAGCTTTAATTTGAGGGGTTTTACATCCATATCGGGTGAACAGTGTAGCAATTGTAGCCATTTTTATACATAGTACCCCCCATTTTAGGGGACCAAAAGTAATTGGACAAATTAATATAAACTTAAATAAAGTTGTCATATTTAATATTTGGTTGCATATGCTTTGCATTTCATGACTCCCTGATGTCTCAAACCATCACTCTGCTGACAGATATGCAGTAGATATGGATGGATCATTTTAAGGGTTGTTTCTCCTGACTTATTTTCCTTTTGAACTCTATGGAAAAAATGAGTCAGGAGAAACAGCCCTTAAAGTGATCCATCCATATCTATTGTATATCTGGCAGCAGCGTGATGGTTTGAGACTAGTTTGATACCTCAGACCCTTGATGACTTACAGCCATTTAACCAACCATGTATTCCATACTATTCCCGTGTAATATACATCTTAATCTAGTCCCATCCCCCAATTCCCATAGATATCCATTCAAATGCAGAGAGATTATAGTATTGCTTGTAAGAGTACCTGAAAATAATTAGACATCAGGAAGTCATGACATGCAAAGCATATGCAACCACATAATAAATATGATAACTTTATTAAAGGTTATGTTAATTTGTCCAATTACTTTTGTTCCCTAAAATGGGGGGTATAAAAATGGCCACAATTGCTACACCGTTCACCTGATATGGATGTAAAAACCCTCAAATTAAAGCTAAAAGTCTGTTCCATTTCAAATTCAATGTGCTGGAGTACAGAGCCAAAACAACAAATATTGTGTCACTGTCCAAATACTTATGGACTTAACTGTATATTCTCCTTCATTATGATTGATTGAATTAAGCAACTGACAAAATGGTAAGAAAACTGCCATAGGCCTGCTTTCTACAGAAAGATGTTTAGACTTGAAATTGCAAGGTCTCATATCTTCTTACAGTATTTTTAAATGATCAATGTGAGATTCAGAAATTTTGGAGTTCAAGACCTTTTTGTTTTGATTCACCATATTTATATATGAGGCATGGCATGAACATTTGAATGATATTGCGTGAAACATTATTTACATATCTGGGATATACAGTGCAGTCCAAAAGTTTTTGATTTATAATCAATTTTAGGCATGAAGAGTGCAAGAAATGTTGAAATGCAGCCTTTTTTTTAAAGAGGAAAGTGGCCATTACTAACTGCACTCACAAGAAAGGGCAATGGTAAAGCACGTTCACCAGTGCTCTATGTCACATTAAATACAGTGCACTCCAAAAGTGTTAACAGTAATACATTTTTTGTTGTTTTGGGTCAGTACTCCAGCACATTTGATTTGAAATGGAACAGTGACTGAGTTAAAGTGCAGACTGACATCAGCTTTAATTTGAGGGTGTTTACATCCATATCGGGTGAACTTTGTAGCAATTGTAGCCCTTTTCATACATAGTCCCCCGC
Organism: Ilyophis sp. 1 JC-2022; assembly: GCA_022702515.1. Classification (NCBI taxonomy): domain Eukaryota; kingdom Metazoa; phylum Chordata; class Actinopteri; order Anguilliformes; family Synaphobranchidae; genus Ilyophis; species Ilyophis sp. 1 JC-2022. The sequence goes on along the minus strand of CM040405.1, from coordinate 41,165,407 downwards.
CCCCCCCCCCATTTTAGGGGACCAAAAGTAATTAGATAAATTTGCATAAACTTAAATAGTCATCATATTTAATATTTGGTTGCATACCCTTTGCATGCCATGATATCCTAATGTCTGTGACCCAACAACATCAAAAGACTCTTGATATCTCTTGATATATTTCCAGGTACTCTTACAAGCGATACTATAACCTCTTTGCATTTGAATGGATCTATATGGGAATTGGGGGGAGGGTGGCTTTATTAAGCTGTAAATTACGCTGTAATAGTATGAAACGCATGGTTGGCTAAATGGCTGTTAATCATCAAGGGTCTGAGGTATCAAACGAGCCTCAAACCATCACTGTGCTGCCTCCTATGCAGTAGATGTGGATGGATCACTTTAAGGGTTTGTTCTCCTGACTGATTTTTCCATAAAGTTCAATGGGAAAATTACTTTGGCTCATCCGATATGGATGTAAACACCCTCAAATGACATTACATTACAATTATTTGGCAGATGCTTTTATCCAAAGCGACGTACAATAAGTGCATATTGAAGGTCATTGACACAACTACAAAGCAAATCCGACAAAGCACACAACTTTCTCACAATGTAGGAGCTATCCCTAGTAATGAACATAGAATACAGTCAGCTATACATTCTTAACTATAAAATAGCAAAAAACACAAATAGAAGCAAAAAAATAAAAAAAACAAGAAGTACATACTATAGAATTGGCCCTATATAGGTAGTTTAGTCAAGGTGGAGTCTGAAACAGTGCGTTTTCAGACCACGACGGAAAACAGACAGAAAACAGTGTTTTAGCTGAGCGCAGCAGAGTGTGGAGTTTGTTCCATCACTGGGGAGCTAGGGTGGAAAAGCTTTGCAGTCGGGACAAGCGAGAGCCGTTAACACGGACGGAGGGAGGGAGGGAAGTGCAAGTCGCCCTGCAGCATAATAAATTAAAGTCTGCACTTTAACATCATAGTCACTGATCCATTTCAAATCCAATGTGCTGGAGTAGAACCAAAACAACAACAAAAAATGTGTCACTGTCCAAATACTTTTGGACTGCACTGTATGTTGATGTTAAATGGCAATTTATTTTTTAAATTATTATTTATTAATGAAAGGCTTTAATCTTCATAGTAGAACTGAGTGGTTTACTGTAGATAACACAACCTCTAATCCAGTGTGACATTGTGTCTCCAAGTATGTTACTGTTTTTGAAACTGCAGTATGGATATTTAGACCTTGTGAGCATTTCTTGATAATTGCTGATGACCTGTTTTATTTGTGTCTTTCTCTTTAGAGTCTTAAGGAGGGCCTGACTGCTGAGCAAAGACTCCACTTGTTCGACAACAAGGAAACTAAGGAGTTTTAACATCAAAACATCAACCAGTCTTGCTGCATGTTTAGAGACACACTATATTTTAGCCCAGTAATTAATCACCTAGAAACACACTGGTCACATAAGTCTTATATTAAACATGGTATGGAGTTTTTGTCTAGAATATGCATTTCATGCACTTCAGTTACTGTGACTTTTTTCATTGACACGTCTTACTGTAAATATTCTATATTGTTTTTAATGAAGCATCTATAATGCGTATTCTAAACATTACTGTGTAAGCTACTGTTTTAAACATGCTCTTAGTATGTGTGAATAGCCAAAGGAATAAGTCCGTTTGTAATGGCGAAACATGACAACATTGATCACTGAATATTACTTAATAGCCAGCAGTAAAGGTGTTCTTGCCTTCAGCCCACTGTATAATGGTATGTTTGGACGGTATGCACATTTTAATGCTTCCATCCATTGCCCTTATTGCAGGCGTTTGCAAGCTTTACAAACAAGATTTCAAAATTAAACATGTGGCTGCATCAAGCATCATCTTACAAGTTTAACTCAACTAGGTTCACCCTTGCTTGTTTACCAGAGTAGTGTTGGCTTGTGCATACATGGTGCTGCCTAGGCAATTAAGTGGAAACTCTAAGATGAAAAATCTAAAATATAAGGACCCATGAAGGCAATGGCTGAATTCACATGGATTGAAAGTGTTGGTATAATATATATAAATTTATATATTTTTTCTTTCTGTAATCATAATGATTTGCTCAGCTGTGTGGGAGTACATTTTTTTTTAAGTTTGATGTTTGTAGTGTCCTTCATTGGCAGTCCCTTTGTATTTATTTGAATGTTTTGGATTTTTGTCTCACGTTTTCAGTACTCTACTCTGTCATTGTAAATATACAGCAAATGTACACCAACTGACTACAGGTTTATTAGCAATAAATATTTTTGCACCCTGATTTTTTTCATGACTAATTTTTACTCAAAATGCATTTATTGTTTGGGGTACGTATGAACATAATGGGAAGCTGCATAATTGACCTCTGACACGTGTACTGTAAAGTTAATTTCACAATCAGTTCCATGGAATATGAGTTTGCGACGCATACGTCGCAGGTGATCACCAATTTTTCAGCATTTATCGTGCATTAAGCAGCTACAAAATAATATACACAAAATTACTTGAACGCAATTAAAAGTTAATCTCTTGTATGCATTTAATTGATAGTTTCATATTCGAGTCTGTTGAACACAGCAAACCATATCAAAGCAGCCTACATTAACCGGTAGTTATGCAGGCTAACGTTTGTCAAACTGGATGGCCAGAGTGAACAGAACTATGTATGTAATAAAACAAGTGTGCACTTCTGCATCTGGAATAAGGAGAGAGTTTGGATTGGCAAAAGTGGTCCCGACGAATATTATGAGCCAATCAAATTATTTTCAATTTCGTGATTCGGCGCATTACTCGTTGCAAATGCGTCAGTTTAGCAGGGCGTCTCATGGGAATTGTATTTTTCCAGCACCTGAGTACACGGGACAGTAGCTTAGCCTAAACGCAAGACCCAGAGGTATGTTTACTTATGTTTTTCTTGTCGCTTTACGGAAGAATTTATACAATGGCTAACCACTTTACTATTACTATCAATAAGTGAACTCGTTATTCGTTGTGCGGCGACAGTACGTCATACAGCAGTCTGCACAGACTAATTTTGCACTGAACTGTTGTAATATAGGCTAAGTTACAATTTGCATTACATTATTTAATTATAGATACGAATAATATACGATTGGCTACTGATTAGACACAGAACGTAGATTAAATCAGATTACTATCAATTATTAAGAAACGAATCTCAGTTTTCTTTCAATAATCCCTCCCTTAATTATGACGTCTCCCATGATGCCTCAGTGTGGCAACCAGCTGACTGACTAGTGCCGTTCTTGAAGTGTGGCTCACGCTGTATGCTAGAGGGTCTAAAAAGTGCGGCGTTTTCAACCCTTTACCTATTTTCTTTGTCTGAATCAGATATTTGATACACATTTAATAGCAGCGTCTAAGCTGTCTGGAGCAGACTGGATCTTGAACGAAATGCGAGGTGCCGTTGATTCCTGTTTAAATTGTACGTTTTAGAATCCCCACACCCTTTCTCTTTTCGGTAAGTTTCAAGCTAGCTTGCTCGCCAGTTTAGGTAACACACTAGCGCTTCTTTTGTTTCAGAAATTAAGGGCCTAGTGTGGACCCGAGACCGATGTAGCTAGCCAGCTCGCTAAAATATAGCCAGCTCGCTAGCTACACCGATTGTGAAGGAAGATTGGGGCAGGCGTATGATCTGTCAACTCACGTCTGGTGATGTGTGGGGAGTTCCCCATGTTTGTGTTCGCGGGATTCAGGTTGTTTACTTTGAACATAATTCAGGTTGTATGGAACCTCTACATGCCTAGCTATCCACGTTATAATTTGATATCTAAGAAGAGGCTTTTAAATAAGCATTGAAACCTAAAATAGTTAAGCTTTGTCTTTTGACGTTAGCTAGCGTCCGTGTTGTTTCATGATAGCTATCAAGCTAATGTTAGTTACTTTGAAGGTAGGCTATACGAATGTCGTAACGTTAACAATGCATACGATTGTCACACTCTGGCTGAGCAACAGTGAGGTTAACGAGCTACCAGTCATTAGTTGTTGCGGTTATATCGGAAGCTTAATGTTACTCTTCACCTACTGCCCGTCGCTTTCATTTGTGACGTATCAATGTAACGTTAGACCAATGTTGGCTATGTCGATTACATTTTAACTGGGATTAGTCGTTAACTGAGTAAATTAGCGTAACGTTAGTGAAAGGAATGAGGCTAACTAAATAGCTAGCTATAGTCTAACGCACTGTTTCAAGTGACAGTGCCGTTTAACGTTACCACTCAGCCATTCCTTACTTTTTCAGGTAACGTTACGTTATACTGGTTAACGTTAAATTGACCCCATACTAAAATTACTCATGGAAAAAATCGTAGCTAATTTATAGCAATGAATAGTTAATTCGTGCTGGTTGGTAGAAATAAGCTAGTCATAACTTAATTAGTTGGCTAACGTTAGCTACCTGCACTACGTTACTCTGACAACTAACGTTAAACTAGCTATGATAACTAGCACTAACTTTAGTTGAAAGATAATGTTAGTTTGCCATCTAATACGAATGAACGAGCTCACGTTATAACTTAAAAAAATAAAACGTACCCACATGTAGCCAAGTTATCGATTAATGTAACATTACGAACGTTATAGCTTGGTTACGTCCGTTTCAAACGGGGAAATCTTGGACTGCATTTCTAGAGAACGTTACAATACTAAAAGATTAAATTGTGCCAAGTGATGAGCCTTACTTACGAAAAGTAATGTTAGCTACATTTCGTTTGTGTAAAAAAACATAATAAAAAAAATGTGTGTGTGTTAAGTGGTCTGTATGAAATTGACTCTTGTGGCTAACATTTTCGTGGACTCTGATAGTTAACGTCAGTTTGGGGATTAACGATAATGTTCATCCACTTTCGCATGCTACTGCGAAACATTTAAATAAGGAGACTGCAAAGAAAAATGTATCAAATGGAGAAAATTGTTTGAACCCTCCATCTATGTTTGTGTGTTATAGTTGATATGGAACCACCACCTTCTGGCCAGTCAGGTAGTTTACACCCTCAAGATCGCATCCCCTGCAGCCTGACCACTGTGTTTGACCTTACAAGGAAAAGTGAAGAAAGTCTGCTGAAAACAAACTCCATGGACACCTTGCATGTGGTCAAGGCACCCAGCTGGTACAGCATCAATCCTGTGACTAACAAGGGACTAGTGTTTCCAGAAAATGACTCTGACCACACACCCCTGCCTAGTGAGCAGATCCAGCCAGACGATGCCTTTTCCAACACGACTGTCACACTGTCTTATGTGAGCAGGTCTCGTGTTTTCTCTTCCCAAGATTCCCTCTCACAACTTCACCCACTCTGTGGTGTTCAGTCCATAAGTAGAAAGCTTTCTCGCCACACCTCTTCCTTTGAACCAGATGCAATGCTAACTGAAGCTGGTAGAGGGGGTCTTTGTGTGGAGGTTGGCCAGGGTTTCCTGCCTGTTGGACTAGCACCAGAGACCACACTTTTTGAGACTGAAGAGCAGGCTCAGCTTATTGAGAGTATAACAGGGAGCCACTTCGTGCCGCAAGCTATTGAGGTGAATGGAAAGCAAGCTGCCAGTCTTTGGGGCGTGGACAATATTGAGCTTGGTAATGGAGAAAGCCCCAAGAAATGCATGTCATCTCATGAAAAGGACAAAGTTAATTGTGTGCAAAATGGTATGGGCAGTGACCCATGGATTCTCGGATCACATGAGGAAAAATCCTCAGACTGCTTGATCACAGGTGCAGAAGGAGTCCAGGAGAAGTGTGACTCTGAAGTGCTTTTGTTGATTTCTAGAACTGATGATCCAGTCTTTTTGCAGGACAATAGAGGTCCTAGAAACTTTATGTTAAATGGGGATTATGTTAATCCTTTAGAAGACCCTCTGTCCCCCTCTCCTACCTCAGTGGATAACATGGAAGATGTTTTCATTTTGCCTCAGACACTCAGTTCTCCCAGCGGAGAGAATTCCTTTACAGATGAAGCAGCAAACGCCACAGGGGAGAATCCAGTGGAGGGGGAACCTAGTTCTGTAACTGAGTCTACTCTTACACCTGTAGTAGGGGCAAGTTCCCAGCAGAGCAGCTGCAGTGATGATGATGTCATAGAAATGCCCATCAATAGAAATGGAGTACATACAGTGGCCTCAGCTGTGCCAAAAGCATATGTGGAATCAGAGACGGGTGACGGTGTGTCCCAGTGCAAAGGAAGGATTTCAGTCACACAGAAAAAGGTGAGGACACCTGATCTTCTAAATGGGAACACGCAGGAGGATGTGGGGAGGTTTGAAAGGAAAAAACTTCCACCTCGCTCCACAAGGGGGATGAGGTTGGAGGCTATTGTTCAGAACATCACCCCTTCCAGGTATAAAGTAACAAGCAGTGCCCATTCCACAAAAAAACACTGTGGTCCTAAAACCCGGACCAATGAAACGCATTTGGCAAGTGTAGGTCGAGGCATCTTGAATTCTGTAGGCAGCCAAAACCATAAAGAAAAGGCAGATGGTCCAGAGAAACAGCCCACTGTAAAGACAGTGTCCTTGCAAGAGGATATAGGTAACATTTACCCAGACCATTGCAGCAGCGATAAGTCTACCTCAGGTTCTGAACACGCAAGCATTTCCAAACCTAAACATTGCAGCACATCTCAAAAGGCATCCAAACCACCAGACTCGGATGTGAAAGAAATGGGAAAAGGGCAATCCTGCAGTTCACCAGCTAAGTGCTCTCCGGGGCGGGCTAGACCGAGAGCCCTGCCTGTGCCAAAAGTGTGTCAGAAAAGCCCCGCCAAGCAGCTCAGGGCTTCCACAAGCAGCAAATCCACACACGCTGCCAAGAAAACTCATAACGCAAAAAAGAAGCGAAAGAAATGCAAAGCAGGGCAGCCTTTCATTTTTTCCCCAAACGAGCCGGAAATCAAGCTGAAGTATGTGAACTACAAGGAAGAGAAAAGGGATAAGTCTGAAGCGTTCTCTCCATTCGTACGCCTGGAGGCCAAAGAGAACTCCACCTGCACTGTCATCAACTATCCAGAGGAGGAGAATGCACGGCTGAGGAAAGGACAGCAGCAGGTGTGCGCTGGCTTTATTTCTGGCGCAGTTCCTTCCACCTCTTGTTTACAGATGGGCCGTCTCAGCTCTGAGACCAAGCGGCAGAGCTCTCTGGTCTGCTGCCTGTGCGGGTGGTCGGCCAATTCCATGGACTTGGGGGACCTGCACGGACCATACTATCCTGACAACTTTAAACCTGCCCTCAAGGGCCACCTCAGCCTGCAAGGCCTGAAGGGAGAGGAGGACGACGACAGCGACTCTGACTCATTGTGCAGCATCCCGGGTGGTAAGCGTTCTCATGCTGCAGGCCCCTGGCCCAAAAGGCCATGCCACAGGCTGAAGTGGGAGGCAGTGCTAGGAGCTTGCAGCAAATGGGGCAGTGACAGTGACCGATCGCAGAGCCCCTTGGCCAAGAAGCCCCGGACAGAGTCTGCTGCAGAGGACTGGTACAGCCCCCCTGTGGTGCCCCTAGACACCAGCGAATGCTGGGTTCACGAGGACTGTGGCATATGGTCGGCAGGTGTCTTTCTGGTGAAAGGAAAGCTCTATGGGCTGGAAGAAGCTGTTCGACTGGCTAAAGAGACCGTAAGATTTCAGTTTGCACCATAATATTTTAAGCTGTTTTTTTTTGTTTTTGTTTTTTTTAAACCAGTTGTGTTACACCAGAGTATAGCCTACATTCATAACCCTTTTTTATTTTTTATATAACTAATCTGCTTTATCAGGGGTGGGCATGGAGGGTCACATCAGTTCCTGGGTTTCATGCTAACTTTGGTTCTTAATGATTTAATTAGCCCAATCATTTAAGTGATCTGTCATTTTGTCAAAATATTTTATTGATATGCTCATGAATTATAGATAACATTTTTTGTGTCCCTATTTCAAAAGTTTTACTGCGTCTAGTTTTCGACAAAAACCATTGATATCGAGTTAATTAGCCAATTGAGCCAAGCTAATTGGTGGAGGCAAAAACCTGCCCACAAGCTGGCCCTTTAGGAATTGAATTTCCCAACCCTGCTTTGTCATACTGGTTATAAAATAAAATTCCACAAATTTTAGTGCCATATCATAACTGTCTATGCTGTGTCTCAACAATCAACATTCTGAAATTTAAGATAGTGGAAACATTTTGGAGTTCTTAATGCAGGCCTGAGATGTGTTTGAGATGTAGTATTTATTTTTAATGAATATAAGTTAAATGGGTGGTTTTAGCAATTACTTTAGGCTGTATTTGAATGAGTCGTTGTACTGTCTGAAGTTGATTGGGGCTGCTAACGCAGTGCTGTGTTCCTCAGGCCAGTAAACAAGTCAATCCTGTAACAGGGTCTGTTGTTTGATTTTTCAGGTTTGTTCCACATGCCATACAGTGGGTGCAACACTGGGGTGCCTTTTCAAAGGGTGCTCAAACAAATATCACTACGCCTGTGCAGTGCAGTCAGGTGAGCGTCACCCCACCCTGTCTGTTCCTGTTTGTTCGGACACAGACGTGACATTTCCATCACTGCTCTTTTTATGTCAAAGTGTAATTAGTCTGTTCAGGAGACTGTGAATAAGACGGTTCCTATGTGGTCCTGCGGTGATACAGAGGGTATTAACACCTGCTTGCCTCTTCCTGTGACAGCCTGTCAACAGCTACTGCACTGCCTGACTTTCCACGGCAGACATGTTTGAGCTTGAGAAAGGGAGCAAGCAGAGCAACAAGAATTCTCTGATAAAATTTCAACCGCATTTCTTTTTTATAACCACTTTGGAATACTGGGAGTGACATTGGCAGTTGGAACAGCAATAAATTGTATACTTTAGCTGCTTTTCCTGGTTTACCCAGTACATTCTTGACTGTGATAGGACTCATGCACAAAGTATCTTCTGTTTGCCTAAAGGGGCAGTTCACCCAAAACAAAAAAATTAATTAAGATATGTTTCTTTATACCCGGAGTGCTATTTATCCATCCAGATAGTTTTGCTGAGATTTCACTAGTTTTATAGATATCCGTTGCAGCTCAACGGGATCTCACCACGATAGAACGGACCTCAATGGGTTCAAAGTTTGTGGTGCTCAAAGCGCAAAAAATGTACAATCGAAAAAATCAACAGCAATTAAATTTTTATATATAGCTAGTATGTCTAGAGCCAGATTTGTCTGTGGTTGTCTGCTTTTTGTTTCTGCATGTGAGGAAATCTAGCCATGCCTGCTGTTAATGGCATGCTGTGTAGAAACTGTTCTGCCATTTTGGGACTCGTGTGCTTTTATTGATTCATGCTTTTATCTTTGCAGACTGTGTACTCAATGAAGACAACTTCTCCATGAAATGTACAAAGCACAAGGTAAGCAGTGGTGTCTATTCAGTTCTTATTTGCTATGTCTAGGATGAGCGCATTAGTCCAGTTTTGTTCTGCATCTGTATCCATCTATTTTTTATTTAGTCATACCGCAGAACATCTTGTGCAGCATGACTTACAAAGCATGTGATTATTTCAGATTCTGTCACAAGCTGAATATATTTATCATGCATTTGCAGAGCTAGCCTGTTAAGCGCTTTTCAAAAATTGGTTGAGAATACAAAAAGACTAAGATAACTGAAAATAAAATGACAATATTGAAATATGAATTTAAAAGAAAAGACATGATGGACATGCACTCTGAACCGAATAACTTTACACCCACTTTACCTTTTCAGACAGAAACAATTATATTTTTTGACTCTTGCAAACGGTAAAATAGAAAATACAATTGCACGCCGCCATATTAAATGGATCTTATGAAGTCGGCGATATGAACAAGGGGCTGTACTTTAGCTCTTGTGTTATGAAGGAGCGACACAATAAAGGAATTAAGCGGGACTAAAATTAATAATGTATAATTCATTACTTGCTAGCTGGTCATTGTTACCAGGCAACTAGCTATCTTTTTACATCTAGCTCTGTTAAAGATATAGCTTTATCAGAATATCTAAGTGAAAACTCAATATATGGCTATCTAGCAACCTGTTTGATTGAAAGCTAATCTTACAAGTAAATAAGGTTTTGCATTTACAAGCAGGTCTAATGGAACCTGGGAAGGCACTATGACGGTAATATTTAAGCGGTTAGAAAAGCTCTTTTGCTGGCTTTTATTCTTTTGTCTCATGTCTACACACTCACTTTTGCATCAGTAAGCCAGTGTGTTAGCAAGCTAGGTCTCATAGAAAAAATCCAAAGACAAGGCTGTGCAGGAAACCACAAAGGATGAGGCCCTGGTAAATGTTCATTGCTTCTGTGGCATCTGCATACAACGTTCATGTATGTAACATGTCAGTTAGATTGCATATCAACAATGAGGAGAAATGGCCATCTTTTTGAGGCAGCATTTTAGTTGTTTTTATAAATATTTCTAACATGCCTGCTACCTCTGGCTAAACTGATTGGAGACTTTGTTATTGTGGCCTTGACTATTCAGTAGGTGGAACACTCTGTCTTGCTAATTTCACAGAAATAAGATTGTACTGAGAGCCTTTAAAACTTTTCTTTGTTAATGGCTCTGATTCCGTCTACTTTCTATGTTATAACTAGGGCCACCAGTTTGTCTGCACCAGGATTGAGTACCATTGCAGTAAAAAGTAAAATGCATCCATAAAAAAGCAGGGTTGTCCATTCTTATCCGAAAATGGCTGGTATGGGTACAGGTTTTTGTTTTAGCTCAGCATTAAGACGCCAGATTCTTCTTAAGGTGTTGATTGACGACCATGATTAATTAGTTGCATCATGATGTTATAGAACTGCCCTCATTTGTAATGTGGGCATTCCCCACTGCTTCTACCAAAACCTAACATGCCCCAGTACTACATTTAGTAAGTAATCTAACTGAACTGAATTGAACACGCAGGTGTTGCTTGTAAACATCCCTGTTAGTCATCTTTTGTGCTTAATTAGTGGCAATTACTTTAGCAACTTAGATTGTTCAGGTGGTGCAAATGGGATAGTTGTTTGAAAAGGCTGTCGCAACCTCTAGCTGGTGGAGGACTGAACACCATGCGAGAAAACAAGGGAAGACTGGTGGCCCTAGTTATAACTCGCAGAACATCACATTTATGGTGAGACTGTTTTTTTAGCATCCGTGAAGCATCCATTACTGCATTGCTATTGTTAAAATGTATATGCATTTTTCATTTGCTAAGTGAGAACAAAAACCGTTTTTGATAGTTTGAATTGTTAGTACCAGCACTGTGAGGGTGGTTTCCCAGGGATTTTGCACAGAACTCTGAGACTGGTGAAAAAACAAATGTGTAGGTGGGACTCTGTCCTTTTTTTCCACGATACTTGCTGAAAGAACAGCTGACCTTCCAGCATTTATAAGAACATTGGCTGGGACTTCACTTTCAGCCTAATTATTGCTTGTGTTATTTTGTCAACAGAACAGTCTTTCCTTTCCACTTCTTTTCAGCTTCAAATCGATTAGCTCCATTAGGCACAGAGCTGTTGAGCATAGATTGGTTTAATTTCACTGCTGACTGGTTCTTGTGAGAAGGTCAGTTTTTTTTTCTCTCTCCAACAAGAAAGGCTTTTGGTATTAAAGGAGCAGTCCACCAAAAAAGATGATTAAAATAACTACACGTCTATAGTTTCACTCTGGTAAAGCTTTAACCTGACTACATCATTCACGTCTCCTTGTGTAACTTGCAATATGTCAGTGTGTCGGTATTTAGCTTTTTACTGTTTAAATTAGGTGGGGGCTCGGATCTCTTAAGTTACTTGAGTGGCTGTGTGCAGTTCATCTATAGGATATTTTGTTCTAATAGTCTAATTAAAAGGCTGACTCAACATTTAGTTGAAAACAGAATGTCCTGTAAAGTTTGATTACAGTCAAGCATAGAGAGCCATTTCAAAACAGGAAAGGCTGAATCTGGCCTTAGAGTGAATCTTGACATTCAGCCAAGTATTTTGTAACCCAGAGGGAGGCATTTCGTGATTACTTCGCTTCCCAAGACAATGCTGGATTGCCGCATTAAATCTTAGGTTTAGTATTGCGTCTTTGTACAAAAGCGGTTTATCCTGTGTAGGCCTATATCCTGAAGTCCAAAGACAAAGCAGGTTTTTGATGTGTAGGCTAATAAATTGTTGTGTTGTGCTTTTTCTCTTTTCCAGAATAAGTCTGTCGGAGCTTCTTCTGTGAATAGACGGGGTAACAGGTGACAGGAGAGGTGGAGGTGCTCTGGAAGGTTTGTACTGGTACATTGTATGTCTAGCATTGTTTTATGGATATAGTGTCGGTTAAAAAAAAAAATTTAAATGGGGGGACATTCATCACAGTTTGAAACATTTCGAACCACTAACATTGTTAATATGCAATTGTTTTTGTGCCATTCTCTACCAGATAAACTCCATCTCTGGCAGTCTGCAAACGGGCTCCTCAAGTGAGTCCCACAACCTTGATGATACTGGAAGAATGTCGTTTGGTTTGGCAACGAGGCTCGGCTGAATGCAAACACCCACAAACCTTAATGCAGATCTTTTTTTTCCTCTTTTAAAATCTACTATTTGCGTACATAACTGGCTTCTCCAGCAGAGCAGAACATGGCTTTTCACAACCTTTAGTCTTTAGTCCTCCATTAAATGTCTGCCCAATGTCTGCCTTTAGTCCTCCATGAAATGGCTGAAATGTCCAGCATCCAGCTTCTTGGATGGTACCGCTGCTGCCTGTAGCAGGGGATAAGGTTTAAATGAATAAAGGCAGGATCCTAGTCCAGCCAACCCAGAATGACAAATATAGATTCTGTCCTTGGCCCTAATGAATGTAGGTGATCAAGTACATGAGCAAGTACTAAAGCACTAAAGCAAATGGCATGTTACCGTAATACCACGTACAGTCTGTTATTTCAATAGAAAGGGGGGGGGGGGGGGTGTAACTTCATGTTTTCTCAATTGGACAAATTCTATTTTCCTAGTTTTGAAATATGAGCTGCCAGCTATTTATATATTTTTTTTGATGTAATAATTTGGTGTATATAAGCATCTTGCGGGTGCATTTATTTAGAAAAAAAGAGAAAAAAAACATGACGGTGATAATGATGCAATGTTTAAAAGGAAGATGATTGGGCTGTCTCCTTTGATGTGTTTATATATTCACCTCATGAATGTACTATGTACTTCCTGTGCTTAGAAAGAATATTTTGGCTACTTGGGGGGCGGCAGCTGAATGCACTTTGAAGAGGCACTTAAAACCTTAAGTTATTTCATTCCCTGCACAGGCGGAAACTGAGTTCCACATCCAATTTATTATATTGCCTATGGTATTCAGACTGAATTGCATTTACAGAATAAACTGCTTCTGGCCTTATTTTCCTCTGATGGAGACACTATTACCTCTTACTGGGAACTGCGATATGTGGCAAAACATTGTTGGATAGCCCCCTGCCCTTCTGTTTAATATCAGACGCAGTTGAATTCACTTGGACATATGCACTTATACTACACTTACATCTTCTACCAAGAACTACTAGGTTTCATGCCCGATGTTTGCCGTTGTGGGGAACTCATATTATGGCTTAGTTCCAACAGTAATGGGTGCCCAAAGCAGGTTCACATTAGTCAGGAAAGGCCTTTGTTTACCACACATTAAATTGCACTTGTTTATTTTGAGGTCTTATCAGCGATCACTCTTGTGAGCACTTGGATGTTTTGAATATGAAGGCACCAGTAGCCAACAGGACAAGTCATTACAAATTCTGTGGCTCGTTTTCCTCAACAACAGCTACATTTCAAGAGAAAGACCAATTTGAATAATTAGTAAATGTGTATGCTCTGTCAGTTGTGTAGTTTTGAGTTATTGTGGGTTGCCATACTGTAGCAAATGTTTCATTTTGATTCATTAAATGCATTGTGCTGATGGTATAAATGGGCTGTAGTAGAGACCTTAGCTGTTTTTGTTGGAGAATAGTTTTGTGGGCAACTGATCGCTCATGTAAACCGGCAAAAATGCTTCCAGACTGTCTTGTCTGATCGTCAGCCAATTACTCAGTTCACTAATGATACAAATATTCACTCATTTGAAGTCGTTGGTGAGCACCCATCTTGTGAGGATATGTTGTTTCATGTTCTCAATGTTTATGGGAGAGACTTCTTTTGAATGTGTGAGTTTTTTTTTGTTGTTTTTTTGTTTTTCTATAACGCACATGCACACTAGTTATGGTATTACAGTGGTAGGCCGTTTGTCCTTGCCCACATTTAACCAAGCACACTTTACAGAGAACCGATGTATAACTAGGCTTCATATTTTGTCACCGCATGTAAAAAGGTACCACATATTCAACGGGATCAATTCTAATGAAGTGCCATGGCAGAAGCTAGTGCAATAAGTTTAAGAAGTTTCTTTATGTATTTAATGACCGAAGTTACACAGCTGTCCCAACCACCCCAATCAGCATTTTTTTTTGAGGAGATATATTGCAACTTCAAAATGAAGATTTAAATTACGTTGCACGTTTACTTTGTTTATAATGCTTCTCTGTGCAGTTCCTATACCATTGGGCAGTGTGTAAAAGATTCTCCACGGCAAAGCCCTGTTGCCTGTGCTCCAAGGGGGTATTCATACTAATGCATAATATGTATTTATGACTATCTGCTGTGTTTGGGAGTAAAAGAAGGGAAGCCCCTTTGTGTCTAGTGATATAAAAGCTGTTAAACGGTTTAATGTCAATTGTTAATGTTAAGTGTTAGACAAGAGAATGCAATGGTGTTTTAAAAACGGGGGGTTGGGTAGCTCGGCTGGCTGGGTTGGGTCAAAGACCTCTCATATTACTTTTGTATGTGTATGTGTGGCTGTACATATAGTCCTGTAAAGGGATATAAAACAGAACCACCCTTGATTGTCATAATAGATACTGTGATATTCTGACAGTCCCTTCATCTGTCCCTTTGGTCATGCACGTTAGCTGCTTTGTGGAATTAAGTGATTGTGTATTAGGCTTATACTAGAGGTGTTTTCTTCATTCCCCCGCCACGTGCGCAAAACGTTTGTTCACTGGCTGCAGCCCATCTCCACCCCCATTCTGATCTGCACAATAAATTATTCAGGTCTTTCCACTGCTGATCGCTGTGTCTGTTTATTTACCCCCCCCCCCCGTTCTAAAAATCCCATAATGAGAGTTATAGTGCATATAGAACATATACCGTGTCAGTATTGAGCACAACCTGCATAAAGTTTGAAATCTGTAGAAGTCTGAAAGGGAGAAATGGGCTTTTGGCCGTGTACTGCCGTAGACAATCCAATCACGTTATTTTGCTTCAGTCCCCAGAGGACGAGTAGACCAGTCAGCCTGGATTCTTTGGGCTGTTTGTGCATAAGCGCCCCATAGTTGCGCACCAGGCACCTACAAGTTACCAATGATCAGATAGAGATTAGATACTAGATCGTTTCACGTGTAATGGTTTATGTGGGAAAT
Organism: Ilyophis sp. 1 JC-2022; assembly: GCA_022702515.1. NCBI lineage: Eukaryota > Metazoa > Chordata > Actinopteri > Anguilliformes > Synaphobranchidae > Ilyophis > Ilyophis sp. 1 JC-2022. The sequence continues at coordinate 41,149,944 of CM040405.1, read as the reverse complement.
AGCCACTGGCTTACAAGTGAGTTTATTGAAGGAGCTCAGTTGTGCTTCCTGTGTAGGTAGCAAGAATCATTTTTGAGCCTCATATGGGAGAAAATACAGCAAGATATCCTTTCAAACATGATAGAGCCAAGTTAGCAGACACGCACGTCTTCAAGAAGATCCAGCGTTTGCCACGTTGCTTTCATTTATTTTCTTTCATTTTAGATGTGCTTCAAATAAAATGCTGAAACCTTAAGAGACTACAAAGAGGGTCTTGGGCATTTTATAGTTGGTCACACATGTTACGTAGCTTTTATTTTGCATTACAACGCAAACTTGTCTTTTATTGTGGAGGTCTCTTTGAAGTCAATAGGTGTTGATCACTTTTGATGGCATGGTTATATAACCTGCTCAGATTGTTCCTTTGGTTCTGGCCCTGCGCTATACCTTACATGTTACTGCCTGCAAATGACCCTGAATCGCACACCCCCAGAACATGGTGATCACACTTGACTCGCTGCGTTCCATCCGTCTTATTTCAAGCGTTGCAGTGGAATCGATTTACTCTTGTAGCTGCACAGAGAAAGCGATCCAGAATGCATACAGATATTCAGTCTGATAGAACATGGGAATACATCCTTTTAGATCCTGCTTGTTGTAGGACCTAAGTGTTTTTCTACTTAGTTTAAATTGATATTTTTCTGGATGTATGAAATCGATCTAAATCTCAGGGTTGAGTCTCAGTAATTCTAATTGTTGTTCTCACTGACGAGTCTTCAATTTCCCCTGCATGTTTTTGCTCAGTCTCTTTTTCACTCATTAAATAGGACCCATCTGAATGGATGTTCTGACAACAGTCATTGTTGGCTGTTTCTTCACATTCCTCCACACCTGTTTTTCCTGAATTTCTGTGTTTTTTTTATATTTGGTTAAACAGCTGTCAATGTTGATTTTTTAAATTTGTATTTCAAGCCATTTGTACAGATCTTTGATTTGTTGTAATGAAATTGTGTACTATGTGCAAAGGTAAGTGTTAAAGATGTGTAGCACTTATAAAATGAATTTGCATTTGTCCTAAATCATCTTTGTGAATCAAGTGCATTCATCTTGAAGCTTGTGACTGAATGCAGTTCTTATAACTTGGCAACAATTGGCGTGCGTCTTAAAAGCAAATTAGTCATTTGTCTAATTTGTACAAAACAAAATAAAGTGTGTCCTCCAACATAAAGTGTTTTAAGTTTTCAATTTTTATTTTTTATATTGTTTATTTTTTTATAAATAGATATTCAGCCCCTTGAGCTTCTGATTCTTATTTTGATACTATAATTCACAGAGTTGAAAAAGCTGAGCAATGTATTCAAAGTTATATTGATCCTATGCACTTTTAGAAATACCAGAGAAAGTTCATTTCATATGGCAACTTTTATACAGAAAATCAAATCACTTTTGTAGGGAAGTGGGGAAATTGCTTATTGGACAGCATTATTGAATGCAGTTCCTGGCAAGTAAGTAGTTGCCAATAGTTCCTCTTTTAGTTATTTTTAATTCTTCAGAATTAGGACTAACAATATATACAATAACCAGCTAATAGTGGGGTTTTCAGTCACACCATCACTATATCCGTCATTATGCATGCTACCTTTGTGTTTCTCTCCCTGTATATGGAATATTATATTCTCTATTCTGAACCAGAGTTGTCCATTTTAAAAGCATGCAAATAATGCTTTTTAGCTCTTTTAATTATAGTGTATAATTCTTATTTGAACCGTTATTATACGCTATTATAAAAGCAGCAATATTTCACTTAGGTGCTCGACCCACTTTGGGGTTGACAGGCTTCAGTTGGTTTTCTGTTTAATGTGCTTGAGTTCAGTCTGAGCAGGATAATTCACTACTTTCATATGTAAGTGAAAACGTGACCTGCTGGAATTCTCGAAAGCAGTAGTTTGATGCGCTCATTTAAAGCGGACGTCCAACACAATAGACATGCAGGAAGCATGGAGAAAAATGAGTATGATAATTCAGATGAATTATTCTGTAGAATTCACGAGTGCATGAAAACCAACAACAACCTTTTTATAGGAGTAGTATGAGAGGAAAGAGGTGTAGCCGAAGTAAAGTCCAGATGACACATTCTGGTGAATAGCTTGAGAAGCATTGCACTGTTCAAACCCATGACTGAATTCCCTCACCATATGTGGTATTTTAGATTCAGGATTGTTTTGGCATAATGCTAAAGAATGAGCAGCTGTGCTTTGTGTGTGATCCGGTTCATATGGAAGATCTGCAGCAAGAGGGAATTGTGCCCTACGGTGATTTCTTTCACTTTCCAGTATATGCTGTAAAAGTGTGGACAATGCCTTTGTGACTACAATGGAAAACATTCGCCAGACATCAACAGAAGTGCATGCACCTTCCTGTTAGTGTAAACGATGTCCCACGTGCCTTGATAATGATGTGCTACAGTGTTTCTGCTCATCAAATTGTGTAGGAGTTCATTAAAGTGATGATACACTTAAAGGCAAAGGTGTCTATGGAAAGTGTACATAGAGATTCCACATTACAGTCAATTCTTCCTCATTTTCTTTGTCAAGCACAGTGTCAGGTCGACATTGTACAGATCATATCCTGTGGATAATAAGTGACTGAAGATAAGCACAATCACAGCTGACATTTTCAGGAACTACTTTCAGTAGCGCGCTGTGGTTCACTGCTGTTATCTTTACTTTAACATCGTGTTCGCAATCTGATGTTTTCTCAGATTCTTACCTCTTGCTTTCAGACTGTAGAAACAGAAATGTAATGTTTTTTTTTGTTTTTTTAATTTGTTTTTGTTTTTTTTCCCATTTTTCTCCAAATTTAGTAGTCAATTGAACCCCTATTCTAATTAAATTCCCCCTATGTAGCAACCGCTTGAGAACCACCGCTATACAACCCTGTCAGCCGGTAGTAGGAAGGAGGGCGCCACGTCCTCTACAGGGCGCGACTCCTCAAGCTCCTGACCGTGATTCCAACTCGCCCAGGGCCATTTTTCCGAGCCCCTCCCCCCACCCGGAAGCAGCCGCCAATTGCCGCTTCCACAGGGCACCGGCCAGGCTCGGATATGGCAGGACCGGGGCGCTCAGAAATGTAATGTTTGTGCTTTCAATGGAGACCCCTGTGGTTGATCTGGTAGGGTTTGTGGGACTTTATTTATTCTAAGAAGTTGTTTCCTGAATCGAGACAGTGTGTAAGATTCTCCCTTATTCAGCAGCATCACTCAGCTGTCATGTCATAAGTTTGTTATATTTTAAGGGTCATGAGGAAGACACTAACATTTATTATGCAACAGTAACTGCAGAGTAAGCAGAAGGGGCTCTGACCCTCTAGAACTCATTGATTTTTTTAGTGGGAGCTCAGCAATATCTGGCGTGGTTCATAATTTCTGAATCAAGCACATAATTTCTTGATCTCCATGTCTTGCCATATGTACTTTAGACAGGTTATTAAGTTGATCATAACATGTGTGTGTATATATATATATATATATACATATATCATTTTAAATATTTGTTTTATTTTTATTTTGTGAAATGACTTGACCGACAAACAGGTAAATTATAACCTATGACTGTATCTGCATGATGTTACATTGGTTGAAATTGATAACTACCATACAGAATGTCATTCCTTCCCAAATCATGTTCCAAAAGTACTACTGTACATATTAGGCTTATGACGTTAAGTTGTTATTCAGTGACTAGTGCCTGTCAGTGTTCATCCCACCATAAGTGCCTGTGTCAGTGCAATGCTCTTGCTGCATTGGAGATTGTAATGAGGGATTTGGCGCCTTCCTGTGGTCACATAAATACTTGTGTAGTACAGCTTGTGGCGGTTGGCAGAGACTTAGTGTAAATTTATTAACTTCTCAAAAGTAACTCAAAGATCACCTGGGACATTATTTTACCTCATATTTAAAACAATATATGTACATTGAGATAAAGGATGTACATATTTCAATGAGCTGAGAGAATTATTGATATGGTAAGTCTAAGAAGCAGACAGTGCCGACATATTGTTTCCCGTTAAATGAGTTACATAGCCATGCTTTTACAGGTAATGAAGAGGCCTGGTTATTGCACAGTAATAACATTGTGAATGACATAAATCATAAGCACCACAGCTTTTTGGCAACAACCACATCAGTTGCAGCAGACGCAAGGCATGCTGTGTTTGCCTTATATAATGAGGTGGAGTACTGCCTAGCTATCCTGTAAAAGTGAGGCGATGATATATAGCTTGTTTAACAGGTCTTCTGCTATTAGTCTATATGTGTGTTTTTATATGACCTCTAGGTCTCTTGTTTTCTGTCAGTGTATTGCTAGCTGTTTGTTTTAAAGACACTCTCATTCTTTAAAGTATAGATTCATTTCAGGGGACTGTTGTGCTGAGGTCAGAAAGAGTGACATTAGTGAGATTCAAACTCACGCTGCCCACACTGCAAGTAGACAGACCTTGAATAGCAGACAGGTGCTGTCCTCGAGCCAGTAATTGACCACTACAGCTCCCAGTGATTTCATCCGGCCTCACAAACATGACCCCCAATACCTTATTGCTTACTCATATCTAAACTCTCATGCCATTGAGTACTGATACAATCCCTAGTCAAGTTTGTAATGACACTCACCGCAGGATATCGTTGTAAAGTCTGTACAGTTCAATTAAAGTCAGTCCGTCTCAGCTTCAGCCTAAAGGACATTTTTGTGGGCTGACTCCTGCCTAGACAACAATGATAACAATACTTGTAGGAGGAGGAGCACCAGTTTAATGCCTTCCAACAAAAAGCACACATTGTTAGATACTTGAAACATGAGTTCACAACCTAGGAAGATATATATTTTAAATATAATTTATATTTCATGTTGAGCAGTGTCCAATGAGAGCTGAGCTTTGGAACCAGCTTTGCCTGAAGCAAGTGAGACTTATTAAGGGTGGCCGTGTCTATCTTTGTTGGCGCCCGTGATGTGACCTTTTCCTTCTCGTTTATTTGGCAGATTAAAGGCGAGAGGGAGATGAAAAAACTAATTTATCTCATTATGCTGTTCTTCCATTTAAGCCTTTTGCTCACATCAGGCTCGCTCGCTCCACAAACAATGTGTGGTCTCTGGAGACGACGCTATCCAGCCCTCTAAACTCTGACAGCTTAATTCGGTTATATTCACAGCCGTAATCTCAACGTCGCATCATGGCATCTTCGCAGGGTATTGTCAACACCAGACATCGGTTCAAAAAGCGAAACTACCAGTCAAACACTGCTGTCAGCATGGTCCAAACAGAAACCCATCTTTTTCCTATTAGTTACATAAAAATGTTTCTGAACTACACAGTGCTCCAACATGCAACAGTATGAAGATATCACAAGATTTTTGGCATGGTGTCCTGTTAAGAGTGATATTTTATTCTCATGGGTCCTTTACTAGACTCTGCATTAATCCCCTGTGTGAATGAGCTGTATCTGTATCCAGAACTCAAGATAGCTGAGTACAGATAGTGATAGCCCAGGAGAGATCTGTGCAATCTCCAGCATCCTAGGATTCAGAAGGGTACTGCTTGGGTGTTACTGGATTAATCAGTGTGCTTGTTTCATCAAAATGCACAGATTCACACACACATGCACACACACATGCACACACACACACACACAGCCACAGTCACACAGTCAGAGACACATTCCACAGAGGAATTCATGCTCACGGACACTCATTAACGTGCTGTTTGTTTCACTTGTGCTCTCCCATGTAGTCATGGAAACTAAATTATTAGATTGCATTATGTATTTGTATACATTATATACATAGCTATGGAGTCCCATAGCTATACTGGATCACACATTATTAGTTACACAATTTTTGTTCTTGATGAAAGTGTGCCTGGTTCTTTTGGTCTGGATTGCGATTTTTGCTCAGGCCAAGGATTTCTCTGCAGGAGTTGCAAAGAAAATCAATTTATGGAAATAAGCAGCATGTTTCTGTTGAAATCACAGTCGTTGGAGTGGTAAGAGACATGTTTTTCAGCTTAAAAACATAGATTAGTCATTACCATCTTTAAGCAGGTTGAAACAGGAGTGGAAAAACAAAGTTACCTAACCCACCCATCACTTCTATTTATAATAATTTAAAAATGCTTTCCTGACTACATTTTAGCAAATACGATGTGAGTGGTAATGCCAGGTATTCTAGATCTAAAATGAAATCGCAGCAGCTCTAAGGATTCGGGATGTAAAACTTCAAAATAGCAGCCGCGGCATTACATTCAAGCTGCTGTTCGAATCAGATTATGAAAACCAGCAAGCTATGATCTATATCAGGTGTGTCCAATCTTATCCAAAAAGGGCCGGTGTAAGTTTTTGTTTTAGCCCAGCACTACAACACTTGATTCAACAAATTAACTAATCATGGTCTTCAATCAAGTCCTTGATGAATATAATCAGGTGTCTTACAAAATAATTTTTTTTTTAAATAACGAAATAAGATTGGACACCCCTATGTCCAATGATCTATGTCAACTGCACTTATCTTTAAACTCTCACATTTGTTGGTGTTGCTGTTGTTACATTTCCCTGAAATCACAATCATTAATTTTGCACAACTATTTATCCCTTTTAAAAACATGCAATGTGACAGCAAGTGCAGGCACATATTTATGCTGTCTTATATCTAAAAGTCTATTTCTATAAGTTCTGCACAAAAGAGTAAAGATAGACGCACCGTAGTGGGACGTACAGATGTTTCCAGAATAACACAATTTAAATGAGTTGGAAAAAAACAGAATAGAGAATAATTTTGCAGAAAGTTCTAAGACCTAAAGGTTACGTTCTGTACCATGGCTGCCCTGCATAGTGGCAGACAAGAACAAGAGCTCTCTGAGTGTACAAGTTCTGGCTCTGCAGGTCTTTGCATCTTTCCTCTCTGCAACTCAACCTTTGTTCTAAGGTAGATTTCCAGTGGTGCATATGTTGTGCCATTATTGTAGGTTGAGGGAGTTTGCATTTATGGAAAGTGTGTTCTCTTTCCTCCCCATCCTGTTAGTAATGGTTGTGGACTAAACATGGCTGGGGGCCAGAATGAGCATGCATTTCTTTTGCAGTAATTGATTTGCAGGGTGTGCAAAACTACAAAGATTTCCATAACAGTGGTTGACCTCAGTAGGTTTCCCTGCCTCTCGATTGGAGAATATAGGCAAGAGAGCAGCTAGATTCTGGGTCAATTTTACACTATGGTAATCTTGGAGGGGCACGCACCATGGCATCCCCTCTTTCTCCACTCTATGTCCTCTTACTTTGTTCTTTTTTTAATTAATACATTGCTTCCATTTATATCCTCTGAAAATAAAAAAAGCATTGCCAAGTGTGCAGCAACAAGTAATGCCACATTCCCAAAAAAATGGCTCTAATAACCACTTATACGTAACATTTCATTTAAATGGGCAATCAGAGCCCAAGCAACTGCTCTCCAGATTAAACAATGTGACTATGTACTTGTTACTGCTACCAGCTGGCTTCCAGTACTTAGATATGATGTAATTAGTGGCAACCTTCTCAATGTCTGTTCTGCCAGAATGTTCCACTTCCTGTCCCCACCAGGCTGTTGACATCCCTCAAGAGCATCTCACACTTCAAAGGGAACAAATTCAAGCGACACTTCTATTTTTTTATTTGAGCTTTATTCTGTTTTATTTTTGATTAAATTAGAAGGAACTTACAGGAAGACATTTGTATTGCAATGACTGCATTGGACACGAGTTCTAGCATTGTGTTACCTACTGGCTAAAACTCCACTAAAAACATGGTGCATCAAAATATGTCACTTTACAGATAGACAAAGAATTTCAACGACATTACTGGCAACACATTACATCATGACAGTTTTGCTGAGGCCTCTTTGTCCAACCCTTTTTTTTTTTTTTTTTGCTTGTTTGTTGTTTTTTTTGTTAATGGCATGTGACGGTGCCCAATACCACTGGTGATGCTCTTTGCATCAAGATTGAGAAGCTGTTGTTAAGAGTCTTTGTGTCAGAGCACACTGAGGTCAAAGGTGAATAAATGAATGACAGGATGTAGTATCCAGCCTTGTCCTGAGCAAGTCCTGAGCACAGGGTGAGGACACTCTACCACTATGCAACATAGACAAGGAGATTGCCATTTTGTCATCACTGGAAAATAATCCACACCACAGAAGGAAAAAGGTCTCCTTAATGACTGCCAGGAGACCTGCTTCTACACTGTCAGGTGAAGGGGATACTGCAGCCTATATATATGTCATTTTCCACAATGTATCTCCAGGATAATATCCTAAATCCATGCAAATATGTCTGGAAAACACAAAAACACAAGAAGTCTATTCCAAAATGTTTTTTTTTTGTTTTGTTTTTTTTGTAATGAGGCATAAGTCATTCTTGTAGCAGGAAATTCATTCAGCCATTTAATTAAGAAAACTATTATCTGCTTCTTCTCTTCCAAATTTAGTTCTTTCCATCTTGGTAAGTTTTTCTGGAAGTTACATCCCATCAAAACAAATTATTTGAAAATAAAAACACACAACTCATTGCAGTAGTACAACAGGAAGTCCCTCTACAACTCAGCAGCTAATCTCTACACATACTTCCTTGATTTTGGTTAGACAGTAACACAAGAACAACAGCATACAAATACATCACATTTAATAAAAACTAACAATTACTGTTTTTGTCTCTTTTTTTAGCCCTAGTTTGTTTTGAGAAGTCATGATGACAATTTTCACTCTGGAACATTATGCAAGAAATTGTGCTACAGCAAAATTTCACATCACAACAATCTGCGCATATCTTTAATACACAGTTAAATTTTCATAAAGATATGTTTTTTTTTATCTCCATGCAATTTAAAAATGCGCATTCATACATCATCACTGACTCTTTTCTGCTGTACAAAATTATAATTTGCAAAAATGCACCATAAAACAGATTTATCAGCTTTCAAAAGAACAAGAAATCAAGATAACATGTAAAAATACATCTCTTCAACGTATTCCAAACAGATATGTATGTAACCATGTACAAGAAAAAGTGCAGCCTAATGTTTCTGCAATGGAAACTGTATCATTGTCAAGGGAATTTAAGTCCAAATGGCAAAAAATGGAGAGATGACAGAACAGTAGCCTTGGTTTACATGATAGCTCTGAAAACAAATAGTAGGAATTATTTTAGATCCATATTCATGTTTCACCCCTTCAAGTGGAAAAATGTAATTTCTTCATAGTTAAATAGAAATTTTTTAGGTCATGTTCTTTCATAATTTAGAAAAATTCCAGCATGCTGTCATCACATCTTCCTTTCTGTCGGACCTTTGATGCTGACATTCACCTGATATGCTCTACAAAACTTATCCATCTTTTCTCTAGATGCACACAATGACTGGGCACACAGAAAATATGATTCCACTGGCAGGATTCAACAGCACAGATAATGTCAGTATTAGCTCCTTGGCGTTTAAACTGACTTCAAGTCTACTGTCACTCTATATGGCACTTTATATACCGTTCAGCTTGAAAATAATATGAACACAAATATGTCTTAATCAGAAGACCTGCAAGAGCCAATAAAAATGAACAGACGTGTGATTCAGTCAGGGCTCACAGCTAACTCGCTGCAGGGTATTCACGTGAAAGAAATACCACTGCAAATTTCATAGCAGTCATATTTTGGGAACATGGGTAAGAACACACGCAGGCTCTGAGTAAGCCTGATTTAATGTGGAGATTTGGCTGGCGACAGTACAGCTTTCATCCTTGTCACAGTGACCTGAAAATAGTTTCTGAGGTGTTCAAAGTTACCTTGTCGCACCAGTTAACGTCCGTCAAAAAAAGGCGAGCTGAACATTGCAGCAGTAGAATGACATAGCAAAAATAGCCATGCCAGTGAAGAGTGAAATGCACATGAGAGATCACGGCTCTCACCATCTTTTGTGCCGAAAGCACATATGTATTTATCCTCATGGGTAAAACAATGGATAGGCTGCCTACACATGAATACATTGTTTTGCCATATAAATGCCCCTTTACAACACGTCACACTTAACGTCGTGAATTATGAACCCCGTACGGTTTCTCTTCACTCAGAAGCAAGTGCAGTCGTAGAAAGCCTCGGAAACATTGATCATGTTGACACCAACTGTCTGCAATACTCCCACCCTCTCTGTCTGTCTGCGCTCAGCGGACATGAGTGGCGTCTGGAAGCACACACATTCCATTGCATCACAATGGAAGCCTTGTGGGGCATCCGAGCTGGTGGTCAAGTGGAGAAGACATACGGGGTGAACATCCCATTGGTCGAAAATCATACAAATGCCTTTGCAGAACGGCTAGTTTTGCCAAAAGTTAAAGTAAAAGGAGTGTAATGCTACAGTAATCTATGCTGACTTGTGTTACTGACACAACTAAGATGTCCAAAAGCTTTGATGGGAGCTTCCTTTGCCAAGTAGAATAAATCCACGAGTCTCACATTGCAGAATGGCGGCTACACAATGCCAAATGTGTTTGGCACAAGAGCATCAGCAAACCTATTGAAATAAGTATTAAAATAAGTCAAACGCCCAACAGCTAAAACTACGTTACAAAATCAATAGAAAAAATATATTTCTGAGAATACAGGATTCAAATAAATAAATAAATAATTAAACCCAAGGCAAAAAAACCTGTTGCTCTACCTTAGTGAAAGTTCAGTCAACACACACAGAAAATAGACACGCACTCACTCACAGATGCACGCACGTACGCATGCTCGCACGCACGCACACACACACACACGCTTAGTACCAGAGTTCACATTGCATTTACAGTAAACTTCACAACTGATGTTCACTTCAATTCATTGTTTTTTTCTTCAGGAAACATTCTACAATGTATTTATTTTATTTATTTTTTTAAGTGCTGTATTTCAAACAGCTTCAAAAATACAAAGAAGTAGTCTGGTCTCATTTGTCCTTCAGAATTTCTTGGCTCTGCTTAATCCGATCAAATGCTCCAGTTATCTTCTGCGTGCATTTAAAAAATTCAATTCTCATTCTTTTTTTTCTTTCGTTTTTTTTGCAGGAAAATGTTAAACGTATTGCTTTAAGAAATAAGTTTTGGTCAACTTCAAAGCTGTAACAAAGCCAACAGCTCAGCTGAGATTGCCGTTGCCTTACATATTTTCATGGTAATGTTTCTTTTTTTCATTAATTGTTGGTGTGTTACTTGTTTAGCCTGTTTGACTGCAAGCACTGCAATGTTTGGAAACTGTAACATACCCGCAACTGAGTGATTACAGAGTCTGACTCTCTAAGACTCTTTCCCTCAGAGTAGTAGAGCTGAGGTTGAGCACAAAGAATTAGGTGTTGTCGTCACAAATGTTTGTTGGGGAAGATAGAGGTTGTTTCTTATGAATAGCCCAATATAGATATTAATGGCAAACAACAGCTGTAACTAGGAGGGTTTGTGTCTTTTTCTTAATTCCCCTCCCCCTGTGCAGAACTATCCTGAAGTTTTCTGATCGTCTACTTCGTTTCTGATCATTTCAATGATTGCTTTAGTGTGTGTATACGCTTGTATATACGTGTGAGAACACGGAGCCGTGCAGCCGTCCCCCGCGTCCGCACACAGACGTTGCTAAACGCAGATCTCGATGGGTGTGGCCACCAGGATGCGGCCGGTGGCGGCATTGTCGCGGGGCACGCGCTCGTAGCTATTGGTGGACGAGAGGGAGCTGTTGGTGGAGACAGAGGAGAAGTGGCGGGCTGCTGGCTCCATGACGATGCCGCCCTTAGCCACGCCGCAGATGGGTGACAGCGTCTGCTGCTTCATGCGGTCCACCAGCAGGTCCTCTTCGGACGAGGAGGAGCTGAGCTCCGCCGGGTGGCCGTTCCCGTTCTCATTGTCCAGCATCCAGCAGTGGCTGAAGTAGCCGAAGACCTCCTTGACGGTGCATCGGCGCTCCCGTTCGATGGACAGCAGCTTGCGGAACATGCGCAGGGCCTCGTCCGTGAAGCGCCGCCACTGGGAGGGCACGGTGCCCGTCCGGCGCCGCTGCCACCGCACAAACTCCTCGTAGAAGGTGTCCGAGGGCAGGGCCTTCTCCCAGGGGAAGTTGCCCGTGAGCATGCAGAAGAGGAGCACGCCGAAGGCCCAGACGTCCGTGCTGTAGTCCACGCAGAAGCCCTCGTGCTTGGAGGCGTCGCACAGCTCCGGGGCCGTGTAGGGGATGGTGCCGCTCACGCGCTTCACCGGGGAGCCGGCCCGACGCGTCATGCCAAAGTCCGACAGCTTGACCTTCCGGCACTCCTTGTCAAAAATGAGTATGTTCTCTGGTTTAATGTCGCGGTGGACCAGCTTCTTACAGTGCAAGTAGTCCAGGGCTATAGCCACCTGGTGGACGCAGCGTTTTGCTACAGTCTCAGGAAGGCCCACCTGTGAGGCATTTCAGAAAAAAGCATCACTTACAAAAAGACAATAGCACAAACAGGTTATGTGAGGCTACACAATACAAGCACATGTACAAGAAAATAATAGAATTGAGCACCTCCATTGTCCCTGAGGTAAAATTCCTTCTCAAGGTACACACAGGAATGGAAAAACTGTTCCACTGTATACACTGTATAGGACTATGCAGGATCCACCATCATAATACAAATTACAGCATATAGTTTAATTCCAAATCATTAACTACAGTATACACTAAATTGAGTATATGCTGCTCTAATGGAATATTTTTCTGCAATAATTATTTTAATTTTCTTTGTCGTATGGCTGTATATTTTCTGAAGAATGTACTGTGCACAAGAGAACAGCAGCATTAACCCACGTGGAATTTGAACCAGCGGTATTTTGGTCGTGACGCTATCCTCATCAATCAAAAATGTTTCTGCTTAATTTAGATCTGATAGTCTCTCTGAAGTATTTTTGCATCTGTTATGACTGATGCTTTAAGCCTGTTACTTTACGCTCTTATGCTTACATAATGTTATACATTATATAAGTTGTTACATTGTTATACCACAAACACAAATTAAATTTTCTAAAATTATACTTGGATAAAAAATAATTAGTCCGGTAAACCTCAGCTGTTCAAATCCATGTTATATTCAATTATATGTCTTGTGATGCCCAGGTCGCGATGGAAATTGTCTATAAATAGTACAACGTACATGGTGCGAGGGCGACAATTTGACTGTGATCTGTGTAGTTACCATTGCCATGCAACAAAAGCCTGAGGAGGCAATTCCAAGACTGAAACACATAAGTAACAAGAGCTTCACAATGTACACAGAGCTCTCATACAGCGAAAGCCTCTCTTTCATTAGACTGAATCCTGATGATATCTAGTGCGCCATACCTGAGGGGGAATGATGTCGAAGAGGTCTCCCGCAAGGGCATACTCCTGAGCAAAGACGTAGTAATCGTCCGTCTCGAACGCTATTCCGAACATGTTTATGATGAACGGGCACGGTGAGAGGTAGAGTGAGATGCTGTACTCCCTCAGAAAACTCTTCAGTTTTGTGGTTTTCTTTCTGAGGAATTTCAAGGCCATCTTGGTGCCTGGAAATGAGAAATTTTAAAGAACACAGAAACGTGTCAGTGACTGGAAACTTAGTAACCAGACGTCTTAACACTGTATTGATTGAGCCTGCGTATAGTGTTTGTAACCCATGCTCGCAGGGCCCTGCGAAAAATTATAAATCGAATTAACAAGGCAAAATTAATGGACACTTGCTTAAAAAGAAATTGTTACATTTTAAATTCAAATTAAATTGAATTGTAATTTTTTTTCAAGGCCTCTGGCTTAATGACCACACCACATCTTTTACATAACAGTAGAATAATACATATTAAGTCCTTAACAAGAACAGTCCTTCTTCAATGCAAAGATCTGAGGAATTAGAGGCTGCCGTACAAAATAACAAGCAGCATGAATGCGCGAGTGTGGGGGTCACCATCACTCTGAGAATTAGAAAATTAGAAAAAAGTTGTAACGCAAATATTTCTGTGCATTTTCTCTGTCATACAAGGGTTCTGTGAAAACAAGGCAGATTTAGCTGACTGGAGGAAATAAGGTAAGTTAGTAATCGAGAGAAGATGACATTCCTCCTGCCACAACAGCCTGTTTGTACAAAGTGACAGGAAGTAGGAATTACTGCAGCAAAAGAAGTCCTGGAGGAAATATACCAAAAAACCTGTGGAAAATGACCAGGCATCTAGTGAAACACTGCTCCCATAACTGCTCATCAGGTTGATAAAAAGTACCCCGTCTTAGCTTTATACTGCTCACAACAAACAACGACTGCTGAGTCATCTAATGATTGCTTTTCTATTTCAAAAAGCTTAATAATGAGGCTTCTTGGTTATGGTTTATTGCCTATTACAATGGTTCATTTTTATGTTTTTATGTTTTATGTTTTTTATTTAAATATATACTGTAGCTAATTAAAAATTATTATTATTTATATTATGTTCTTATAATTTAGAATATTTTGCTCAATGACCACTTTAAATTAGTCTGAAACAGCTGTGGTATGGGATATAAAATGATCTTATCATCTGCAATCGATAACACACCAATTACCAATGGCTAAAACAGAAATAGCACATATTTAACTTGTTCCTTTTCACATTTACATTTTGTCATTATATTAAATTTGTATTATAAAGCCAGTGAGGTTCAGGAGAAGGCTGTACATCTCTTTCATAAGGCAGTCTGCTTCAGCCGTACCCCACTGCAAGGCATAATGGAAATACTACTAATCATACAACAAATACAACTGAACTGAGAGAGGCCTTTCTGAGTATCTTATATGAAGTGAATGTAAAGAACCCAGCACTGGGATTGTGGAGCCTTGCAATATGGCTGCCCTGGTTTTCCATGTGAAGCTCCACATCAAAGACTGTAGGTCACTGTAAGACGATACGGAATTCTGTGAACAGTGCATGCCAGTATGACGGAGGCTGAATTGGATTGGCTCTTATTGGAGCGCATAAATTGGCTTCTCCATGAATACAGTGCAAAACAATTCATGGAATATTATGCATTTTCCTGCTGCCAATTCTTTGATTTTCCATTTCATTAATTTTTTCGAACATGTGACAGCTGTTTTAATTATTTGCTTCAAAAGAAAATCTAAATATAGAAAGATTAATTAAGATTTCATAATTACTTCTAGGAGGGTACAAATACTGCCAATTATTGATAAGCTCTATGACATTAAGTGTACAAATTTGTTTCAAGTCACTTTATATGCAATCTAGATTAGTCTTGAATCAGCCGTTACATCTTCAATACATCAAACATTTAGCAAATGCAAGTTTTCCTAATGACCAGATCATGCAAGCTCACCTCTTATTTTATGGATAACCAAGTCCACCTTCCCATAAGTCCCCTTGCCCAGTTCACGTATGACCTCATAGTATTTATTGACCTCCAACTTCTCCAGGTTCTGGGCTGCAATAAGCTGCAGTTCTTCCAGGATGTCGATGGATGCCCGGGACACGAGGGGAGAGGAACTCATTCTTACAGAAGGACAGGCTAGGCGCGGAGAAGGATGATTGGATGGTTGGTGTTACTGGGGATAAGAAAAGAAAGGAAATCCCATTGTTGTAACTTTTTAGTAAAATCATTTTGCTAGAGCTGCATAAGTCACGACATGAGAATATGTGCATCTACAATTTGATGTTTCAAAGTTTACATTGTACTATATTGCAATGAGATTGTAGATTATTTAAATTTTACACTTAAGCCATTTGTGGCATTTCCCTAACATCACAAGTGTTCTGTTAAAGAGCTATTGGATGATATTCATGTTTGCTAAGTATGTTTTTTATCGATACATTTTTAAATAATCAATGATCACACAAACCATACAAACGATCAATATCTTCTTTGATAATATTTCAATATCCCATCCCGTTTAATATCCCGGCCTTGTTTTTAATCCAGGGTACTTGCCACAGCAGAAAAGGAAAGCCTGTCAAATTAATTGTTCACACAAATCACACAAAACAACTGCTCTGATACAGTACTCGTTATCATATTACTTTCTATCAGAAAAAGATTCTTGCTACGGTATCGTTTAAATATTAAAAATCAAAAGCTCAAACTTAAGGTTAAGAAGGATGCACCACTTTAATGCAACTTCATAAAATTTCTATTTCAGCATCATGGATTTGTTAAAGCCAGCTTAGCACTATTTTCAAAAACACACCTACAGTAGATGCATTTGGCTGAAACACTCAAATTTCCAAAGTAAGCATCATAAACAAACAAATTACTCTGCACCTTGGCATCAGTTTTGCAACAACCATATGTTCCAAGAAACAAAATACTACAAGGATTTGTTGTTATAGTAATTGTTATAGTAAATAATAAAAATGCATTTTTCAACAATTTTAACAAATTATTGTGCATTGTGAAACAACCATGATGTTTCAACATTAAAACCCACATTTATTAGCATGTAAAATAAACGTTTTGTGAAACATTCGAACAAAGTAACGTAGCTTTCAATGACACAACAGCAAGAGGTATAATTGTGTAGAACATTGGCACTGCACAAAATCTACGCTGTAGCCAAACCACAATTTGATGTTCTTTTTTTAATGTCATGACGCATTTCAGGATATTAAGTGTATACATTTGCCCTTGTATCACCCCCCACATTCTGTCGTGTGATTATATTTGGATTTGAAGGAAGGTTATTTCCAGATGAATAGGATTTATTCTTCCATGCCTTTTTCTCACATTCTGAAGTCAAAATACTTCACATTTGCATATTTTTGTGTGCAAAGATGAAGCTGGCTCAGCATTATATAATACAAAATTCTGCATAGGGAGTAAGCTTACCCGATCACAGTTCTATTAGACCCTTAGCTATTTATAATTCTATCCCATCTACATAACAGCATGAAATGATTAAATTGTCCCATTTATCGTAAATGTGAATGGCTGTTACTTATGTTATTGCTATAAACTAATGGCGTTCCCATTTAATCAACTCTTGCATAACCCTTATATCCGCAATAAAGAATTAATGGGATATATTAATGGGGTATATTGGGACTGCGTTCAAAAGAGAAACAATAAGTTACCATTTCCACCATTGACATTTCTCACAAAAATGACGATAAATTAACTTATTTCCATGAAAAAAAGGAACCTTTAATCTTTAAATGTACTATTTACTTTTTAATTAAAGTATTTATCTATGCATTTATTGTGCTCTCCAAAAAACACATACTATGTCTCCGGTCAAGTGGCAGCCTTACCCAGGTTATATAATACAATTTATCACAAAGGTTATCACAAATTATGATTGAGGCGCTGTCTGGATATGCAGTGGAGATTGCAGGCAGTGCTGTGACACTGGGCAGCAGTTAGCTTTTGTAGCTGGCTCCTATGTTGCGAGCACTGTGGTTGCCGTAAACACAGGGAGCCATTAGTTACTGCCAGGGATTGTTTTCAAGCGCTTAGTTTTCACCGCAGGTTACAGCACATGACAGGCATGTTGGTGTTTGGGAAATTGTTCTGTTTTTTTTTAAACATTTGAAATAGTTTTCAGTTTCAACTCAGGAATTCAATAACCTGGAGGTGGACTTATTAAACAGACTTCCAGCAGTGTTGGCAGCTGTTATAAACACTGCTTTCTGTGTGTGCAGGCACATCTCTGTCACAAAACAAAATGGAAGTTGTGTTCCTGCCATTATGATGCATGGGGTCAGAGCCTACTTCTCTGCCGTAAAATGACCTCACACGCAAGTGTAGGATGCCAGCCTGTCACAGATCCATTACTCCCAATCCATCTCCGTAATGACAAATATCAAGCAGAGAAACAGCGGGTTCCATTTTGCAGTGCTTTGGATTGGTCCCAGAATTGCATCCTCAACATCTAGAGGGTATGTGTTCTAATTGCAAGCTTCTGAACCACATTCAGTATCTGCTTTTTGGTACCATGTCAATTAGCCTCAGGCTTGTGTTCCTATTGCACTGAACTGTGTTGATATGTCCATATCTTCACTCTGCCATTCTAGTCAATTGATAGTCACGATGGCTGCATAGAGTTATTATTAATGCACATTTTGATTTGTGATTACTAGAGAGAGAGGGGAGAGGGAGAATGCATGAGCTTAATGAGGCAGGAAGTGTCTGATGCATCCCGTCTGTTCTTACCGTTTGGGCGAGAGGATCATTAAAGGGAGCAGAGAACTGCTGAAGGACCCCCCCTGCTGCCTTGCTGATACCCACACATGCCCGCAGCCTCCTGCCGGAAATAAGTAGCGCCAGGTAAAGTTCACACATTCGCAGATGTAGCTGGGACCCAGGGCGTGCGCCACTACCCCTCTGACTAAATAAAGGACTTAAAGATGAGAGGGGGAACATCAAGTGGAGAAAACCCATTAAAAAGCATGCCACTGCTGCAGACTCAGCCAATACCCACAGATGGCTTTGTCACTGGAATATTCACGTTGCTGTAGTTCCCTTCTCAGAGTACTGAGCTATGCTCATTACAGACGAAGGCACTGACTGTTCTCATCAATGGACATTGGCTTATTTGCAGCCCGGGCAGCCAGAAGCAGCCTTTCTACCTGTATACCTGAGTCTGTGCACTGGTAATGAAGACACTTTGCAGGAATAGCATCCTGCTAAATGGCGGACCTCAGTGCTGTTCTTTGCTCTTTCGCAGTGGGTGTCAGACTGCAAGCCCTTCACAGATTCCTCTGTGCAAAGGTATTGGTGGGGGCATGCATAGCAACAGCATCGTATTGAAATGACTTCCCAGCTCTTCTGCTGTTGGAACAAGGGCCAACTCCATGTTCTGTTCATATACCGTTACTTTAAGCAAGATGGCATGTGCTGCAGTGTTGCATTTAATCTAACACTCATAAGCCCTTTATTTCCTCAGAAATGTCACCGCAAAGGCTCAAACAGTACATGCGGTCTTCAGAGTGTGTCACGGCACAGAACAGTTACGCACCTGTCATTGTGCCTCTTCCTGTATTGATGTCCACATTATTGTGCCACTACTAGTGATCATACTGCGATCTAGCTTAGCTGGACTAAATAAACCTGGCTGGTCATCAACATGCCAAAGAAACCTCAGTTTAAAATGCATAATATGCAGTAGAATTGAATCGCATTCAGTGAGGCTCAAAGCTGCATTGGTGCTGCAGCCCGAGCAGCAAGAGAACACAGACCGCATGCAGTGGCTCGCTCTGACAGTCAAATCGCCGTGCGTGCTGCATCAACACTGCGGGTACGGACACGGCGCCACACGGGTAAATGGACTCGGCCACATTTTATGATCTCTCTTTTTTATCCCTTCTACCCAAAGGCGCACAATTAACGACAGCCTCATCTGAGATTCTGGGGAGACCATGATGAGGACGAGGATGAAAATAGGGCCAGCATTAAAACTGCGGAGCATTGGGAGTCTGATTCCCACTCATTCAGTTTCCACTGAACCCGCCCAAAAAAAAGAATTACGCGATGAAGAAACCTCAGTTACATTGACCTTTGATGTTAGCTCAATCCCGTCATGTAGCAAGTGCTAGTGACAGCGCGAGTGTTTAGCGCTTATAATAATCTCTAAGGTTAAATCAATACCTCAGGACTGTGCAAGGCAGACAATAATAAGAACTGAGAAAATGTCGTTGAACAACAGCAACATGAGGTGACTCGAACAGGTCTGTAAATCACTTTCTCAGTAAGAGATGAGGAATGGTGGTTAAGCTACATTTCAGAATACAAAAACAGAACTGGAGAAATCCCTCAAAGATTGCTTGAACACTAATATTGCTACAGTCAGATTAATCCATGTTAAATCCTCCACATGCTGACAGGGAGCCGGTCCTCTTTGTTAATTGCCTTTTAAAAGCATTTTCAAGCGCCTGATCCATTTTTTCCCCGCTATTCACTTTATTACATAACACTTTGCAGTTTGAATTTGTGGAAATATGCCTGGTTGGTACATTTCCTCACAGCGGTATGTCACTAGAGCAGCAGTTGCCATGTTGCACAACATGTTCCAGGTACAACCTAAGTCTCCCTTAGCATCAACTTGATGACTGAACCACAGTCATACAGAAAGTGGGCTCTTTCCAGTCAATGTTTCTACGCCATGGAAATACCAACATACAGATCAGAGACATTCACCGACAGCACATATCAAAGGTGTTCCCACCATTCGCTCTATGGAGCCCACTAGAAGACGCCTGAGACAACTTTCAGGAGACAATCGGCAGACAGGTACCTGGGATTCAGACCAGTCATAGTGACTGCACACCATACCTTCAGCTACACCTGCTGCCGCTCACTCTCCTGCCAATTCTTGATCCTAAATCTCACCAAATAAGCACCAGGCTGACTGGACTTCAGCTGCAGCCGTTTATATTCTGGATGTAACTGGATTCTCACGCCATCTATTCCACTATAAAATTAAAACCATTTGGTAAATGGCAAAATTGCAAAGTGGCTCTGGCCCTCAGTGACTAATTATGTAAAATGAATTCAGCGAGTTTCTTTCTGCAGCCCTTTAGCACCTCGATGGACGGGGCAGAGCATCATCTCAGCTGCGCTGCGTTTACACTACAGGGGTGTGAAAGCGAGCAACTAAATGAGAAATCCACCCTGCACTTCTGTGTTCACTTTACGAGCACATTCAGGCGAAGCACTACCAAGCCAGCAGAACCACAGCAAAGTACCGCGAGACAATCACTCTTTGTCTCAAAGAACACAAATAATGAGACAGAGAGTGCTAGAATTCATTCAGCCAAGAAGCACAAATTTACCATTATTGCTTATATAGCAGCAGGTGAAACAATCCATTTTGTTACAAGGTGGTAAAAGAGAGTGTGGGTTTTTTTTCTTTATATGGATTAAACGAAAATGAAAAATAAAACAGCATACTGAAATAGTCTTTCGTCATTTTGTGACAGCAAACGGTACATATGACCTACATTCTCACTACAGAATGTGTCATAAGCGCCCGTGATTATATTGGCAATCTGACTGGCTTAGAGCACAGGCTCTTTCTTCAGTTTATATTTCTAAAGAACTTATCTGATGAGATGAGATTGAGAAAGAGCATTTGTATTCCTTTCATCTGAAATGGTCATATTTCTTTGTATGTTTCTACCAGAAAATGACATTTTGGAGCCTGAAAATCCAATCACCACCCAATCACCATCTTCCGAAAAATATAT